>BLFK01000397.1:2713397-2720762 GCA_014634185.1 Astreopora myriophthalma | reverse complement strand
CCCCCCCCCCCCCCCCCAATTAAAAACGTACCTTCCCTTATGGTTTATGACAATCTCACTTCAGGTCAGCAGGGATCCAGAAAGCGTCTATTAGCATGTCAGAAAAACACGTGTGCTGGCCAAGTGTGACAAGATCCTACCAAGAAATATTACAATCGCCGAGCCTATCAGTGAACAGATGAGCGAAGTTCACAAATGCCATCTATCTTGGGAATTTGGTGTTTTGGTATAGAACTGTCCGTCAACAGTTTGGAGCGATTGCAGAATACCCGTCCACTTATTTGCATATTGCCTTCTTCTCTTTAAGAACGAGACACAGATAACAATACACCCTATTCATATGCTAATAAGTGGACGGGTATTCTGCAATCTAGCCAACAGTTTTGTTAGAAGTGTTGACATTATGCTAATGAAAAATGCCATAATGTAAAAGGGGTCACTTATGCAAGATAACAGGGACCGTAAGCAATCACGAGGACGATGCCAAACAAAATGTCCATAAAAAAAATAACATCTACCTCTATAACAAATTTACACAGTTTCAAAACACACGTGAAAGTCATTGTTTTACTCATTAAACCTTTTGAATTGCCATGATGTCCACATTTCTATCATCCTAGTTTGCTTAAGGTCCCTAATTCTCTAAACAAATTTAGTTTCAAACCCAACCTTCATCCAAGGAGTTTCTTTTCATGAAAGTTACAGATGTTGCACGTTATGTAAGACACAACCAAGCAAGGTGTATCGTTTCTCAACAATTTGTTTAAAGTACGTTGATAATCAACCACACAATGTAAGAAAGTCTAAGATGATTTAAGAAAATAAATTTCTTTAGTTGCTGTGAGTAATGCTTTTTCTGTATCTTTTTCCTCATGCATAAATGCAACATATAAAATTATAGATCACTGATGTGGGTGCTGCTTTTATTAGAAAACTCCACACTCCCAAGTGATTTTGATAGCAAGCTTTGAAAGCTAAATGACAAACATACCAAAGTAGAGGACCAGCAAAGGTTAAGGAAGAAACCGCCAGGAACATCCTTGTGAGGCGAGCTCGGCTTCGTTGTAATCAGTTTCCTGTTGAATTTAAAAAAAAAAGTAATGAAAACAGAAATGATCAAAGCCACATTGCATAATTATCCTAAACATGTTTGACTTCTTTCATTCTGGTTAAATGACCAACATAGGATGCAAGATATATACGATGTAAGATGGAACAAGATGCATGGACTGCTAACAGCAAATTATACCTATCAAATACGTTAGCTTTTGAAGATTCTAGTAGTACACTGAAGCCTTTCAATTTATTTAAATGGTCTCAAAAGTGTCACTATTTCAGCATTACGCCTGGAACCATCACCTGAAATACCATCACTAAATTTTATGACAACTAAATAATGGTAATGTACGCAGTCACAAATCGTAATCGGCAACTCACGATTGCAGTACAGTCGATAGTTAGCAAACTAGACGTACGCGTCACCAGGTAATTTTTCAGTTATTCAGGAGAACTGAGGTCAAAATAACTTATCCGCAAGTGCTGTTTTTTTACCCCGAAGCTCTCCACATCTTCCATGTTTTTTTTTTTTTGTTTTTTTTTGGGGGGGGGTTTGCACACACGAGGCTCTTTTCCCTTCCACTCTCCTCTCAGAGCCTCGTTCCAAGCCCCTTCGCGTGAAGCAAAGACAAAGCCTCGTTTCGAGGTCTTGGTAATGACTTTATTTACAGTTTTTAAAGTACAACTGATGACCCTGTGGCCCTCTATAAAGTAATCTAGTCAATACATAAAATTAACATAAATGAAGGTAATAATAATTTGATGTATATAAATTAAAAACATATTAAAAAAAGTACATATCTATATCATACTAAAAATTCTTAATAATAAAAACATGCTAAAATTTCATTTTCCATATTATAAAAAATTCATATTACTATTTTGCTTACTAAGTAAATTGTTTATAACTTTATTTTTCAAAGCCTTGGCACTCTTTAGTTCTTTAAGGTCTTTATCCAGGTTATTCCATTCTTTGATTGATCGTACAGTAAATGTTCCTTTGTAGTACGTATTTATCGACTTTTTTAAAATCAGGATATTCCTTGTGTAAAATATAATTGACTATGTTATTGTAAAGAGATTCATTCATTTTGTACGATTGATAAAACAAAGAAATCAAAAAACAAGCAAGTAATGCGTGAAAACAGGATTAAATTTAAAACACGTAGCACTGAATTGAACCATTGGGACGGGAGTGGGAACACACAGCACTAGTGCCCAATGTTCGGGGGAACAGATAACACGAGCGAACACAAAACGCTAGCTGGCCTTCCAACGAGCCTCGTTCCCTCCGGTAGAGAGGTACTTGATGTATGGGCATCGGCATCCATCGGCATACACTAAGTACCAACCCTGACACTGACCGCTGGCATTGTGAATGTATATACTGGGCTCATTATTGTCCTCCAAAGATGGCGTCCACGTCGCCTACAATAGCGCAACTTTTCACTGAATTAGATCGAGTTGGGAGGGATGGAAATTTCGAAAAAGTGCATAAAATTGCTAACAAAAGTGAGTAAATCTTGAAGTATTTTGTATGCCGAGTTCAGTGATTCATCAATGTTGCCTCGTTCTGTTTATAGTTTTACAAGAAAAACCTGACGATAAGGAAGCGTTTCACTGCAAAGTAGTTTCTCTTATTCATCAGTCTTGCTTTCGTGAAGCCATAGATGTCATCAATTCGGCATCTAGAAAGGGGTAAGTTTCTGTTTTCTTGTCAGTTATCATTATCAAGAAAGCGAAAGTCGGCGTTTAATACTGTGCTGACTACAGTTAGGGCAAAAAAACTTTGTTTTTTCATTCCACTTGTCCATTAATTGGACGAGTGAACGTTTTCTGCCCTGAGTACGTGTAGCATTGTTTTGAACCTTGCTTGATTGTGTCTCTTGTTTGTAAGTCTTATAATAATTATGTAATGATATTAAAGAAATAAAAGCACGCCAAGTGCATGGTTGAGTTATGATTTGGTATGCACATGGGAATTTGAAGAACATGAGAGAAGTGCTGGGAGAAGCATGAGCCATAATTTTTACGTGAGTGTTTCTCACATTTCTCAAGTGTTCTTAACAATTCCCAAGTGCTTATAACTCAACAATGCAAGAAGAACAAGTTGTTTTTCCTTTTCAATTTCTTTTATAAAATAATAGAACATTACCACAGACAAGTTGTGAAGCGAGATGTGTACCCTTGGTGCCAGAGGTTATTTCTTTTGCAAGTAATGAGAGAAAAGAGGTCATGAAGTTCCTCTGGTTTGAATTAGCATCAGAAAAATGATGTCAATGCAGCCAAACCAGTTTTTGGCATTCAAGCTAAATCTGTCACACTTTTTAACAATATTCACACTCTGTTTGGTGCAATAAATGCCAAAAGACAAACACTCACAGTAGGTTCATTATAATCAAGCAACATGCGTTAGGTAAGATTTTTTCCAATTTCTTTCTTTCATAGAACATAGTTAGTAGAGGGGACTAATGCAGAGCATGCGGTGAAAACTAAAAATTTCAGTGTTGGCTTGACATCTCATTTCAAAAATTAATAATATTCCACTCAACCTGCTCTAATTTAAACATCTCTGTCTCCGAAAATATAGTTTGAATCATTCCAACAACAGCAACTAGAAATACTTTTTGCCACTTTGAAACAAGCACAAATTTCTTCTTGGAACTGAATAACTGTTTGACTAGTGGCCTTTGCTCTTAGCCAATCAGAGTACCCATTAGCACTGAATTAAGCCTGACTCTGGGAATATGAAACAGCATCCTATTGGACCAGCAATCTCAAAGAACTTAATGATTCGAACTGGAGGTTCTCGCCAAGTTTATTCGTGGGTTCCTTTAAGTGGCTGTGTTGGTACAAGAAGCAGAACCTCTGGCATCCTGTTCCAGGGTAGAAAAGAAGAGGAAAAAGTGTGAATTATGATTTATGAACCTCAATTTTCCCCTTACAATTAATACACAAATTTGCTTTAATGTATAAAATGGTCAATAAGTAAGCCCCTAGCTATTTATCTAATCTGTGTCCTGCTTTTGTCAGTGAGAGGTCATGCTATAGCCTTCACTCGGGAAATGATTTTTTTTAATCTTATGTTCGAAATGAAACGCTTACTGTATTTTGCGAAAAAGAAATGAAAACAAATGAAGGGTAAAATAATGATATCAAATGAGATCATGGTTCGGCGCATGTTGTGATGTAAACAAAATTGAAGAATAAACATAAGTTATAAAGCACTATTTGGTACACTCACATGTATCTTAATTATGAAAGTGAAATAATTCAAATCTCAATGAATTTTTAGTATATTATGCATGTGTGTTGTATTCTATGGGTGTGCAAATTTTGTGTTTGCTTATACTTTTGAAAGTATGCTTGTGAAAGTCTTGTCAAAATTTGTTCAGGTAAAATTTACTTTGATTTGAAATTTCCTTTGTACAGTGTTTGGTATTCATTATCATGCATTAGGAACAAAGAAATTAGAAATCAAACTAGTTTGAAATTATATTTGTACCTAGATTTATATCTTTGACTACAACTTGCACAGTGCTTTCTCTCTTGTTAGTCTACATGTACTTTAATATTGCAGGCTCGTAATATTTTCTACTTTAATCTTCTTATAGGATAGATGTCAAACTTCACTTTGAAAAAGCTTATAGCCTATATCGTCTTAATAAAACTTCGGAAGCTCTGAATATACTAAATGAAATTGAAGAGCCCACTCAGCGTGAGAAAGAATTGAAAGCTCAAATGGTAAGGTTTAACTTTTGGGGGATTTTTTTGGGAAGAACAATACCACATCATTTTAAAGCTTTAGTGGACAGTATAAAAATGTAAAAATGGGCAAGATGTATTATTCATAAATTGAGCAGAATTTCTGGCTTCACTTTAAAGCTGTAGAATACCCTGGTTCTCAGACAATGTTACATGATGTACACCGCACATTATAGGAATTGTGTAGCCGGTTATGCGGTGTGCAAAAACCTACAGTGTATTGCCTCAAGGTAGCTGCAGGTCATGGTTGATTACAACCTACATCTTAAATCTATATTGTATTGCATAAAAAAATAATACTATTTGATCTACATGTATGTACATATATATCCAGTTTCTAACATTGCTTGCAAAAATAGTGTAACACCATGGGCGACACACTGCATAGCCACCATGGTGACAAACCTCACAGGTTCTTTTAGGATCCTTAAAGATCTTCAAGGACTTGCTAAAGGATAAGGATCTTTTAAAGATCCTTGTGAAAACAATACATGAATCATAGCAAAGATCCTTGAAGATCTTCAAGGATCCTGAGAAAAAAATAAATTTAAGGATCTTTAGAGCAATTTTTAAAAGATCTTGGCAAGTATCCTTAAGCCTGTTTTCCATACAATCGTCTCTGTCATATCAAACTAACCCCCTGCAGCGAGCAAATGACTGGAAGATGACTCTAACAACCCTTGTGTTTCTTGGTTTTCAAATAGTCGTTTCCCTCACTTTTGTCGTAACTTGGTGAAGAGTGACTGGTTCTACCAACACAACTATGCACACTCAATTTATTTGGCAGTCCATGAAAGGGATTGGGCTTTTGGCATGTTATTTGGTGTTACATTCTCCTTTGTGAAGGAGAAGAGCAAGAAAAGAACTCTAGAAGCATAGATTTTGGGTTAGAGCCATATTCCAAAGGAGAGAAGAGGTTGGAATGTATCATACTCTTATTCAAGAGCTGTGAATGGGACACTCCTTGCCTTTCTCAAAAATTGTCCGTAGCTCAATCAATCCAACTTGATTCTATCGAAACAACCGTGTCACTTCTGTTGTATGGATTGTCACAAGAGTGTCCCCATATGTGACCATCCACGGGATTTCGTGGAATAAGGTGAACTCACGCACACGGCACGATCGCATGATAGAACAAAAGAACTTGATCTTAACACGATAGCTGCGTGCAAACTTCCTGCCTTATTAATAGCGGGGCCATTGTTTTCCTTCGCACGATTAAAACAAAGGAACGTGTCACGATCTTAATGTGCGTTTGCATGATATAACACGGTGACCGTGTGTACTTATAGCACGCTATCAATAAAAGGATTGAGGTTTATAAGTTAGAACCAACGTGGAATCGGAACAATTAAACGCAACTGCAACCAACGCAATCACCGAAATGCAAATTTTCCTCCACTAGCCATTAATTCTATGCTTTTTGTCAGAAACTTTGCTTCGAAGTTTTGCCAAAATTCGGCCAGTTAACAGTACTACACAAATTGAGGTTACAGAATGATCGTGCTATATACCCTCCCTCGCATCTAAGTTTAAATTTCAACTCGACTTCTTGCGAACGTTGACTGAATCAGGGCATCTTCTGACGAGCGGATTGCTGTTCTTTTACTGCCACTTTAAAGTAATGCTGCCACTAATGCACAAAATGAATACAACATCGATTTGTTTCCTTGGTTTGTGTTCGTTCTTCTCTTGTTCTGCATGTCTTCCATGCTGAGAATCAAAACAAAACTGGGGCCCGTAAACTTTTCGGGCTCTAAAAGCAATTTGATCCACTTATCCTGGAAAGCCGGTCTGTTAACATTTTTTCGTTATTAAAGAAAACAAAACTAACACAAAATTTCATGACTTGAAATGTTTCCCTTTTCAAGGTACAATGCATTTTTAAATCACCCGAAACATGGCCGAAACGTTTCTGTATACCAGTCCTTCACGACCAGCAATGAGCCTTGTCGATTCATAGGAAGAAGATTGAGTTAGCCGAGAAACTATCACTAAAAATTGAAAAACAAACAAAATCACCAAAATAAGCCCAAGAGCCAAAAATTAATAAGCTGAAACAGAAAATGAAAACATTGGAATGGCCGTTTGGTGTGTTTACATCGGGAAACTCAGAAAAAAACAGTGTATCGGCAATCGTGCGTGTATTTTTCGACAATGCTAATTGCGTCGAATTGCAGTCACATGAGAGACAAGTTGGCATGAGTTTCACATTGAGCAGAATGTGAAACTCACTATTTCCGTTCCCTGTTGAATTCACTACTAGACAAAATGGATGCATGTTTCTTTAATTACAGAAAAAATATTTGGAAAAAACCATAAGCAAAACCAACAAGAAGCAAAACAAATCTATTTAGATCGCACGTTTCAAACACTGGATGCATAAATAATTTTTCAAAATAAAGTGTTCTTCTTTAGTCTGTGAATAAGTGTTCTTCTCTTTCCTCTACATTTAGTGTTAATGCGACTGACAATTTGATTCCACTTCTCACCAAAAATAAGAGAGTCAAACTTGTTTTTAAGAGCTGAAAAAAGAAGGGAAAG
>BLFK01000397.1:2703397-2708397 GCA_014634185.1 Astreopora myriophthalma | reverse complement strand
TGGTTTCTTGTTTTAATCAGGATAACCTTGGCATAAGAGAGGACACCTATGAACTGTGTTACAATGCAGCCTGTCTTTGCTTAGGTGAAAATGACATTGAAGCAGCAGAAGCAAAGTTGAAGAAAGCAGAAGGTACTGAAAAATAATTGTTTTTCTTGTGTTTCTGAGCCTGCCTGGATGTTTCTAGCATAGTTTGTGTTTCCACCTAGCATTCTTTTTTTTTTCCATGCCATCACCACAGACCTCTCTGTGGTTGTTTGGGCTACCCATTTTTTATTTCAATTTTGTGGTAGTACCAAAAAATCTTCCTCACAGATGGGTCAATCTTTTTCACATTACATTAATCCTGGCTACACTTCAATAAGGAAATGGCTTACACTACACTACAGTAGACATGGAGCTACCCTAAATCAAAGATTGAGAACTGCTCTTCCAATTTCTGAAATTCATGCACTGCTCAGCCACCAGGGACAAGTTGTCCAAACCAGGGTTAGCACTAAACCTGGGTTAAGTCCAATTTAAACCTCTTGGTTGCTGTGATAGTTATCCCAGGTTAGCTCTAGCCCTCAACCCTTAGCCCAGGCTGCTACGGGATAATAACAATAATGATGACAATTTTTTTCTTTTAAGGAATACTTGATTCATGAGGTTTTTCTTCCTTTTTTTCTAGCAATGTGTATAAAAAGCCTTCAAGATGATCCTGTAAGTCATAAGAATGCTGCTGCTTGATCCTATTTTTAATTCACATATACTGCAATAATCTTGGTCACCATGTCCAAGTTGTTTGAAGGGTCCTTAGCACTTATCCTGGTCAAATACCAAGGCATGTTACATGTTTATGTTTTTGTGACAAAATATGACCCATGATTAGGGCTAATCTGGCTTTGAATGACTCAGTTAAAAGGACGAGGAGGCCTTATTAGAGGAGGCTTGTTACAAAATGTGACCTTCTAGGGGTGGCAGGACTGCTAGAAAGGGGGAGCTTAAAATAGCTTTTATGGTAAGCATTAGACACTCACATTCCAAAATGGGCAATGTCACTAGTGTAAGTAGTAGTGCCAGCAAGTAGTAGATGCAGGGCCAAGGGGAGAGGAGGTTCACAGTGTCTTATGGGGCTGTCACTGTACTTTCTGAATGAAGTGTACAATTCATGTAGGTGAAGTGATATGTTTTAACTGTGGTCAGTAATGGTAATAAGACTGTGTAGAGTCTGAATCAGTCTGTAATCATGTGAGTGTTTGATTGTTGTTCTTGACCATAAAGTAGTGAGAAATAGGAGATCTTTTAAACCAATCACAATCAAGGAAATTGTAGTTTTTGTGATGACTGTTATTATATTTTGTGGGTGGTAACAATAAACATTCCTTAGTTAATGACTAAACTGCATGAAACTGCTGTATAGCTTGAGGCATAGCAATGCTTTCCAGAATTCAGTGCAATTCCCTGCCTCAAGCGCTGGCAATTGGTTTTGAATGATCGATCAAGCTGGTTCTACAGCTGTTCTACTGTTGGTTGTATCAAGCTGGTTCTACCTTTCAACCTAAGATAAAAGAGGCACCATATATATATGTAAAATTGAAAATGGTTGTGCTTTTTGTGAAAATTGGGGGATAATTTGATTCAAAAAAATTTATTCATGGGTTTTATAAACAGGACATAGGAGAGGAAGAGTTTGAAGCTGAGATGGGAGTTGTCAGGTTAGTGACCTCAGACTGTCAGGGTTTTTAAAGCCAACAATAGCAGCTAAGCTGCTTACTGGACTTGAAAGTTATTCAAACTATTGCGCACATCGTTTAAATTGAGCAAGATAGACCTGATGCTGTATCTTGTACAAAGATCCAAGTCGAGTGCAAGGTCTTCATTACTCTCCTAACTGGCATGATGGCTAAAAAAGAAAGAAATGCCATTCATGTTCATTTTCCAAGAACTTTCAAATAGAATTTAATTAGTGCAACATCAGAGTGCCATTGAAACAAAAAATCTGTTTTATGGGCTCTTTAACATTACCAGCTCTTAACCCTTTCAGCCCCAAGGGGTGCCCCAGTGACGAGTAAAATCGTCTGGCGTCAGACAGAGTAAAATCTGTAAGTGGCACTACTGGGAGTGAAAGGGTTAATGGAGACATAGTTTCTGATCAGACGGAGAGGTGGTTAACCCTTTCAGCCCCAAGGGGTGCCCCAGTGACGAGTAAAATCGTCTGGCGTCAGACAGAGTAAAATCTGTAAGTGGCACTACTGGGAGTGAAAGGGTTAATGTCTTATCAGTTTCTGATCAGACGGAGAGGTGGTTAACCCTTTCAGCCCCAAGGGGTGCCCCAGTGACGAGTAAAATCGTCTGGCGTCAGACAGAGTAAAATCTGTAAGTGGCACTACTGGGAGTGAAAGGGTTAATGTCTTATCAACAGGACCCAGCTAGCATATTCTTACCAGATACAAGGAAAGAATGATGATGCCCAGAAGCTTTATAACCAAGTTCTCAAGTCCAAGTATGCAGCTCCTGGTTTTCTTCTTTCTCTTTCATTTTTGTTCTGTCATTTTTCTGCCCAGGAAAGCACTCTCCAGAATACTTTGTTTGTTTGTTATTTGTTGAAGCAGGTCGAAGTCTTAGGCAGCTATTCAGGTGATGTGGAGCTGCTACACCCACCCACCCACCCATACACTCACAAAGGACAGCCACAACACCAGGAACTCCATCCCCAACTCTTTTCAAGTAGTGTGTGGGTTCTTTAATGTTCCACAGGGCTCTTATGAACATGGAAGATATTGAGACCGGGCTTACAGTTTATAGTCCTTATCCAAGAAGACTTGAAAGTCTAACCATTTGCAGATGAAATTACAAAGGCAGCACTTTCTCCTCAATTATTTTAAGATCCTGAGCTTTGATCTAGCTGGGGTTCAAACCTGTGACCTCCCGCGTGGCAGCCCAATGCTCAACTAGCCTACGAGCAAGCTCTCCAAATCAAAGCAGGGAGAGATTGGAGAGCTTGCTTGCAGGCTAATGCTCAACCAACTGAGCCATCAGTGTGCAGTTGCATGTCAAACAATTCTGTGACATTCTTGCATTTCATAAAGGGACTATGTCAGCTGGGGGATATGCATGTTGGAGCTAAAGTGGTTCTAATGAACTCCTGCATGTGCCCCAGCTGACATAGTCCATTTAAGACTCACGTGCAGCATAATATTATCCACTGCAATAGTCCTGCATTTTATAAAGACTGGCAAAATTAATTTGTTAACCAACAACCTACTGGGACACCAAATAAATTGAAGTTAGAAATTATGGTTTGGAAAGGGAGTGAACACAGAAAGAGATCGAACAATCAAATCAATGACAATTGAGTCTGCAGGAATTGCAACAACTGGGGAAATACATGTACATTGAGTTTCTACATGTATATCTGTAGTTTTCTTCTGCTATGTGCCATAACGTAATAATATTATTGCTCTGTCATTATCATTTCTCACACACTGAATGCCGTTTGTCTGCCACACGACAATGCAACAGCACTTTATTTACATTTCTAGCCACAATACAGTCATGTGCACAGAAACTACAAAATCTTTGTCTTTATTAATTTGTCAGACCAACTGATCTTGCATTAGCTGCTGTTGCTTCCAACAATGTAATCACACTTAACAAGGTAAATAGATAATCATTCTGCAGATCATGCAACTCTGTAAGACTGTGTCATTTTGTTATGAGTTGTAACAAGCAAGTTTCATTTTGAATGTGTTGTTGCTGCTGTAACTGGACTTGAATTGTTTTACTTTGAGGATCGTGATGTGTTTGACTCGAAGAAGAAAGTCAAAGCTACAACAGCAGATGGACTTGAACACAAACTGACAGCATCACAACAGCGAACCATGATGTTTAACAGATGCCTTTTGTTCTTCTACACCAATCAGGTTAAGAATGTACTGGAATGGGGTGCATTGTTGTGGGTTAAGCTAAATTTCAGGTCAATATCATTTCAGCCATAAGTCTGAACTGTAATTTCTTTGGTCTCAATTATGATAATGAATTTTAATTTTCACAAAGGAGATTTCAAGTCAAACTACAGTAGTTTGGTTCAGGTAATAATTCTTATTTTGACCTGAAATTCATTTTTCCCCACAGCACATTAAAATTTTATACTCTCTTGCTGTGTAGGGGATCTCCATGAAACCAAGATAATTGTTTACGTCAAGTGGCCATTTCAGATAAGACAGAAAGTTTTGGGCAAAAAAAAAAAGACTTGACACTTTAAGACACCTGACCTGATAAATCAAGTGAAACAATGTAGGTTTCTTTAGAGAATGTACATTTACAGAAACCCACTGACTTGACCCCATGAGATTCCCTGTGGGCACCTTGCCTGTCAACACCTGTACCAAGAGAATTATTGTAACCCCTCTTCAAGTAAGCCCTCTCCCAAAGAAATGCCCCTATCCTCTTAAAGCAACCACACTCCAAGCCACAATACCTTTTAAATTGAAAATTAATGTACATGCATTTCCTTATGGCATCTGTATGTTCTATTTTCAGCTGTTAGGCAAGTGTTTGAAGCTTTTTTTGTCTGACAATTTAAGACTTTGAGAATTGCTTATTGGAAATGAAAGGTCAATAATTATGCCAATTCTAGGAGAATCATTTCATATTAATGATTTAATGTCTTGTTTTAAACAGCTAGAGGCTTGTCGGAACCTGACATCTACTCTGGAAGTGAAATATCCCGAGAGTGATTTTCCATGCCTCATGAAAGCTTCGCTTCTGCATCGCGAGAAACACTCCGACAAAGCAGTTGAGCTGCTCAAGGTACAGTACACTGCAATTAAATACTCAATCAATCAATCAATTATTGTCAATACAGTGTATGTGGGATGAGGTTGCCCTCTTTATCTGAGCCAAAGGCCCACTTTTAAAAGCATGACATTGATAACATTAAAGTTCCAAAGAATCGAGAAAAGCTATTATAAATGAACGTTAATAAAAATATGTAAATGTATTAAGAATATTACAAT
>BLFK01000397.1:2673397-2698397 GCA_014634185.1 Astreopora myriophthalma | reverse complement strand
CGCTCATGTATAAACTGCTGATGTAAGTAAAAAATTCAAGCAGTTGCAAAAAGAAACCTCATGAAACTCAGACTTGAACGGGACTCTTATGCTTGACTTAGCGATAGTGCTTCACACCCCTCAACCAATTGAGTTATTAAGGCAACTGGGGGCAGGTCAATTCAGTCTGAGTTGGCACTCTATCACTTCAGATCATTACACCGTACCCTTGATAGTTAGTTTTCTATTTTTCTGGGCCACCACAGAAAACTGGGATAGAAACTGAACCAACAGTGACGCCCATCCTTAATTTGTGTGCTCTTCGTTTGCAGGGAAGATCCAACAGACTTGAAGACGTTAGCTCAGCTGATTAAGGCGTACTCTTGTGTTAATCCGAAAAAAGCAGAACAGTATCCTTTTGGTGACTTAACTGCTTCGCAGTAAAGATCCCTAGTCCTCGACTTTCGGGTGACATAACGGAAGCATGAGAAAAGCTATTAATACAACTTTACATTTTTGATCAGTTTATGTAGAGATAGTTTTCACTCGTGACTGGTGCCTTTGAATGCCCCTTACTGTATAATCTTCATAACTAGCCATCGAGTAAGCCCCTCCTATTGTCGCTAACGCGACGAAATCGAAAGAAGCCTTTTAGCCATTTAATTGGACAAGGTGCCGGCGACGCTAATCTTCATCTAGTACTGCGGTTGACGCTTTTGCTTGTTTTGCTCTTTATATCGAACTGCTCCAAGTGGACAATAATTCTCCTCAACTACATATCTACAAAACAGTTTCAGCGAGAAACTGACCCCACTGGACATATCTTCCCAGGATGCCACACTAGATGTGGATGCGCTGGAAATGTCTCACAGTGCCTTTGGATCTCGCCTTGGTCGTGTCAAGGCTAAACAAGAGGGCGATTTAGAAATGGAAGATTTAAGGTTGGTGCTATAACACTGCTGTGATTAGATAGGAATTTTGACGCCAACTGGAACCGGTACGCCTTAACTGCTGCGTACAACGTAATTCCTCTCTCACATTCTTTGAAAATTGATTGAGTTCATTGGTACATAAATTGATTGTAGTTTATCCGCTTTTTATTAACAGGCAGGAGATCATTGTGAAAAGAAGAAAACGCAAGCGAAAGAGAGGTAGTTAATAGTACAATGTCATCTTAGGAGAGCTTTAATTTCGTATCGTTACACTGCACAGAAGTATGTAGTTTAAATTGTAGTCCAGTTTCGAATTCACCAAAACCACTGGATAAAAGTACAAGACTCATCTGTACAGGGTTAACATCAACCTGAAGCGTACAGGCGAGAATTCTCACACTTCTGTGTGTAGTTTTCTGTTATGATGTAACGCTTTCTTGGTGGTATTTGTAAATATTTTTCCTCAGGTTGAGGCTAACCCTGCACAACGGCGCGCTATTCTATAAAGTTGGCACACGGGAAGTGTAAGATCGAAAACAGGGGATAATCAAATCCTTTTTTGGTTCAACGACGTAATATGACTACGTGTCCAGACAAAATTTAAAATAAAACAGTGCTTCCAACGAATTTGGTGTCAGTTTTGTGGCAAGACTTGAAGTTTCCTTTGACTACTTTAACACGGAATGATTTATGATTACGTAGGCAAACTTCCGAAGAACTATAACGCTGAGGTTGACCCGGATCCCGAACGATGGATACCAAAAAGAGAACGAGCGTATTACAAAGGCAAAAGACAAAAGAAGGGGACATCTGTGGGTAAGTTCTATTCAAGCTGATCCAATACCAGCAATTGCTGAGCTGCCTCACGTCCATGGATTGACTGATATAATAAATTGAACTCCGCACTGACGTTTTTCCCAGTGGAACTAAAAACGAACGAAACGACCCACCCAGCTCCACCCAGTTACACGACATTTCGCGTGTTCGCGTGTAAAAGCTGCTCCCCAAGTCAATCCTCGCTGTTTCACTCATCATCATCGTAGTCATCATCATCGTCGCTTTATTACCCTCGGATTTCAGAGTAGCTTATGGAGCCAGTATCTCCGAGCATTTCCCACCCAACCATGAGGTTTCACGCAAAAAGGCCAGACCAAACACGGTATCTCTGTCCCCTACTACAACATTGTGGGGGTTCTTTACGTCCCACAAAGTTATTTGTTTACGAACAAAGGTTGTGAGACGGAACCTACGGTTTATCGTCCTCACCCGAGAAGACTAGAAAGTCTAACCATTTGCAGTTGTCTAAACGAAGGCAGCTGATTCCTCAGTTATTTCAAGACCCTGAGTGTTGGGGCCAGGGCTTGTTTCCATCGCTCAAACTGACAAGTCCCTTTTACTTCGAGTTACATGAAGTAAAATCTACTCCAGACTTAAGATAATGTTAGAAGAAAAATTCAGAAGAGTGAACGTGTTGAACTCGGATCTCTTGCTTCGTGATAATACCGATATCCAATAGACTAGCGAGGCAAGTTGCTGGAGACAGTCAATTTTTAAAAGAAAATTGAATAGAAGTACCATCACAATAACTTAAAGCTAATCGTTTTCAAGTCGATGCTTAGACTTAAATGCTGTAGATTAGCGCGGAGCTCAGAAGCGCAGTTTCATGTCGAACTGGAGTTCTATTCTGCCAGTTTTCTATCCAACAAGAGGCGTTCTGTTGACCACGATAGGCCGGTCGCTATAGATAAGAACATTACATCATGTAATTGTCAGTAGATGTCCAACGTCATTTTGACCGATGGAAACAAGTGCCCGCCGAGTGTTGGATTTGAATATAGACCTCCCGCACGAAAGTCCAGTGCTCTTCTCACTGAGCCAACTGGTTGGCGGTCACGACTATTTTTGTTCCTCCTTACTGAGAGCGATATTTAATAGAATACTAACTTTATTGGTACTTACTTGCATTTAACGTTTCCGTACAGGTAAAGGAACACAAGGTGCTGCTGCTCCCGCTGACTCGTAAGTGATATAACTCAATGCTGTTTTGCTTAACCTTTGAGACATTGCCTTATCACTGAACCACTCTAAGACGTTTGAACGTACTACGAAAATCAAAGAAGTGTACGATGTGCTCAAAACTTCGTATCACTGCCCCGCCAACTCTGTTTTACTGCCTCGCCCACTTTCATAGACGAATTCCAAGAATTCAATTGCAGCAACGGAAAGTAGCTTGTTATTAACGAACCTCTTTCACACTGTACGGTTGAATTCTAGGAATTCGTTTTTTCTTTTGAAAGTTGGCGGAACAGTAAAATAGAGTGGGTGGGGCCGTGGTAAAAAATTTTGGTCCCATTCCACACTTCGATGATTTTTATAGTATGTTATTTCCTGGTTAAGGGTGGACTTTGCTTGTTGTGTTTCGCGAACGGCTTGATTTCTTTGTCATTCGAGTTGCGAAGAGTTCAGTTCGGTCGTTAAATGATAAATGATTTAAATGGCTGGGAAGGTATGACTGGCCGAAAAGCAGAGTCGTAAAAATGATACCGAAACAAATAACAAGCCCGAATGTGTAGGTGGCATTTCAAATAATTAATGCAATTAACTTTGTGAAAAACGGTAAAGGAAGCTTAACTAAAGAACAGCCGTCAGTTAAATTTTTCTCGTTTTATTTATCTCCTCCAGGTCGTCCAGTCCTAAGACACCCGGTAGCCCCAAGCCCGCTTCCCCGCCGGGAACGCCTTCCGCAGGGGGTGCTACCTCGAATGTGGTGCCGCCCCGACAACAGCAACCCCAGGCCGCTAAAAAGAAACAGCGAACCAAGAAAAAGAAAGGAGGCTGGTGACGAAAACATCAATAAACAAGATCAACAACTCGATAGTTGGGGAAAGTTGAAGGAGATACCACTTGCGTGACGAAAGAATCTCCAGTAGACACTCGAGTTCTGACGGCAAAGATTCACTGGATTTAGAAGACTCGTTCGGAATTTGCAACCCATCCTTGGGCTATTTAAGCTCAGGCTGAGCACTGATTTTTAAAAGTTAAACTGAGTCTAAGTATACTTCGCATGTACTTCTTATTAAACAACTTGAAGTATCATCGGCTTCCTTGGATTCTCTTGTTAGTCCCTGAACAATATATTGAACATTTTTTCTACGAGGGTGCGGTGGATATGAAGTGATAGAGAACTTCTTCATCATCATCATCATCATCATCGTCATAAGTCAATCATTTTATATCTAGCAAGCCCGAGTAGAATAATTGTTTTATTAAAAAATAGTGTTTTTTGCTTGTTTGTTTGTTTGTTTGTTCGTTTTAACTCAGCTGCAAAAATGTTATCTGCACAGAAACTATGTTGACGTTTAGCCTTGAAAATCCTTACATGCTCAAGCCTCATCGCTTCCAGGAAGCAGTGAAAGTGTCAGTTAAATGTAGTTACTGCTTCTCCTAAGTGGTACGTACTAAAGAAACAGTGCTTTCGTACATTCACGCACGCGCAGACTGGATGCCCAAAATCTGGACAAGTAGCGGTACCTCTGGACGTGTTGCCTGAGCGGTGTACCATGACGAATCTCCCCGAGATTTCGGCCCGCGGATCGCTTACACCAACCCCCAGTTCCTCGCTGTTTTCAGATACCCCTCCACGGCAGCTTGTCTACCCCCGACGCGGCAGTGAGGGAGAGAAATGTCGGCCCCTAGACCATATGTGACAGATCCCTTTCGTACTCACAGCTCAGTCCCAGTTAACTTAACATAGGATTTCGAGCAATATGTATTGGAACCGTAACCCATTCTGCCTTCTATACGGTACGCAATGGAGTAGACCGGAAGTAGACGGTTGGCGTCTCTGCGTACTCGTTGACAGACTCCAGAACCACAACGTTTAAGTTAAATTTCTACATCTGTTTAAAAAAAAACTTGGCCTACCTCGAGTGTGTGCTTCGCTCCTTCAGGAAAGAGTGCGTGTTTTCGGCTGTGTCAACAAAACGGCCACAGAATGGCATAGAAATCGACTCAAGATTATTTGAAGAGATTGAGAAATTTACTACCACTTTTACATGCTCGGCCAATGGTCTCCACACTTTCTCTTTACTGAGACATCCATAAAAACTTGCATTGTGAGCTTGGGTTGCCTGTGACCGCAAAGGCGAATCTTAACTTAAGGGTCCTTTTCTTTTGGGACTATTCTGTCTATTGATCTCCATTCCAATTCCGGCATGCGTATAAATATGGCAAAGAGATAGATCACCCTTGCAGATGAATAACAATAATCAACATATAGTGATCTTAGTTTTTTAAACCGCATGTTAAACTGGTTTGTAATAGAGTTCATGCTAAAATTGCCGCCCCTAGACCAGTGAATTTTGCATAAATTTAAAAAAGCATGCTTCAGCCCTTGTTTTAACCTAGATGCATTACCATGGCAGCAGCCTGTAGAGCACCCAAACTGTCCCAAATATAAACCTTTGTGGTAGCTCTTCTTTGTGACCACCTTTGAGCTTTCATGCAAAAACAGCCTAAATATTGCACTAGAGGAAGTATAAAAACTGTCTTCAGCCATTTTAAAAGGAAACAATCGTAATGCAAAGGGAACTTGCTTCTGTGACTACCTACAAAAATATAGACTGCACACAATAAATTCACAACGAGTTAGCCTGACATGAGCGGCACTATAGACCTCAAAATCTGTCGGGCTAATAAACACGCAAGGAATGCTCCCATATCTAGTATCGACTCTAGACTTTTCGTGCTTGCCGCGTGGCAAAACTTAGATGGTTTGGAAGACCGGCGCGGTTGGTAAGCGGTGACTTTTATTAACTGTCACCTGCGTGTTGCGGTTTTGCCGCCGTCCATTTGAAGTGGTCCGGACTCCGTGCTACTAAAGCGCCACTAAAGCGCCTGTAACAAACAACTTCAAGCACTCTACTCCCTCAAAGCATTTCACTGTGGGGACCGTTTCCGGTGCGTTTTTTGTGTGGACAAAACATGAGAATGGGAAGACTGCACTGTTTTAAACAGAGTCGATTGTTTTCTAAAAGCGATTCGAAGCTATGAGTACCTCAAAGTACACAATAAGTTCATTGCCTTGAATGCCGGGCTTTGACTGAGAGGGACTTGTGTTCGGTGTTGTAATCTCTTCATGGTACCCACGCGTGTCCTTGTTCTCAGTATTCGTAATCATTTGTTTTCAGTGAATATTGATGAAAGCTTTGAAAATAATAAGTTGATTAGAGTTCACGCTTTTTCGGCATCACTGCAAGCGCACAATCGTCCTACAGTGACCCTGCGGTGTCTGTTGCTTTCTTATGTACCGACTGTCCCCTTTTTGCGCTTGGTCATATAAGAGGGGAGACGGCAACTGAGTCATGTGACGTGTATGCCGCATTTTCACAGCGCCGTAAGCGGCTTTCGCAGGCGATACAATAGCTTCCTGCCTGGACTATTGCTGAGCGGAAAAAACAAAACAAAACAATGTCAGTTGCTGTCTTCGACTTTTCAAGAAGCAATAATCCCAAGTACCGGCAATTTCTTCAGTTTATGGCCTCATTGTAGTAAGAAAGCATTGAGATTGGTTTTGGTAATGATTACATGGAACAGCAATGAAATAAAATATTTAAGTTATAACACTAAAAACGCCAGGTTGTTATCTTCTTATAACAGAATGACAATATAGTTGAAAGCAAGTTTAATGCCGTTTTAATGTCGTTTTCTTCGGAACGGGTCACCCAAGAAAGCGATTACAACCAATGACCTTACTCGTTGTGCCGTAAATCCGTTCGGCCTTACGACGTTTCTGCCAAAATTTATCTTTTTGGCTTACAACTGTGCAGGTCTTAGTAATACAATTAACTAGCTCGCGACAAAGTGGTGTTTTAACGCTGTGTTTTTCAAGGCTAATTGGTTGGTCGGTAATGGCGGCCGACGAGATGTTCGGGTGATGCCTAAGAGTGCTAATTACCGCTAATGACGTTGTAACAATTGACTGGCATTAATTAACAGTCGCGCGGAGCTAAAACATCAACGCCTTCGAAATAACTGGATTACACGACAACTGGGACTAATAAAAGCACCATGACCTCTGGATCAAAAGGAAAGAGACGAACAAGGGTCAATTCTAGGAGCAGAGAGAAAAGTAAGATAAATTCCGTTCGTAGTCCCAGTATTGATTCTTATGGTTCAGTGAGGAATCGTGTTGGTAGGTTTGCCTGGAGCTTTTCATCCTGTACAGCACAGGGCTCAACAAAGGAAATTTAAAAAGTATATAATTAGAATGATATGTAATGTGAGTTTATGGAGTGATATACCGGAAACTAATGATAAAACTTTTCCAGTATACTCCTAAAAGAACAACTGAGTCTTCTTAAATCTTTCCCCATTTATCTCGCCTTAATTCCTTTTTCAATCATACCCTTCCCCAGTCCTTTTAACTTAATTAAGAGGCACAAGAACGTTAAGACTACGATTACGTTGTTGCGTGTATTATCTTGCTTCACTAGCATTAACTGGACTATTTTTGTTCTTCTTTTTCGCCTGTTTAGGTCCTGTAACTCGGAGTCGACGACAACTACAATTTCCTCCCGCTCCTCTTCAAGGCAAGTCGTTTTACCTGCACGTGCATAACCCTGGCAAGTCGCGGGAACTGGAGAAGACACTTAAGGAGCTAGGAGGGGTGGGTAATTGCAAACATAGAACTATCAATTCGATTACTCACTTTTTTTATTAGTTTATCCCTATCACAGACAAATTCAAGCGTGAACACACATTTTCATCAATGGGAAAAAAAAGGTTCTTGCTTTTACCAATAATGTAAACTTGCTTTGCAATTCTCGAGATATGACGAGTATACTTACTTGTAGGAAAACTAATTTTATCATTGAGAGACCAAAGTGCCTGAGCATGCTACCCTCATTGTAGACTATTACCAACTCGGGGATTAATATTTCTTGCACCATGGGCCTTTTTCTTTTTACTAAGCATTAAATTGTTTGCATTTTTTTTTATATTCAGGTGGTGGAGAAATTTTTGAGCAAGGAATTGACTTGTGTAATCACTGATCAGTCGACAGCATCACAGCGATCTGCATCTCAAAGCAAAGAAAGTGGCAACGTCACCCTGTCCAGTACTCGAGGGGTAATTAGATCAGCCGAGTTGAACGTCAATACAAACTGAGTGAGCCTGGGCCGAGTTGTTGGAAGCTTGATTAGCGCTAGCCCTGGGTTACATCTAGTTCAATCGTAAAGGTTGCGTCGTGGTTCTTATCCCTGTTTAGCACCAACCTTACTTGGAACAACTTGGCGCCTTAAACTAACTGATGTCGTTCATTTTAGAAATACCTTTCGAACAGGTTTTCAGCTTCGTGCATTGCTTTCAACAAACCGGTGGCTTAACACAGAAATTGTCTAATTCAACAGCGAAAGTAACTCTCTAACGTCGCATTATTTGAGGAACATTTGTCCCTTCTACATCGAATAAGCTTATTTAGTACTAATCACAATTTTTCTTGTCGTTTTTAGCAAACTCGGGCCCAGGCCATACTGCAGAAGTCAGTGAAACAGCACAAAAAAACAGCCAAGAGTACAGATGTTCTCGGCAATGCGAGTAAATGGGGAATACAGGTCAAACCGATTGAGCAAGTCTTGAAGTGGATAGAGACACAGACGAAACGTCGTGGTACTGCCCAATCTAAGGACCGCGTTTGTAGTCTCAGGGGAGCCTTCCTCAAAGTGGAAGATCACAGTCGGTAAGAATCAACTTCATCAGATAGTAATTTTGGGATGACTCAAAAGCAAAGAATGCTACCTGCCCTTACAGAACAATAATTAAAATCCTGGATCTTTCGAAAGATCTAGATCAGACAAAATTGACCCAGACTGATCTTTGATTGTCAGGATAAAAAATGCTTTTTATCAGCTAGGTTACGTCCACTTCTCATTCTTTGATTCTTGACTTCAGTTTCTTTTTCTGAAACGACCCTGACATAGATTTTGAATGTGTTTTTGATCTCTTAACAGCCAATACAAACCTCTGGTTAAGGAACTGCGGGCTTGGCCCCAGCTAAACCTCAATGCAGCGCCCGGTTTCTCTCCATTTGACGAACCCGTGAGCATGCGTACACGATCACGCAGCTCATCCAAGAGTCCACAAAAAGGGGCTAAGCGCTTCGCTAACAAGAGCTCAACTGGAAGTGCAGACAAGAAAGGCTACTGTGAACTATGTGACTCTCATTATGTCGGGATGCAGAAACACGTGAATAGCAGACAACACAAGTTGGTGGCCTCTCGAGAAGACACGTACGCTGAACTGGATCGACTCATTAGACGCGGAAAAACTATGAAGGAGTTTGAAGAGGAGCGAATTAGGAAAAGAACTTCTGAGGCTCAAAGACAGACAAGGTAGGTATCACTCTTGAGAGCTGACAAAATGAATTATGGGCTGCAGTAGCAGGCCGGCGGATATTGGGCGAAGCTTAAAATTGTTAAAATGCGCAATATGGTAGATTTTAAAAGTGAGGAATGACGGCTGAAAACATCCTTTATGGGAAATCAGTGTGACACGTATTTATTATTTAACCGGGAAGATAAATTGAACGAGTGGGTTCTCACTTTCATGATCTACAGCCGGTTCACGGCCTAAGAATGTGAAAAATCGCTGTAGGGATGGTTAGGGAACAGAGAGATTGCTGTCAGTACTACGGCTACTCAGTTTGACTGTTTTGAATCTTAACGCTTGTGATCCTTAACAAATGAGTGCGTGGGAAAACCTTCCATTTCTAGTAATTACGTTTAACTATTTATGACCTTTTTGTCTTGTTGTATTTTCAGATCACGAACCAGAAGCAGATCTCCAGTCACTCTTGGACCAACCGCTCGGAAAGGAAAAGACACTACAACCAAAACGTCATCTTCGCCAAAAGGAGGCAAACGGAGAACGGAAAGTCAGCAGTCGCGAACACCGACCCCTGGCCGAGGGGTTCCAAGCACTAATTCCAAAACCCCTTCTCCTTCCAGTAAAACTCCGAGTTCTCCATGGAAGGCTCCGAAGAAAGTAACACCGATCAAAATTGTCCGATTTCAAGATGATCAATACTCCGTGGTCAAATCTACAGCCAAGAAGCGACGCCGTGATCAAGCAGACAATGGTACCAGTCACGGCAAATCGAAACGAAAAAGGAACAATCGATACTCGATCGTCGAGGCTACGCCGATGAAAATTCGACTCCGACGCAGTAAGCGGAAGCCTTCCCCTACAGTGAGAGCTTCCTTGCTTTTTGCACGCTCGCCATAGGCACTAAACAAAATGATCGGAAAGAAAACAATGATCGGAAGGAAAACAGTTAAAATCAAAATTACGAACAGAGGAAGCGTTTCAGGGTTAGCAAGCCGATGTTGCGGCAAAAAGTGCGTTTTGCTCTGCTCTTTCGAAAATGTAGGTCAACTTGGTGTTATAAAAGAGATTCACTTTATTACAAACATATGAACTATTGTAATTTTGACTAAAGCGGAAATTAAGGAACATCAAGTGGTATTTGTTGCTAGTATCGTGATGGCATTGCAGCAATACAACAGTGGGAGAGCGCGTTTGCATGGAGTTTCAAACGTACTCCTTGAGTCTGCGATGGACCGCGGGAAAAGAAACTGATTTGGCAAGATGACTCTTGAAGGACTGTTGGCTCAATTCAGGAACACTCGCAAAAGATCGAAAACACATCCCCTTTTGTCAAGTAACTGTTGATAGTCTTTGACAATTATCATGTATGATGTGCTAAAATCAAGTATGACCGGCATTGAATAATTATAATTCGTGAGAGATGTAGATAAAGCCGCAAGGACATCTGTATATTCTTTTAAGACAACATTGACAATCTATGCTAAGGAGTTAACTATGTAAATATGGTATGGTCACCAATATTATCTTGTTTTAACTAAATGGAATAAAATCTCAATGAAAAACAAGTCTTGAGTAAAGATAACTCTGCGAAGATAGACCCTACAAGAGCGAAACGTTGGTATGGATTAGAAATTCAGTCGAGAAACAATCAGTTACACCACTGGAGAATTAGACTACCTTCCTAAGACTAAGGTCAAGCCGGTTCCCTTAGCAGTCAGAATCATTGGTTACACACTCAGCTAAGGTGTAACTCTTGCTCCGAATATCATGTGCATTACACGTAGATGCGACTCTCAGCTCCAACTAGCCAACACAACCCAAAGGTCCCCAAACACATCATTTACACAGCCCTGTTTTGGATTAGCCCAGAGGTTAGTGATCCCTGGTGCTGACCAAGGGGATCGCAGCCTCTGGGAACGAGATTGCCTACGTACCCGCCCTTTACACATGTGCACTTTAACGCAGTTTTACTTCAGCTTTTGTCGCAGTCGACCTTGTAAAGAAAAACGGAAGTTTAAACTAGCGCCGATTTCAGAACGATTTGTCGGCAATGTTTGCTGTGGCATTTATTAATTTCAGCACAAATAGTATTGTGTGAGACTCCTACAGATACAACACTTTTGGTCCAATCTCCTTCAACCTCTCGACCCTAAGAAATCTCCGAGATTAATCTCACTAAAACTGCTGCAGGTTCACATCGTGAGCTCGAGCTGTTGGGTGCAAACGAGGTTCTGTAGGAGTTACATAAGTCAGATGTGATTCCTTCTTGAGTCTCGAGGTTGTTTGCTGTTTCATAATTCTGAATCAGAATTCTGTTTAATTGGGGTAATTTAATTTACTTTTGAAAGGCATCCATTCTGAAGACTATGGTCAGCACTCTACCAAAGGTAGACAGTTTCCATAGAGGTGCAGTTAAATCATTTTTACATGGATAAAACGATCTCCAAAGTTCTTTCACGGGTTTACATTGCTTATGCGGAAGCACACGCGTGCACTGTATGGTTGATACCTAATTACACACAGTCTCAGTATTTTAACCGCTAAACTGATCAGTGCGTTTAAGCTTGTGCAGGAGTCTCTTTTGTTCGAAGCGGAGCTGGATGAAGTCCAAGCCTATGTTTTTCAGTTCATTCATTCAGGCGGGACTCGATTCTCAGTGGCGTAACCAGCGATTTTTCTGTTTAACAGTGCCCAAGG
The DNA here is from genome assembly GCA_014634185.1 of Astreopora myriophthalma. Classification (NCBI taxonomy): domain Eukaryota; kingdom Metazoa; phylum Cnidaria; class Anthozoa; order Scleractinia; family Acroporidae; genus Astreopora; species Astreopora myriophthalma. Next base: position 2,686,404 of record BLFK01000397.1, on the reverse strand, counting down.
GAAAAGTAACATTTTCAAACTTTTAATCACTGGCCGTAAACGGAAGCACTGTTATCTATATTGCTCGACGTATTTTAGTGTACCTTCTGGGCTTTTGGGGTTCTGTCCTTCGGCAAGCCCTCGAGTCGCGTTCCAACCGGTAAGCTCTCGTTGTCAAAGATCTCTTTTTGTCTAGATGTTGGAAAGGGGGTCTTTAAAGTTTGTGGCGCCCCATAATATATAGATGGATAGCGGCAACAGAAGAAGAAATCACAGCCTTTTGACTATGAAAGAAAAGTTCCCCACCTTTTTTGTTCATGTTAAGCTCGGGGGATAATCACCTTAATGTAGCTAGGCCCCTGGATACCGGTGTTATTGAAAACAGGATTCTTTGGTGCAATAGTCTTAACCTTCACGGGTTGCGATCTACCTTGTTTTGACGCGATCAGAACTGAGTGAAATAAGGGGTAAAATCGTTTATAAAACCTGCAATGTCAGTGACTACAACACAATTGAAACACAAACACCATAGTGTACCACACGAACGAATTCCTGCCCAATATGAAACTTCCCAACAGATCATAGTCTATTCCACGATATCGTTTACTGTACCGTTTTCGCTGATAGCCTCCCCTATCAGCTGAAAGCACAATCCAATTAGTGAAGTTTCTTGGTACAATGTAATGATTTTCCAATGCAATTAACTGCCCTTATCCTCGAGCCAAATAAGTTTAACAGTGAGTATCAAACGAGGCGGGGAAATCGTGACCACCTGCAGGCAACGAAACCACGTTACAACCCATGCTTTTGTCTGTTTTGTGTAGTTCACTGTTTCAGTTCTGTTCGAAAACAGTTGGGAAAATAGCAAACTCCACATGAGATTTTTCTTTTAATTTTGGTGATATTTATGACAGTTTGTCAGTTGAAATTGGAGGATATTTAAAGGAAGGACGTCCCTACAATGTTCCGGCCTTTTCAATCAAGCATCTGAAATTTCCAGGCCACAGTCGCACGACATCTGTCTTTCTGCCTCTGTTTTCGAATCAAATCTTCAACCCTACACGTAGTATTTGACAGACATATATCACACACAAAAGATTATTTGAACATCAAATAATGGAATCTCGAAAGAAATATCTGAATCGTTTTTCGTGTAACCGTAAAATCCCTCTGCCCCGAAGTCTTAATGTCTTGATCTGATCATAGCGTACTTAATTTATTTTTTTTAAATACAAATACAGTTAGCCATTATGCCTTGTACCGAAAAAAGCTTCACCAGTTTTTGAGAGCAAAAAGCGATATTCTTTTGAAACAGCAGATCGCCTAACAATCTAAACAAGGTCTTTTGGACACACAACTTATTAAATTAAAAAGCAATAACTAACAAGGAAAATTAAATCGAGGAAACTAAACACAGATAGCCTCTTAAAACAAGATTTCAAAACTGTGCTTAATTGTTGTCGTATTCATAGCATTAGAGTGGTAATTAGCTTGTCACCTTAATACGATCACAACCCTTGATTTGGAAAAGCTCTGAAATTGACTAAAAATCCAAGATGAGAACTGGAAAGCCACTAAATATTCCCATATGGCTTATTCGGACAAAAATCGTATAAAGCAAGGATCTTCTTGGGTAGTTGGGTAGGGTCGGTTTGAAACCAGCCATCGTATAAGCGAATGGCTCAGTACAATGACTGCATATTTAAGCCTGACTCTTGTCTCCAGAAGTAAAGATTCAATCAAAATCCGAGCAAGAGTTCATTCAGCATCCGTCAAAATATGTCTCCTGAAATTATTATCCATATCTGGTTTTCAATTCGAGAATTATCGCGGCGATTAAAAATGGCATGGATCTCACCAGTTAAAGACTTTCTTTCTCCGGCACGAGTGGTTCTCTTGTCTCCTCAAAAGTACTTCCAGAAGTTTCCTCCAGCAGATATTTTTTCATTCTCTCGATCATTAACACACTCACCCTTGCAATGGTTGTTTGGTTGAAACTCATATTTGCGAGTTTCGTCTCCATTAATTAAATTCTATTGCACATTACGTCCGGCAATTGAGTCTTCACAATTACATAGCCATGAAATTCAAAACAAAACACATAGATTTGCCCGGAAAGAGGCCCTGATAATTGCTTTAAATTGCGAATGGTTTTGATATCAGTTGCATTATTGTGATACGTCATCAGCGAAAGAAACGCCCGTTTAGAATTAACCCGATGGTTTGTAGGTGGGGCAAAAATTGCAACTGTATAAGTTTTAAAAGAAAATTGGGGCGAAACCCCCTCTTCCAAAAGCGACTTGGTTTCAATTTAATGAAACAGCCTTTATATCAAATGTCAATTTTCAAATGTCAATACTGATTGTAGAACTAAAAGAATAAGTTATATTGTTGCGAGATTTGTTTGTATATGATTTCGGAAATCCCCTATGATTCATTACCGCTCACACGATTAGGCTAATAAAATCGTGTTAGCAACGTGGTAAAGATGGTCCCGACTTAGATTAACCGTACTTTATTGCGTGGTTGAAGGAATATTTCTTATTCGATGCACTAAAATGACGAAATGGATTGTGAATTACTGATATTAGCCTAAGAAGAACTCATTAAATAAGCTTAATTGATTCTAAAGACATACAGAAAGCGAGATGGATATTTAAATGAAAGGACTCCAAAAGCTATTTTCCGCGGACAGAATTTAAAACGCACGAAACCCTTCCTCTCGCGAGACGGTGACCGTCAGCTAGATTTCACAGTAAGAAGCACACTTTTCGGGGGATAGGAAGCCAGATAAGTTAGCGAGTACAAAGAATCAATCTCTTCCTTGGATTAATTGTTTTTTAGCGAATTAATTGTCTTTCAAACCCACATCAACTAACAATAATTTGCCCTCGTCGAGTTAATTTTAAGCGAATAAACCCCGGAATATTTTTTGCTCATTAAATGTGATAAGATAATTGACGAATTAAAAAGCTTTCCTGCCCGCTGTATCGAATACGAGGAACTTAATGAATGCAAATTTACTAAACAGGTGTTTAGCTTGAATAGAAATAAATATCAAACAAAATCTCATGGCGTGTTTCTCTCCACTGGAAGAGGGGACGTGAATATCTCGTATTATTGCCGGCTACAAAAGTATTAATTAACTCTGGTGATACAATAGGCTCAAGAACAATACCAATTTCGTTCTTGTCTTACCACATGGCGTATGGCGACGGTACATTTCACTGGCAAAAACCTTTAAAGAAATATCATCATCAATTGCGAACTTTCGTCAACAAAAACGCTCTCTTCAGAAGAAAACTTGTCCTATAGAGGAGCAATGATAAAACTTACTCTGGGATGAGGTTCTTCGCTAATTTGTCCATCTAAAAAAGAACTGATATTAAATTTGCAGGCTTTATTTATTTCTTATCACGGTGTAATATGGTCAATTTAGCTCATTAAGGCAAACTCACTTGTCGCGCGAAATTATCGGTTAATGTCCGAGTTAAAGGGGTACGCGAACAATTTGTTTGTTTATTGTGAAGATACTAATAAGTCGGTTCTTTCGATTATGCATTGTATGCGTCCCTCTAATAAATTTTATCAACGGACTAATGAGAAAACAGCATAGTTTGGAGTGGTATCTATCGTTTAGCAACGACCATTAGGAAATTAGTGACCAATAGTTGCCAATTTCGTCGGCTGTGTGTATCATAAAAGGCTGCCGCAAACGCACAATCGAAGTCAGTCATCTGCGACCTCTACAGCGGTAGCATACAGAACGCCAAGATTTACGAGGAAACATTTTGAAAAGCTGAGTGGATTTTTTTTCACGGCCGGAGAATCATGCAGGCGTTCACTCATAGCACGTATGTGTGCCCATATTTCACTTGTACATCACCATACTGCATCGCTCTGAGAAGCACCGCGGTAGCCGCGTCAAGTTTACAGCCAGTTAGCAGACCGCCTACAAGTAGCCCAAGTCAGTCTGGAATATCATCGTTTACAATTTCTTCAATCCTTTCTGAGGAACAAACAAACAGGACCAGTAGTGAAGAAATGAACTCCTCTAAAGCCTCGTCCAGCACAGAAACGGGCTTGAGTGTCCCAAAGTTCTCCCCATACGTCTCTCATGTTTCGATAGAGAGACTTCATCCCTATCATCGTCCGTTGACTGCCAGCGCCTTTACAAGAACCGCTTGTAACACTTTACATAAGGGTAAGTCTTGACATATTCGTTAGGTATCACTGACAATCTTTAGTCAAGTTACAACAGCCTTCTGGAGTCATACAATCTAGTTTTTCTATCTTCTCCCAGCTAAAAGATTCTTGTTTTTTCGTTTAGATATTCATCTCAAATCTTTAACACTAAACTTCCGGAAGCGTTTTATTTGAAGATGAATAAAGAAGATGAATATTTCTCTCACAATTGTTACCGCGAAATATCCTTAGCTGATTCTTACCCTCTATACATTCATTATAGGGGCATCAAATTGCCTGCGATTTGCTTTCCGCTCAACTGAGAACAAGTGTTTATGACTAGTAAATGCTATTGGCGGTAGTAGAATACCTTGCGTTATGGACTGTTGCGTAAAAGAAAAGACTAATAATTCAAATTTAATTCCAGCAACCGCTTCAGATTTTATTTCTACTTATTCACAAAACCGAGATCTAGAATATTTAAGACTTATAGGGCAAGTTAAGTTATTTTTCATTATGATTTTGTATCACTGTACAAATATATCTCTTTTTGCATATAAATGGAACTGAAAAAAATCTCTATTATAAAAGAAATGCTTCTCTCACAAATCTGAGTAATTACCCCGATGCGTATTCAGTTCCTGTGCGAAATCCTTTTAATTGCTTTTAACAAATTGCGTCTCATTCGATAACATAAAGCGCTCATCATGTAAAGCTGGACTAATTAAGTCTTTCAATTTTTTAAAACCAGGACAACCCTCTTACTTATGTCCTAATTACATATGACAGATTGAAGAAGATATCATACAAGCTGTAATACGCATTAGAAATAAACGAAACTGAAATAAAGGCCGAGTGCGGGAGATTATTTTGGTATAGATTTTTTTCATACATATTCACGGCAACTTGTGCTTATGGTTATATTTCGTTCTTGCAGACGGAGAGGCGATTTTTTCAGTAGTTCATCACGAAGAAAATAAAGCTTGGAATTTCAAACAAGGAAAGCCAAAGAGAATTCGCACAATTTTTACACCAGAGCAGTTAGAACGACTGGAGAAAGAGTTTGATCGGCAACAATACATGGTCGGCGCAGAAAGGCATTACTTAGCTGCTTCGCTAAATCTTACTGAAACTCAGGTTAAAGTATGGTTCCAGAACAGAAGAATAAAGTGGAGGAAACAGAAAATGGATCGTCCTAGCTCCAGTTGAAAAGAAGGCTTAACCGAATGTAGCAAATGGATAAAAAACTTCCGACAACTCCCTGCCGAATGGCAGTTCGCCAACTAAATGTACATTGGTTGTATAGTCTTTTTTAGAAAAACGAATGAAGTGACTCGTTGACCTTGCTTTTCGAAGCTATGTTGGACAATTATGACGATGAACAATCTTAACATATCGAATGAGAAATGTGATCACAAGGTAAACGCAGCACTTTTATTGAATTGGGTTAGTTCCGGTCACAACTGATAGTTTCTGCGTTATATCCATTCGGGGTTGTTCAGTTAGAGATATCACAAACAAAGCTCTATACTTGCTCTTAGTCCGTATGATTAGTCATGAGCAGATGTTTTCATGATTTCTTTACTTCCCAGGACTGGAAGAATTGATTAATTGGTCGGCTTGCGGAAAAGATCACAATTTTAAAGAGGGCTTAGTGTATCGAGAATCAAACATAGGGAGGCCGAATCGTTAAATTTGTAAATAACTGAAATGTATTCTTTGTGTTATACACAAAATTTATAAGGAGGGAAATTGTATAAAGCATACACATGTTAATCCTGTTTTTATAGTTGTGCTTGTTACGTTGAACCAGATAGCGATCGATACATTTAAAGTCAGATTCAAATAAAATTTGTTCGGAATTTGTGGTTCTAAGTATTAAATTAAGAGATTTTTTTAATTAAAGCAGAAACTGAATTCCGAGTTAAAATTCCAATTCGCGAGTCAAAAGCCACATAATGTAGATTGAAAGCAATTAAGGATTTGAAAAGGTGCCTTAGGCAACGGAACATGCCTGGAAGAATCACAACGAGAAAGGTTAAAAGATACTTTAGCATTTGGCCAGTACTTCATTTTCCGCGACAACGAGGAGATTCACAGTGGAACAATAGCTTTTCAGACGGTTAACATCGATGGTCTTGTTAAAAACAAAGGGTCTCTGTTGCCTCATTAACTTTTTATAATTTTATTGACTTGATAGGCAATATCACTAAGACTAAATGGTACTTGAGATTGGTGTTAAATGACTGATAACAAGGAAGTAAAAACCTGACGCGCTGAGCAACCGAAAATTTGCAGTGAAGAAATTCTCAAATCATAAACACCATCAAGCACAACTAAATTTGAATAAAACATTTAAAACCTAAAAACAAAACAAAACAAAACAAAAATGACAAAAAAAAGAACCTGTCGTGTTTCTTATCATTTAGCGCCGTTATTTCGTGAGGCTTTTCTTGTCGCTGTCAAATTTTAGTGTACAAGGTCCGACTTATTGAAAGGAAAAAATTGTGATGAGCAGCAAAAACCACCCTGAGAATATTATTATCCTAAGGCCGACAAAGACTCAAAACTAGCTGTATTCAAGATGCGTGAACAGGAATATAGAGACGATGCAAAACAGCTTTCGTTTGCGGCGCTGATTTTTGCCTGACACGAAGCCTATTAAAACCTAGTGCGGCAAGCCACATAGCGTTCAAGTACTCACAAGTGCTCCCAACTTTATCTTTTTCCAGCTAATTGAGAATTATCTTTCTCTAGAGAGTGACGCAGGTATGGTGGGAAAAATCCTTGAGTTCTCCATACAGGAGTCGAACCTATGACTTTCTGATTATTAGCTGGGACGCACCCTTTGAACAACAGGGAACTGGTGAGAGCTGGGCCATTAAAGTGTTCTTTAGGGTAACAATTGGTAAAAAGTCCCTTCTCCCTGCCGTATAGAGGTCAGTAACGAGCTATTTGTAGCCAAGCTATTCTTGTATTCTGTCTTTTTTTAAAATGAACATTTGCTCAGAGGAAGACATTTATAAGTTTTGTGTATTGATGATAAGAGTCTCTGTTGATTGACTTGGGTCAATGAAGAAAAACACGGCAAGGAAGATAAATTAACGCACGCAATATTTAATACGCCGTAGCCGAAGCAAGCGGTCATTACGCGAGAATCATCATCACTTTATAGCAACAATTAACAAAAGAATTTATAAAATATTTAGGATAGTAGGCGCGCTTTCATTGGTCAATAGGTGTGTTTAGATGAGAGTATTATGTAAACAAGGTTGTGACATCACACGAATTTTGATTGGGTATGTGTTATCAGATGCGCACGTTAATTGGCTTGTAGGGAATATGATTGTCCAGAGCGTGTACTAAGAAAATCTATTCCAATCAAGAAGTAAATCAACAACAGTTTCCTTCATTTGACGAATTATTTTTGAGAAATATTTTATAAAAGCAATAGAGGACTTTTTTTTTTCCGTGTTTACATAGCCTCATCTAACCACTCGGGGGGTTGGGAGAATTCTCGAAAGTTATAACATAACCGCCTCGAATTCTCACAACCCCTCCTCTTGTTTGGATGAGGCTATGTAAACACGGAAATAGTCCTCTATTGCTTAAATACTACTACAAGTCCCACCCCAAAATAGCATAGCTAATCGAGTCGGGGGGAGGGGTGCGGGGACAAAAACAGATAATACAATAAATCTACAGACTGCATAGAATTACGTTTATAAGGTTACTTTTCCTAAAAATCACAACTGTAATGTAAATGAAAGTACTAGAAAAACAGGTACGCGGCTAATGATCGGAAGAATCAAATGGTCACTTACCGCAAGGCAATATATACCATGTATGCCTTGCGGGCACTACATAAACTAGTAATAGTTCTCACTAAATCTGCCCCCGCTTTTTTGCTTATTGAAAACAATTAAATTATTATATTATTCTGTTATCTTACATGCGTGTCCTGTGGACGTAACAAGATGGCGCTTTGGTGGTCTTAAGTCTAATTAGTCAGACATGTAATACTTCATCGCAGTCCGTTTTTTCAGTCGTGGAAATGGTATCTCTGCTTCAGGTGTATGCAACTACAAGCCTTAATCTTCTTAGGAAAGTTATGAACACAAAGGGATGTCGCATATCTTTCCACAGCGGTATTAAATGGCTCTAGCGATCGATGATGAAAAATGTTGAAAACCTGAAAGTTAATTTTTCCGTTTACTACTTGCACATCATTACGGAAATAACAATCAGACGAGATAAAACGAAGAGGAAAAAAAATTTAAAAAAAAGTTGGAACCAGACTCGAACTTGGCTCCTACTTGACTCCTGCTCGGATTCGAACTTGACTCGTCCTACAAGTAAACTCGATCAAAGCGTGTCGTTGCTAAAATAAAGAATTACCCGAGACCACCCTGCGCGCTTGCTGAAAATTAACCGGTACCACCTTGCGCGCGTAGTTTCCTCAAATCGAGATATTTTTCCGTACTACAAAACTAAAAGATACATCAGATTTCAGAATCTTCCTAAATACGCGGGACTGCTATTATGCCTCCTCGGGTTTTGGGCTCTGGGCCAAAACCCTGCGGGGGCAATTATCATATTTATCAACAGTCTCCTTGTTCAACTCCTGTTAGGAGCACTTGGATTTTTCCCTAGTATGCCCGAGTCACAATCATTGAATACAACACTTCAGTGTTACTTTTTCTCATCAAATGCTCCTCAAAATTGCTAGCCCAGAATATTCATGACTGCCGTATGTGGTTGAACATCGTGTTGCGTCTCCAACTTTGTTGGCACTTTTTGGATGTTCTTGGGTGAGTTGAGGTTTTAAACGCTTCACGGACTCGGAGAAATCAAGTCGTAACATTTCTATTGTCCTGTTATCGTAAGGATTCATAAATAGTGTGAAAATTGCAGGACAACTGAAAATACGTATACCGCCGAACTGAGAAGAAACTGGGAAAGAGTAAACAAATTTCAAGATGGCGACGCACTCTCCTAGATTCAAAACGAGAGCATTTCGCGTCCGGAATATACTATGATTTTACGCTCTTCTCTTCTCTAACGCCCTATTTACATGTTACTTAGAGAAAGGAAACTTGTGCTCTCTTTGACATCAACGATGTCACGTATCTTCGCCATTTCGGACATTCATGTTGATCTCCGGGAAAATCTTCGTCTGGTTGAAAGTTGGTTGGCGAGTGACTTCCAAAATGATGTGCTTATTGTGGCGGGCGATGTCACTGACAACACGTCTCTCCTGAAAACAGTTCTCAAGTCTCTTGCTGAAAAGTTTCACAAAGTGTGCTACGTACCAGGTACTGTAGTTAAAGTCTCTCAGACTTGTTTAAGGCGGTGTAATGGGCCTTATCACGATAGCGGCTACGGGTTGTTTTTAAATGCAAATTAGTCATGTGTTCTGCCAGGTGGCAAACACCAGAAAAACGGCAAATTCTGGAAAATTGACTTGTTACAGTGTTAAAGTAACATTGCCCAAAGCACACTTAAACATTGAAAATTAAGAACCTATTATCAAAATTCAATCATTTTGACTTCCCTTCAATAGTTTCACTTGTTCATTGCTTCATCTGTGAAACATCAAACTAGCTCGTGTAGTCGTTCTAGTTTACTGCTAAGGCTGTAAAGATTCAACGAACATGGAAAAATTCATCCGAAGATATAAAATATCCGTTAAAATCTCTTGACCTTAAGTTGTTTGCTCCCTGAGAAATGCGTAGTTTAATTTGCATGATAATAATGGGCGTATGGAAAACCAGGAAATTCAGAACCGGAACCAGAACCAGATAAACAACCGGGGTAAACTGGGAAACACTGAAACCAGTTCCGCGGTGAAATCTTTATCGATATATGATATATAATTCAAGATGACCTCTCATTTATTATCGGCATTTGAGATACTATCAGGACATTGTCAAACAGGGAAACTGACTTGAAAAAAGTAAGTGAAACTCTTACTGTTATTCCTAGCAGTCATAGGCCCTGACTGCAGGTCGAGTGACTAAGTATATAGGGACTGCAAGTAATCAGAACCGAACTGATTTCGTAAACATCCACTATTTTAGTGATAGTTATCAGGGCTGTGTTGTTCATTCCCTTCTCTAGAGCCTCAGTTATTCATTTCTTCCGTTCATTTGACATTATTTCTGCATGAAAGAATGATCGAATCGCAACGATATTCTGCAATTATTTCAATTTCTTGCTAACAGACATTCCTTCAATTGAGATGTTATAAACAAATTCTAATGATGGAAATAATAGTAGGGCCTAAAAGTCTGTAGTTATATTCGGTACTTAGTGACGAAGAAAATTGAGGAAAGAGAGAAAAAAAATTCAAAGCGGAGATCAAGACAGGAAACTATCACTTGGTTGATGTGCTACCCACAGGAAAAGTTGAGTCTAACTTTGAAATAGTCCTGACAAAAGAATGACAACTACCATTTATCCGGTTCTGGTTCCGGTTCCGGTTCCAGTTCCGGATTCCAGATTTCCTGTTTTTCCATATGCCCATAATAACAATGCCATTGCAAATCTATTGTGAATAAGGTCTATTGAAGGATCACGGTTTCATTCATCTATAGGTTGCAGAGGGAAAGTTCATGCTAGCCCAAATAACCATGTGCCATATATGGTAATAAACAATACACCTCAAACAATATCTGACGATAGTTAACAATGATTTGTTCTCTATATGTGGATGAGTATTACTGGGGTAAGTTCCGACCTGCATCTCAGGATCTCTCAGGGTAGGGGTAGCAAGTGGAGCAATGAGCGGGGTGGTTGTGAGCATTTTGAGGCCCTGGGCTTGAGGCTTCTGGATCCTAGATGTAAATCATAAAACATTGTGATTACTCTAGGTACATTTTGCATTCAGGATATATTACAAACTTTCATGCTTTATGAGCAAGTCTTATTTCTTTAGGGGTATAATTGGTAGTTTGACTTAACTAGGCAGCTGGTCTCATTCTCTGCAAGCTTGAAATGTCGAAAGGTGGCATTCTGGCAGTTATAGTAAAGGAGATGGTGTATTTCAAGGGCATCTAATTAGTTTTCTATATTTTGCCCTTTCTCTGCCTTTTTTCTGTTCTATCTCTGAACAAATGTTGTTATGCCGTCTTTCTGAGTAGGGATAATTAAATCAAATCAAACAACCAAATAAAAAATTTCCAGCCCTGTAAATGAATAAAGTGATGCGTTTATCGATGTTGATTTGGGTCGCAAATATTTGAGAGACACTCTTGTGCTAGGGACTGAGACTACAAGACCCGTGAAATTTTCTTTTTTGTTAGACCTGTGTTTTTCAAAACACCATAGACCTTATTCATAAATGGCGGTCCATTTTATAATTCTTTTGTCCAAGTGCAAATTAGCCTACCAAGTCTCGATACCATACAGTGAATTGAAAGGAATTCTTGCTCTAAAATGAGGCTTGGTAGGCTAATTTGCTCATTAGCAAAAGAATAATAAAACAGGTGCCATTTATGAATAAGGTCTATTGACTGGTGATGTTGACCTTATCATTGACTTTTCCAAGGCTTGACCCCAGGACACTCCCAGAGATTTATTTTTGTGGTTAAACAAAAGTGGAGTAAACCACCCATGGTGTGGGACAAATACATACATAACATACTCCCCTCCCCTAGGGACAAAGAAACCCTAACTGTACAGTTGTAGAAAACAATTTGATCTTTTACTTTGCCCTTTTGGAGGTAATCTTCATGCAGGATTTTCTACTTTTCTGTTTACCCCTTTTGGATTGCCAATTTTTGGGTTATTGACACGGGGAGCCATATTACAGAGAGGCTTGAGTGAGGGAAAACAAAAAACGAAAGGAAACTGGCTCCATCTTGGCTGATTCCCTTAAGGTTTTTTGGTTGTGGTGTTCCCAATTGAGTCACTATTTTGACTTTTTTTTTGAGAGCATCATGCTGTAGCAAGCTAGTTTTTGGTGAAGAATCCTTTGTTGGTGTATGTCCTGGGAGTCAACCCCTGCGGGAAGGCCAGGGATAAGTGCATCACGCCGTACACCTTAATCTGGACTAGTACAACATTCCTCTATAAAACGTTATATAAATTTACTTTGTTTTTGATGCCTTAGCAACGTTTGAAAATCTGCTCAACGTTGTGCGAAGTTAAAAGGTGTTATTTGAAGATGTATTGCCTTATTGCCTTGGTGTGTTTTTTCCTTTCCATGAGGATATTTTCCGTATTTAACGTGATTCAAGCGATTTGCTACTTCCCGAGTTGCTACTGGTGTCATAACACTTTTTTAAGTGAGAATTATCACTTACATTTTAGCGCTTGTATTTACATATTTTATCGTTGACATTCTCACGCCTTAATTTGTACTTATATATGTATATTTCATTCGCTTTTTCTATAACTTGAAAATTAGAGAGATCGAAACGTCGTTTTTTATCGCTGGTTTTTATTCTGAAATGAGAATTATCTTGTGTGAAGTACATATGAAATAATTCATATGTGTGAAGTACATATGAAATAATTCATATAAGAATTATCTTCTTGAAAATATGACCGGGACTCCCATACAAATCTCACAATGAGCTTGGGCTTTCTGTGATTTCAAGGGGCAGTGTTATGGTAGTATTCCTGTATCTAGGTCTTAACTGGCTAAAAATTGAAACTTGGTAACAACATTCCTGACAAACCAAGACAAAAATCTGAAACAAATTTCAACAGGAAAAACTATCCATATGAAATTATTGGCAATTTTTGGAAAACAACGAAAAAAATTGAAAAAATTTGGCCATTTTTTTTCAAGTTCCAACCATTTCCGTCTTCATAATCCTTAGATGTAGATGAAAAAA
>BLFK01000397.1:2662708-2667708 GCA_014634185.1 Astreopora myriophthalma | reverse complement strand
CCCTTGATCTGATTTTGCAGGTATTCAGGCTGGAGGCAGTTCAACCTGAGTTTGCGAGATCCAGCTATTATAAGTACGTCTTTTATGTGAGCTTAGGTCAATAAATGGCAGAAATGAGAACGGATATTACTGTAATAATCATATTTCTCCCTTTTGTTTGCATTGAGTTGCGTTTAATAATAAGTTAATCAGAAGGTCGGATGTAACACTGTTCAGTGATCTACACTGAACAAGTTTTGTTCTTCATTCGCCTTTTCCAAGCAAGTTGTTCATTGTTTGTTGCACAGTAACCGCACTTAAAGTCAGCAGTTCGTCAAAAGTCATTTTCTCTTTTCCGATCTGCAAGATAAGGAAATAACGTTCGAAGTCAGTGAAAAAAGCAATAATTAATCCCCTCTTCAGATAGGACAGACTGCCAAAAGCTAAAATAATGAGTAGCTAAACATACAATTTAGTTGATCATAATTTGAAAAATACGCACTTCTTGCAAATCAAATCATCTTCTTTCATTAGTTTGTAATGTCGAAATGCGCTGAAACAGTTGCCAGAATTAACTTGAGAGCCGGCACTTTGCGTTCAAAGGATGCAGGTGAAACGCCTAAAATGCCAAAGACTGGATTTAGATTGAATTTTTTTTTCATTGTGACTTCTATTTGAGTGTTTGATCACCATTTGTGTCACTTGTATCGAAAACACCAGAATGACTTTCTCAGCGTGAATGCGGTGGAAAATTCAAGAAAAAAGGATCGCTCCGTTTTATGGACCTTATTCGCTGCATATAAATTAATTCGATCATTTATACTAGCTGGCAAACAAATAAGCGCGCTTAAGAAAAGGCTTTTTTGCTAAGTCAACGGCAGGCTGAAGGAGAGCAATGTTGTGATAAGATAGTCCTGATCATCGGGCGATTTAAAAAGGGAGACTGGAGACTCGGATTGGATTAAAGGCGGTTGATGCTGTTAGCGCTAGCAAACAAATAAGATAGTCCTGATCATCGGGCGATTTAGCACTAGCAAACAAATAAGATAGTCCTGATCATCGGGCGATTTAAAAAGGGAGACTGGAGACTCGGGTTGGATTAAAGGCGGTTGATGCTGTTAGCACTCTGGCGACTTCAATTATAATCAAAGCTAAGAGGTTTTTCGTCAACGCAATGAAGCCTAGAGGGAAGGTCTGGGAATTTATTGCAGGCTAAAAAGAACTGAATTTCTGTAACACTGAGAGTCAACAAAGGTGGTTTATTTCATCGGAGAACTGAATGTTCGGAATTTTGGCAGAATTTTTATTGACTTTTCAGCCATTCGAAACATATAAGACTGTAGAAATTTTATAAAATGGAGACTATATATATAGCGCCCGAACAACGGTCATCATTGGGTTTTTTTTTTTCGTATCCCATCTTTTTTGATATCAGCACTATAAAACAGTGAAGTCAGTGAAATACATGTTTGCAAGAATTTCGCAATTTTATGAAATACTGTGTACCGGTCAACCTTTCCGAAGAGGAAAGGTAAAAAAGGATTTGAAAACAGAGAACTGAAACAGAGTTGTCTACTCTTCTTGGGACGAATAAGGGACGACTACTAATAGGATATTATCCTTTCTGTCATAACGATTAGCGTCTGGAAAAAAAAATTACAAAAGTAAACACAACGATTAGAAACAAATACTTTTCGGAAAAAAAGTTCAGTAAATTTTTCTCAGGAGTTGGTGAATTCTATAGAATTGTAGACTGAAGCTGTGGAGTAAGAGCAGAGAAAACTACTTAAATATTTAATATTCGTTTTATTGCCTTGGAAAAGGATCTTTAACAGGAAATGGTTTTTTCGCGAGTTTTGGATGAATGTCAAACCATGTTAAATACATAATGAATTACAATTGTTTGGCCAAGCAAAGGACACCAGAAACATGAATTGAATACGAATTAAATGAAGCCTGCTAAAATGTCAGCGTAATTGATGGTTTAATAGCAATTGGGAGCGTCCTATGATAACAATATAGTAAACGATAAGAATGAATTTATTGGCAATCTACCATTGTAGATTACATTGTACACACACGGGTAGCAGGTGATTCGAGAGGTATTCAGTATGGCACGTGCGATCAAGTGTTCTTACATGTCAGTAAATCATGGAACTGAACAAACTGACTAGACTACTTCAATGTGCGTTCTATGAAAGAAATTTTGATCTCGAAGTTATATCAGTTTTAGTGGCGCTTTGGTAAGCTTTGCAATATATACTTAAGCTTTTGCCTCAAGTGAACAAAGGCAGTGTATTAAATGATGCTTTGAAAGCCCGTTTATTGGAATAAAATTGTCAGGTGAATCCCTGAGTAAATATTGATGTACGTCCGTAGCAAGCGGCCGATTGTGTTTGTTTCTCTGTCCAGTCCACATTTTCTTTACGATCTCATGAACAACTGTAAAGACAAATTTATAATAATAAATGCTTAGTAGCGAAAATTAAATCCCAAGCAAGAAAATAAACATGTAGGATAAAAGTAATTAGTTGTGACAATTTCAGGAGCCCAGACCTAAGATTGTGAGGAGCTGATATAAGTTTGATGAAACTTACCTTGTTTAAAATTAACTTAATATGCACGTGCTCATGGTTAAAAATAGACTTGATTGCATTCTTTGTTGGATTTATTATTCTTTTGAATTTTCTTTTTTTTCATTTTATTGTTTTGCGTCTTTTATATTTTTACTTATCTTCACTGTTTTTGAATAAAAACAACATGAAATGAACGCAGTTAACCTGTCTACGAGGAAGGATCGAATACCGAGTTCCATGTTAATTTTTTGCGATCACAGTCTCTAGGAGTTTTTTTCCGTGTTTCTTTAGCCCGCTTCGAATAGCTCGTCAGCTACCTGCGGGTTCTCAAGTATTTTATCAATTTATTATCGGGATTATTTAGCGAAGTCGTTGGTATTGTTGTCGTTAAGCCGAAAGTCAATTCACAGCGCAATCACCTTCGCTATTCGTAAATATTTTGTTGTCTAAACAATGCTATCCATAGGTAAATGTATATCACTCGGTTACTGACAACGGGGATCGCACACTATCATTCGCGATGCAAAGGCCGGCAAATGACGAGAGCGTACGTGCGCCGTACCGTGACTGACATGACGAGAAAAGACACTCCTGTCAACGATTTTTATGTGATCAACAACTTGATGGTTATTTTCGAAAATACAGTTGAAATGATTATAATGGTCTTGGCTCGGTACCAACGCGGCCTTTCATAACTACTTTCGTGTCTCCTAACTAGGGGCTTGACTTAATTTATCCATACATCATCAGGAAGAAAACAGAATTATGTCACGCAGAAACCTAAGAAAGTGTTGACTACATGCATGAAAAGTGCTGGTTTCGTTTGTGAAGGAAACAGGTTGGATGTGATGACTTTGGCTGCGCTTAATTGCCGGATATAACTGAATTGCTATTTCTACCCGAACGGTTTGCACATCCTTTTCCGCTGAGTCGTATAATGTGCAACATAATCCAGGCGTTATCTTGAACGTAAAGATCGTAAAGAGGTTTTTCCTGTGGTAATTGAAAGCAAGAAACTGCGATTAAATGAATGTTTAAATGAAATCTGATTATGCGAAAGACATATTTTTCAAAGAAGCTATTTTAGACTGGGAACAAATTCTGTCAGAAGTCGCATTAAGAAAAAAAGCCCTCACTGTGCAGGTCAGGTAGAAACTAAATTGTAATGTAACCCCCTTTTCAACTTTAAAGTGCCTTTTTCAGCGTTGCGAAACAGAGTACCCGTTAATTACTAACGCCGAAATGGAGCCCTTGCTATGGGCGGCGGCTTTGAAAGCTCGGGGATGTCCAAAAACTCCGGGGGGGCAATACTCAACAGATGCTTGGGTATGGAGGTGCGGCCCGGGCGCTTAAACCCTGACTCTGTTTAAGACACAATTCTCTGATTTCCCTATCCCGTTTAAGACAGAATTGAGATTTGACCCTATCTAGGACATTTAGCCCCAAATCATCCCTTTTTGTAGTGTAATAAGCTCTAATTCTCAAAGCCAAGGGAAGCCCACTAATAACTGGCGGCTTGTGGTCAGGCTTCTATAAACAAACATTTAAGCTCATCCTAAGGTGGCTGAACACAGTTTTTAAGTTCTTATACTTTCTCTAGTGCAATATTTAGGCTGTTTTTGCGTGAAAGCAAAGCGCTACTGCAAAGGTTTATATTTTTGACAATTTCGGTGCTCTACGGGCTTTTCCAATGATAACGCGTCTAGGTTAAAACAAGGGCTGAAGCATGCTTTCTTAAATTTAAGCAAAATTCACTCGTCCAAGGGCGGCAACTTTAGCATTAACTTTATTACAAACCAGCTCAACATGTGGCTTAAAACTAAGATCATTATATATTGACCATTCTTATTCATCTGCAAGGATGGTCCATCTCTTTGCCATGTTTATACGCATGCCGGAATCGGAATGGAAATCAGTGGACAGAAAAGGACCCTCAAGTTAAGATTCGCCTTTGCGGTCGCAGGTAACCCAAGCTCACAATGCAAGTTTTTATGGATGTCTCAGTAAAGAGAATGTATGGAGAACATTGGCTGAACATATAAAAGTGGTAGTCAATTTCTCAATCTGTTCAATTAGTCTTTAGTCGATTTCTTTGCCATGTTGTGGCCGTTCTGTTGACAAAACCCAAAACACGCACTCCTCCCCTGAAGAGGCGAAGCACACTCGCGAGGTAGGCCAAGTTTATTTGAACGGATGTAGAAATTTGCTACCACTTTAGATGGTCGGTCAATGTTCTCAAAGCATTCTCTTTACCGAAACATCCATAAAAACTGGTATTATGAGCATCACTTAGCTCAGTAGCAGGAGTCACTCGATTGAAAAGCTTTGACCGAGCAAATCGAAGTTCGCACACAATTTTGGATAAGCGAATTTATTTATGGCATTTATTCCATCCAATGTTTGTTTTCTGGGTTTTCCGAAGATAACAGCCAGACTGAACTTGGT
>BLFK01000397.1:2626073-2647614 GCA_014634185.1 Astreopora myriophthalma | reverse complement strand
ATTACACAAAAATACTTTCGAAACTCAGCTGATAAATGCAATAAATGCAGAAAATTGAATGAACCAACCATAATTAGAGGCAAACAATTACGTGTAGCGGACACTAAACATGGAAAAATACATGGGAGTACATCACTCTTGGTTTTGGTTATGCTAAGTTCATGAAACAAGTTAATTTTGACACTTTGGTCCTTTGCAGGCACCTACGAAAACCGTTCAGTCTTTGACTCACTGGATATTGGATGGTCTCTGTTGCGAATTTTCCCCAAGGAGATGTTGAAGCGAATTCCTCAGTCCATTTTAGCAGAGTATTATCCAAGAGATGCACGAGGGGTATCCAATTAAATTCCAATACTGTGCAAGCGAATAATTATACGCCTGTAGCTCGCGTGACCTTCATTAAAATAAATACTCTCCTTTCGATGGATCATCCAAGTCGGAGTTTGAGGTTGGTTTCTCGTGGGAGGCCAAGAGAAAACCACGAGTTTTGTTGGTTTCGAAGCAGCTATTAGCGATTTCTTATTGGACAGATGATCAGTATGTTATTATGCGATGTAATTAAAATTGGTAACATCTTTCAAGGTCCCGTCATAACAATCGTTTTGAGCAACTTGTTTTTCATATTTGTTGGGGAAGCTTATACAGCATGGACTATGAAAAAAGAAAACGAGGAGAAAAGAAAACAGAATGAATGGGCTACCGGAAGCCATGAAAAGCCTGAAATTGCTGTTTCTCTCCTTGAACTGAGAACTTCCAGCATTGCAGTGTTGTAAAAGTTAGTTCAACGAGTTTTGAATTTCCGGATTCAAGTAAAATATTTCAGAAGATATAGCGGTAACGCCCATGGATACTCAAGTGAATTATATGCTTACTAGTAGTATACGAAACGGCTTTTAAAGCAAAGCCAAAAAAATTTGGAAGAGAAATAGAACCAGGTCTTAGTACATCAACACTGTAGCTTATTGAGGAAATAAACTGAAAAAAAAAAGGTATATTCTTGGAAACTGAACAGAAGAGACTGCAGTGCAACACACTAAACAACGACGAAAAAAAGTTTGCAGGGGCCGAGAGTCTGCAGTTATACCCTTGTCGCCGAATTAGACGATAAATCTGAAGCATGAGTTTTTATTATTCACTAAACAGCTCAACACTTTCGAAGTAATATACCTTTCTACCAATACGGCGGCCATCTTGGATTCTATTGTTCTGCGAAAGATATTATGGGATGCGGGGGGGGGGGTTAAATTCATGCATGTGGCTAAATTTGGTTTTCCTTCCTTCGAAAAATTTCAAGCCACTGTGATTCTTATATCCTTTGTTTCCCACCATAGATTAATCCGAGACCAAGGAAATACAAAAATTGATCTGGTTTGCAAGTTATTGAACCAAAATCAAATTTATACCCACGTTGTGTGCGAATTTGCCCCCCAGGGCATCCCATAATATCTTTTTCAGAACAATAGAATTCAAGATGGTCTTCGTATTGGTAAAAAGGTCTATTGTCGCAACGTCAGTTTGAAACTTACCTCCGGGCAGTTAGCACAGGTGAATGATTACTGGTAGTTCCGATTCAAACCCCGGCCGGACCATCACCCACGCTCTTAATAGAAGTGAAGAGGGAACAGTCAGCAGTCTTCTCGGAGACTATAAACCGTAGGTCCTGTTTCACAGTGCCTGTTCATAACTCTGCGGGACGTTACAGAGGTCCGGTGAGATGGTCTATCTAGTGGTAGGATTAGCTTAAAGGGCTTCTGAAGTCGGGCTATTTGCTATCAGCTTCATTCAGAACTGACAACTTTCTCCCAACTTAAGTCCTTCGGTGCGCTTGATAAGGGGCACGAGGATTGATGGGATTGACGCAGACTAGGTTACGGTGTCAGCAGGGACTGTTATGAGTGCCTCCCGATTGCCCTTTTTGGCTTGTCAGTTTCTCGTTGGATGGAAGGTATCATTCTCTTTTCGACCCATCTGACAATATTACGAAAACTCAAAGCAAATGCATATTATCCGCCTAACTCGTTCCCAGTCATTTCATGAGACGTGGGCATGATGGGAAGTGACTATTAGAGACCTTACGATACCCCGAAATCGATGTACGGACGGGTAGCGCCACTTTTTCTCTTAATTTTGCGATTACGTCGTTAATCTCACAAGGTAGGCCCAGCCGTTTTCCGGGGTTAGACTGCGGTTTACCCGGAGATGAAACAGGAGTAAAGACACGGAGAAACGGGTGAGTTTCCGTGTTTACGCTAAACGTACACCGATTTGGCGTATCTTAAGGTCTTGGTGGAAATCTACTCACATACCATCACGAATCCTGTAATCTGATTGGCTTGCTACTCGCTTGAACAAAAATAAAATGGCGGCTTCAAATCTTAACTGAATTCGAAGGTACACTGGAGTATGTGAGTGGATCTCTACTGAAACAATTGGACAACTCGTTCCCGTTTTCTATGAGTCAAATAGCCAGCTCGGCGCAAGGCGCCTCGTTAATTATCTAGTGGCTCCTAGACAACTCGAACAGTTAAGTAGCTCAACTGTAATGAAGACTTAATGAGTTAGGATGGAGGACCTGCTTCCTGCAGGACAATGAAACACCTTTTTTTTTTTTTTCATATTTTTCCCTCTCTGTTCTCGTTCTTCCACTTCTAAGCAACATTTTAAAAAATATGTATCAACAGGCGAAAGTAACAAACTAATCGTTGATCCAATATTTCCCCCAAAAATTCAGCATACCTTACTGAATAGGCACAAATTACCTGCATCAATAAATAATAGGGAGCTTTAGCAACGAGAACGGGAAGTACAACAAGAACCTCGCTTCAAAATAGGAATTCTCGCTGTAATCACTTCGCGATTATTTTAACTCTTTCAGTTTGTAAAATGTATGTTGTCCAAAAATGAAACTGGTAAGGGGAGAGACAAAAACAAACAAAACAAAAAGAACAAAATCAACCTCTTGTGCTGACGTTCTCCCCAAGCCGCTGATTTTGGTCATTTAACGTTGTTTTGCAAAAAGCACGATTGTTTTTTTTTTAGTTACTAATTACACCTGTTGTATTGCGGTGTTATCTTTCTCGTTGCTGTCCTCGTTGCTAAAGCTCCCCAATACCTCCCTCAACTGGAACAATCAATAATTTAAGTCGCCATTAAATATGTTTAACAATAAAATTTTGCCAGCATCAACAGGAGTAAATGGAATTGAGCGTAAACACTAGCTTCGAAGACCAGTTAAAGATATCTGGACCCCAAATGAAACGGGACCAAACTACAACACAGTAACTTGTACGTGACAGTCACAACTTCGCGTGAACCGAGAAAACGTTAGTGTAGGATACACGATAGATGCAAATGTTTTAGTAGTGTGTTAACTGTGTGACTCAACCGTGGTCTTTTACGATATATTTCTACATTAAACTTACAATAAAAAAGAAAACGCTCCAACGCGGAAATATCAACGCCAGGCAACCTGAGGTCAATAAACGAACCGTGAGAAGTTGCAGTAAAAGGAAAAGAAGCGCAATTGAATGAATCAGTCAATTTAGTACAAGGAGATAAAACAGAAAGTGAGCCATGAGCCATCCAGACCCCTTTAAGTCTCGCAACATGAAACTGCAGACAACAGCGAACAGGTGTAATTTCAACTTAGTAGTTTTCACCGGTTTCAAATCGGTACTTGGACCTAAGACCGTAGATCTAAGCGCTAACATCCGAAATGCTGTTTCTCGCTGAACAGGAGCTCTTTTCAGTCAGTTTTGTAATTTATGGGGTTTTTGATAACGGTGCGCTTGTCCCGTAACGATGGGAAATATTACATCGTGTATTTGTCAGGAGATGTCCAAGGTCATTTTGAGCTATGGAAACCAGTGCTAACCGTATTTCAAATGATGTTGGTAAAATATCAAGTGATAATGCCCTGATGAAGTGACGTGTTGTTTCAGTGTGACGCGGCCGTGCTTTGAAGTAATCGCAGCTGCGCAGATAAAAAAATGGGGATTCAGTTTCTCTCCAGTTAATTCGGAAAGCAGTTAATAACATCGACTGAAACCGGCTTTCTGTGCCCTCGCGATTGAGACACACTCACTAAATCATGTTTTCACTGCAAGCTAGTTTCAGTGGATGTGATCTAGTGCTTTCCAGTTAATTCTTTAACACTTGAAATTGTCCTAATCAGGGGCATTGGTTGTTTTCAATAACTGCGCAAGTTCGGCCTCAGGCAATGGTTCTTGATTCGCGCCTTCAATGTCGTTGTTCACTTGATCTCTTTCATATAATTCTGGCGAACTAGGATGTGAAGAATCGTTCTTACGGTTGCCATTTGAATCCACACAGCTTTCAAGATCAAGCCTGCCGACTTCTTCATCATTGCAGGATTTATCTTCACGCTCTTTTACATTCGTACTGTCGCTACGGGCGTCAACCGACTCATGTCCATCCTTTTCCTCATCCAATTCATCATCATTTTCAGTAACATCATCCACCTCCGAGCAAGCGAGTTCTTCTAATTCATCTCCAGGGCCTCCTGAGACATTAACTAGCAGCCCTTCCTCTACCTCGCCCTGGAAAGAGCTTAGATCAAAGGTGGGACTCCGAGGTGCTACACCCCACCCGGGGGATGAGGGGGAGTTTGTGTCCCTCACCCTTTCCGCGTTTTCGGTGGTAACATCTTGATCTTTATTGTGACCATTTTCTCGCCGCTCTTCGTCTGGAATTAACGCTTGCCTCTTGCCGGTAATGACTTCCTTACTGAGTTTGTCTGCTTCTGTGGAGCCATATCCACGGTGACCTGACAATGTGCAATGCATAACTTAACTTCAGTCATTGCTTTGGCGAGATTTAGGGTTCCGTAATATGAGGGACGGACGCACTCACTTTAAAAGACACCAGTCCAAAGTAGCAAAAAAAAAAGAGAAAACGAAGTTTCCTTCCAATACCATGAAATAATATTTATAAGAAAAGAGGCAGTACGATTCGCGTAGCAATGAGATTCCCGGAGTATCCGGGAAAACTTGCTGCACTACGAATGACAACAAATAACAACGTCAACACATTGCGTCATCAAGGACTCGATTCCAAATGATCACCTGATTGATGATCAATGGCTTCCCAGCTCCCCATGTTGTCCGACTACGAATCCTGGATGAGGCGATATGTTCCTGTTCCTGTTAAAGTAATGGTCCGCGAAAGAACTAGGCAAAAGAACAATAGCCTAGTGAAATAGAGGCAGTTAGGCTCATAGAACAAGTTAGGCGCATAGAAGTTACAACAAGAACAAGTTAGGCGCATAGAACAATGCTGAAATTTGGCCGTGAGGGAGGTGGCCGGGGCACGGGGAAAACTAAGTGAAAAAATGTTGTTTATGTCAGAGTTTTCCTTGTTTTTTTGGCGATTTTTTATATCGACCAATCAGATTCGTCGATTTAATTAAAATTAATACTTAACACCTTTTAATCGATTTTGCGCTTAGCCCGCCTAGTTCTTGCGCGGACCATTACTTAATTTCTCTGTAACGCTGCTGCATTTACAACAGCGGGATGTGTGGCTTGAGTTTGTTGTTGGCACTTTAGATGCTGTTCTCCGGGTGCAGTTAGGAGGACACTTAGGGCCGATTTACACGGTACGACTTTGTTGCATGCGACCCAAAGACAACCCGATGTAAACGTTGTTCCAAATCAACACTATAGGGGGGGGGGGGGGGGGGGGGGGGAGGAGGTTGCGCGTGGTGTTAAAAATGCGCTATGCGTTGACTATTGTCCTTGCCCCAGTTGTTGAAACGGTGGATAGCGCTATCGCTGGATAAATCACTATCCACTGGATAACGCAATTGGTTTTGTTACCTCCTATCCGCTGGATAGCGTTATCCACCTTTTGAACAACCGAAGTAACGACTGTAGCTTCCCCGCAATGTCGTTAGTTCTGCGCGAAAACAGGTCTAGAATCACAACAACTGAAGAAAAGTAACACTTCATAATTTACTATTATTTTGGTATCGAAACCGACCCGAACGTCAATTAGAACTGAGCTCAAGATGGCCAGGGCAGTAGACTACAATGTTGGACAAACCTTGCAGCGACCACAAGCCTGACACCTCTAAGGTCTTTAGTTTCTTTTCGAGTTCAGCTACTCGATGGCCCAGGATCCTAACAACAAGGATTAACATACGGTAGGTTGACAACTTAACCTTCTTTGCTTGTTTAATGCGTGACAAATCAGGGCACTCTTGCACGTTGGAGGCTCAAAACGAACCGGCCGCAACTCACGGCTCATAGCGGTGACGCCAATCTTGAAGGAACAACTGGCAACTCACATTTTAACTGCGATCCGTTACACTTTTGCCATCCGCGAGCAAGAACTCTTGTACCACGCTATCAGTATATTTGAAACCGTAGTACTGGAATGAACGGAACGGTCCGCGAAACACAGTGAAACTGGAAAGACGCGACCAACTGATAGAGAATAGAAAACTGTTTCATTTGGCCATAAAAGTTTAAATTTGATTACAATCATAAGGAATGATGACTTGGATATAAAAAAATTTCTATGAACTACTCTTAAAAAAGAAAACATAAGTGGCAGTGAGATTTTTTATTCTTACTTGTTTGCACTTCTAAGGTGCTGTAGGGCGGTGTCTTTTTCAGACAATGTCTCTGATAGCGAGTTAGCCAAGAACTGCAAGTCAGCTACGGTGGACGGAGGTGTACTGGAACTAAGATGTCCGACCAGATCAGAGATAAGCGATGGCACAGCTAATGGAAACGAAAAGAACAGCCTTTGAGTGGGCACTACACTCAGACAGAAACGTTGTTTTCTTCGCTGGGCCGTAAATTATTATTTCCCAGATCTTTGGCACTGTAAGTTGATATGTGATCAATTCTAAACAAGGCGTTCAGTGCAGAGGCCGTTAAGAAGCTGTATTTATACGTGGTGATATTTTAAGGCTTCAAGCTTGTGGGGCCGTGTATGGAAAATAACAGTTAAACAAACAGAACAGCGTTAAGAAACCCAACTGGAAAGAGAGGAGTCTGGGGACTATTTACAAAGCGAGTCCAGTCCAGTCCAGTTGGTGGTCAGAGCGAAACAGGATTTGAACCCGAAACATCCGCATGCAAATGCAGCGTCCTAACCACCGGGCCACACAGCCTTCCTTCTGATGCCTATGCCTACAGTATGCCTATGCCGTGCGGCATATCCGCTAGAACAAAGCTAAGGATTATGAAAAGTACTTTCTTATTATTTTTATTTCACGCGGTTCATTTACTGCAAATTCGTCCCGCTGAAATGAAAGTCAAAGTATTGACAATGTAAAGGCCGTTATCTATTTTCGAACCAGTTCGATTTTGTCGGAGAATTGGGTCATGACATGATTATGGACCTTAAGTTGACTTTTAAAAGATAAATCCTAACGAAGTACTTAAAACGTCCTGAGGTAGGTCACGCTGGCCTAACTTTGGCCTAAAAATTGTAGACCAGTCCAACTGATCTCGTAATCATACAAGAAACTTGCTCCGGGTTCGCAAAGTGCAGGTCTAAGGAATAGTAAGGGCATAGATCTCATGCGGAGCTGATTTTCACGAAAAATTCCAACAAGTGGACCATTATTGAAATGCAATTTCAACCATGATTCACTTACCATGCTTGGCTGTGTTGGCAACAGACCCACGAAATTGTGATTGTAGTATTTTGTTCTTGCGCTTTTCGAAAGTGTTCTGGAGTTGCAACAATAAGTACTTTATTTCATCATGAATACACTTGAAATGTACTCTACTCGCCCATGAATAAAACGAAGTCCCCCGGGCTTAATTCTATACGAACGGTTAAGCCTCTCCGATGATGCCATCATCGGCCCTCCTGTTTGTTTCTCAAAAGCCCCGACATATTTTCTTCGCGCCCGAAAGGTCATTTGTAAAACTAAGATCAACTAATTCTACTAAGCTGGCCTTTTGATATGCTCTAAGGAAAAAAAAAAGGGGGGGCGAAGTTATTTCTTGAACGTATTCGTTTTTAAAGATACAAAGGGCATTGTGACACCAGAAAGAGACCCGAAAAGTGTTCTTGGTTACGCGAAACGCACGTCTGGACCTTACGGCAATAATTTATTTGCGTTAAAAAATTTCACTGCACCATGAGCCCATAATGAACCAGATAATAAGTAACCTTGCTCCTCTGCAATGTTCATTTTTCGTATAATTGTTGCTATTCTTACCTTATATCGAGCCAAAGCAGATACTGCCATACTTTTCTCTTCTTTTAGTTGCTTTATTTGCTCTTTTAAGTACCTTGAAAATGGGAAAAAGAAAAAGAATGCAAAGATAAATCTAGACAGTTAAACCGTTCCCTGTAATTCCCACTTGAATTTGGTGACCCCAGTCCCTCGCGTTTTCCTTTTAACTAAAGGTCCAGTATCACCCTAGATGCATTGCGCACCGAGGTAAAAATAATCAGGTAGTCAAAAATTACCTGATATGAAAAGACAGCCAATCCATAACAAGCTTGTCATTTCAAAACAAAAATAAACCACTGCAAGGTGTCAAGGGTAATACTGGGCCTTTAATAGAAAATAATTCTTGCCTGCTTCAGTGACATGTTCTGAACTCTTATAAACCCCTGAAAAAACATCATAAAATGTCCAAAACTCAGCTGGTACCACGAGCTGACTTGTGGTTTCATTGTAAAGTTTTGGATATTAAATGGAGACATTGCTACGGTTTATAACAGTATATACTAGGGAAATGCCGATGATTTTTTGCCAATAAGAGAATATTTCGAACAGATTTTCACAAGACATACATGTGGTAAAAGCAGAAAACAGCATTTTTGTGGTGTGTACACTTATAGACCACTCTGGACTAGTGAGCGTGTGGGAATTTTGACAGTTACTGTAAAACAGAAAATGCTTGGTAGATGTATAGTGTTCACTCACAAGGTTTTTGCCAGATTGGCTAAACATGTAAATTTTCACATTTCAACATGCCAAACTAGACAGGATAAAGAGTAACAGATCACCATTGAACAGGCAAGATACAGTGAACTAACCTATTTTCCATCAAAACAGAGTCTATGTCAACCAGTCGTCTGTCATCAGCACCAAGAATGAAATTTAGCTGCATGTTGAGTCTTTCTGACTTGTCTTTATAATGATCCCTCTTGAGGAGAACAGTAAATAGTTTTAGTGCAGTGATTCACTAATGGCTTAATTTGAACTTACATGGACAAGAACCTACTAGTTTCAGTGTGTTTTAATGGTCCACACACACGCACAAAAAGGTCATTGTTTCTTATGGTTGGAAAATCTTTTTGTCCTAGATTTGTCTTTATCCATCTGGCCTTGGTTGTTCAAAAGGAGGATAATGCTAACCACTGGATAAATCACTAGCCAGTGGATAGGTGCTAGCAAAACTAATTGAGTTATCCTGTGGATAGAATTACCCTCCCTTTGAACAACTTCACCTGGTTGGACTAACATTTACCATGAAGGGTAAAGTTGCTTAAATTGACTACATTTCGGGCCTAAATGCCCTGAGCCAAAACTGTTGTTCACCTTAATTGCCTACTTGACCTTAACCACACATTGAACCAAAAATCACCAAAAGTAATTTTAATAATTATGATTTTTTTAAAAAGTAAGTGACACTACATAATTAAATTTGTACTAAGAAACTAATGGACTGTCTGGAAGCCAGAGTATTAATGTCATTTAGAAGCCTCGTTCAGGGGAAAACCATTATTTGAGGAAGGCTGAGTTTTTAAGAACGAACAATTCAAAATATCTAAGTTAATAAGTTTAAGATTCATTCAGCTCAGGGACTTGGAAGTAATCAAAATATGTGGCAATTTTTTTTTACACATACAGTACGAGTACCTCTGTAGATATTTCAGCTTTCTCGTCACTAATAGCCATTTTGTCTCTTTCCAACTCCAACATCTAGACATTCAAACGCAGCAACAAATATAATGAAGTGTCACAAATTGTACAGTGTATGTATACTAGTGCAATTCCATTGATAAACAATGTAGTCCTTGAAAGTGAAAATTTAAGCCAATTAAAAGGACTTCTGGGACGAGTGGCAAAAATCCTCAGAAAGAGTGCATGGTGAATATATCATATATCTTGTGATGCTTCACAAATGAGGTTCTTATCAGTCCACCTCCAATCAGTTACAATTCTTAACTCTGTTATGTTCCTTCATCGTCCCTGAAAAGCCTCTCAAGGGAACTGGTCAATTACTAGGAATTATTATTTATCCATTTGATCAGTATGCACCCCATCTGTGTACTCCCATATTAGGCACATTCTTTTGAGATTATTCTCTTTATTCCTATTCCGGTTTACCGTACGATTTAACAGAATCAGTAGAATGAAGTTCTCCAAAAGAAGGCATACTCCGAAAAGTGAATGGTTATTGCAGAGGTGACACGAGAACTTGGACTAGGAATGGTCTGAACATGACAAAGACATTTCGGCATCTGTGCACAATTTGGGCACCAAAGTCTATCCAAAACAACATGTATCATGTAAAAATGTAATCAGTGTTCTCACCAGGCCGTGCCATTGCGGGATTCCTGCATGAAAAATTGAGATGGTGCATTAAAAGCCAAATCCTGCGCCTGTTTGGGCGCAGGTACAAGCTATGAGTCAAACGAACTTTTGAACGTCTACAGTTGAATAGTTTTCATGGTCAACCGAACACCTCAGCATTATCAGATTGAAAGTCTTTAATTTTATTGCCTTTACATTCGTTGGTCCCACTTACGCGGCGAAGATTGGTGTATGCATCGTTAATGTATCAGGTAGCTACTTCATGTAACAGGCCATTAACTTTGTCCCCCTAATGTTCTTGAGGACCCTTACTTTTCAGCAGAGGGGGCCCTGGGACTCCTAAGGCAAAATCCTGGTGAGAACACTGTGTAATGCAAACCGCATTCTGTTTATTCTCATTGATCATTCTACCAGAATAAACAAAATGCTATTCCCTTCATTTCAAAAATGGAATAAGTTCCAAAAGAACACACAGACCCAACATTCTGTGTATTTGTATTCCAGAATATTGCCAACAGAATGTGCCCATTATTTCAAATGCATGTTATTGCCTTTTCTTGGCTTTTTTCCAGTTGGGATATCAGATCTTGACGTGAGTCTAAGCTGTCACCATCCTCATCCTTGATGCTATTTATGCGGTTCTTTTGCTTAGCTATTACATCACGCAAAAGCAGAATGTCCTCCTGAGAATCATGGTACAGTTGACGTATCTCAGCCAGATCTTTCTTAAGGGCTTTGTTCTCTCCACGTGACTCACACAACAGTTGTGATAGTGTCTGCCAATCCAACAAAAGAAGCTGTCATTTTCAATAAGAATATGCAAAACCTGTTGCAGGAACTTGCGGCATTTAAAACGAAGTTAGACAAATTTTTCCTTAAGTCTTATGGTAAGCAATATGATATTTTATTCCACTTTATAAGTTTTATCTAGTATATGCATTTGACTTGAATCCTACCTTGTGCAAAGCAAAAAAAAAAAAATTCATTTATTTAGTAAAAATTCACTCATGCATGAAAAAATTTTGATACCTTCTGTTTTCTTTCTCTGACATTCTGTAGTTCTTGTTCCCATACACTGTTACCAGAGAACGAGGACCCTCTCTTTAAAAAAAAAACTTTTATCAGTAAAAGTCATGCATGAATTCACACCTTTTGGTTGCTCAAAAACTACACAGCAACACCTTACCTTCTTAACCGGTGTTGATGAACTAGATTTATGTGCTTCCTTATTTTCTTGTTCCTTCTCTTTCCTCTTGAAATCATCAACCTCCTTGAGCTGTCAAAGAGAAATGAACATTAAGCCAGTGATGGTTTCATCCCTTTTGGATTGTAGTAAGACATAAAAATAATGTTGTGAATATATAAATAGATAGATAGACAGACAGATAAGTAGATAATTTAACTGTCCCTAAAAATATTGTGCACATGCATCCCTTTCAGCGTATAGAGAGACTATAATGTATTTAAATGGCTTAATGTCAGCATCCAACCCACACCCTTCTTCTCCAGCAGAGAAGCAGTCACAGAAATCTTGTAATTTGACTGGTTGTGTATGTAGCAGCTGCTGTTGTTTTAAGGATTAGATGTAATGTTTCTGATTGTTTAATTTATTGTTCTCTATACATAGGAATTGTCCATTACCCAAGAACAAGAATACTATGTTATTCCACAAATTTAGCGTCAGAAAGAGTAGGAGTATCCCCAGTATGGTGCATAGGCTTAGTTTTATATTTCCTCTTTACATGCATGCCAATAGGTTTCTGTAGTAATTTGTATTGTAGTTACTTGTAGAGTAGAAAAATTATAAAAAAAAAATGAAGAGAAAACCAAAACAGGTCAAACACTGTGCAATGTTCAGTGAACTAGTTCCCAGGTCCCTATACCTGGAAGAGTTTTGAGTGAATTACGTGAATCCTTGCAAGTGCTGCTACGTACACTGCCCTCCTTCTCACCAGTCAAGGGCTGAGTTGTTCAAGGCTAACGCTAAAACAGAATAATATCATGACAGAAACTTGCCCCAGGGTTCTAAGTGTTTCGAACAACTTGGCCCAGTGTTCTACATGTAACAGCTAGGGTACCAAAAGACTATCATTAATCTCAATTTATGCACCCATCAAAAAGTTGGTCAACACATCATGTGAAAAAGATATTCTGTAAACCACTTAAGTCTGGTTTACACAGTGACATAAACGTAAGCATAAGAATAAGCAGCCTAAACCGGGCGCGCCAACCACAAGAAAAAGGAATCATTTCTATTCTCTTATGCTCATAGGTATGTTGTGTTAAGAAGTGTGTAAACTGGTTGTAACATAAACATAAACATAAACATAAACATAAACACAAACACAAGAAAACAGCCATTTTCGGTACCAGCGGACATCCAATAGAGTCCAATCCAGCACTGTCAGCTCTCACTTTCCCAAAATGGGGTCTGAAAGTACCGGTACTAATGTTTTGTGGGAGAAACTTAGTGAGACATCTCGCAAATATCCTGGCTGTCTCTATGAAAAATTCTCAGGTGATTTCAAGGATACAAACAAAAAGCAGCTGTCTTTTTTCATGTTGTCTTTCCCATCATCCTCACCTGATCATCGTCATCTTCATCTACGGAGCAGCAACAGGAGAAGAAGTTCTTCACCCACCATTTTGGTAATGTGCCTCATACAGCACTCCCACAACCTGATTCTGGAGATCACCGTGCTTGCATGAGTAACTTTTCTTAAGTTTACAAAACAAGTGAGAACATCATTATGCTTACACTTCTGTCACTGCGTAAACCAGCCTTTACCAGTCATTTCTTTGCTTTATCAATTATACTTACCAGTTGTTTTATCTTGGTTTTGTAAATATCCCTTTCCCTTTGGCATAGTTCCAAGTCACTTGTGAGAATCTTAAGCGCCTCTCTTTTACTGTTTAGTTTCTTTTTGCAAATGTTATACTAAAAGTAAAAGAAGCGTAAGCTAAAATAATACATGAACATCAAGCTCAGATAGCTTTCTGATCTCGTTCCAGCAAGAAAAAGTCTGCAACAACGTGTAACTTGCAAGCTGGAATACCTTTTTCCCTTTGCAAGACTAATTTTCATTTCAACACCTGCCTAACTGTAATCTTCTAAAGCGAATGATTATATTCTGAATGATTCAATTTGATTTGGGGGCTGTCCAACAAAATATTGGCCGTTCGGCAATGATTTTACCGAGAATGCCAATCTTTCAGGTTGGTGAGAATGTTGTCAAAAAGGATTTATAGCATGGCTAGAAAATTCAAGGGCTGGCAACAAAATAAAATGAAGTAGGAAAACAAATGAATCGCTGCATTTGATGGACAGTTCTGCCGATCAGCTGATCTGAAAACCTCTTGGTAACTTACTTCGTTCACTAGAATGGCCCATTCTCTCTCACTTCTTGCCAAAGTCATTCCATTTAATTAAGCCAGCATAGGCAAGAAGATCAGCAAAAACAGAAACGCAGTGACCAACTATACCCACACTACAGTGTATATCTCCTTCGGTGCGTGGCAGAGTTTTTGTTTGCACAGATTGCATACGAGGGAATGAGCTCTAGTACCCATACCTCCCACTTTTACATGCTCTTGATCATTGAGATCGTTTGTAGCTTCCGTTGCTTCCGTGGCGTTCTTCTTTCTACCAATGAAAATGTGTTGTGAACGTGTCTTCATTGATCATTGTACCGAGGGAGAGGACGTAGCCTAACCCTAACCCTAACCCTAACCTAAACCTAAGCCTCCAGACCCCAATATTCCACTTTCCTTAACCCCCTCCAAAACCAATTTTACTAGAAGACCAAACTACAACGGAGCCTCTTACCAGTAATGTGATTGGCCCATCATATCACATTACGCTAGAGGACATAATCATTCTCGTTCCGAGAGCCCAGGCCCCCGCCAGCTAAGAGAAGCTATTGGCTCTGGGGACGACAATGGCTCTGGAGGAACTCGAGTCGATATGGGGTAAAATACGGCTCAATCTCGTTCCCAGAGCCCACGTATCTTTTGGTCAGCGCCAGGACACGGAGCTCTGGAAAAATCCATTTCCAGACTCCAAGATTTTAGGAGTTCCGGATACACGGCGCATGCCTATAATACGCACTCGAAAAGCTAGGAAAGTCCAATTAGGCTTTGAAAGAACAGCAATATCAAATTTTGAAAGCGGTTATGGTGAAGAAAGATATGTTTCGAGGCCCTGATAGAGGGGCTTTAGTCATCCCTTATCCCCAAAATTCCGGGGGCAGTTATCCCTTATTCCTAAAATTACCGAGACAGCTATCCCTAAAATTGCCGAGACTATACCTGCCAACTCTCACGCCTTAATCGTGAGTCTCACGCCTGCGGGTTGAAAACTTCGATCTCACGCCGGCTCACGCTTGCGGGCCAATTTCTCACGCCTGATTGAAAAATGTGAGTTGTTGTCGTCTTGCTTGACACAATTTCCAAAAATATGTTAACTCAGACCCATGTAAGGAACGAAAACAATGTGTAAAATGAATAAATGACAATAACTTCCTCGCGATCTCTGATTTTTGAAGTGAAAAGCACTGGGAGCGCGCGAGCTCGCGTTTATACGCGTCTTAAGACTGGGACTGGGAAATGCGAGGGCTGTTTCCGCTTTCGTCAGAGTATGCAAATTTGCATAAAACTAAGCGTTTTCTCGATAACTTCCTCTTCGGCAGACTTCGGACGTCTTTGGAAGACTTCGGACTTCTTCGGAAATGATCGTGTCGTCTTAAAAAATTCCAGCACTCCCAGGATAAAAATCTCACCCCTATATCTCAGGAAAAAGTTGGCAGGTATACGAGACTGGTATCCCTAAAACTGGGTCAAAACTATCTCAGTTATCCCATATCCCTATAATTATTTAATCAGTCATCCCTTATCCCTAAAACCCCTAACAAGCCCTATGTTTTAGCTGTTTTACCGACGGGTTTTGGCAAGTCAATCGTATACCAAAGTTTGGGTTTCATCTTCGATTTCCTGAGTAGTGAAATGGGGCGTTCGTTAGAACTCAACGGTTTACAACAGAGACGACAAGTCTTTGTGTTTGCAAAAAAAAGATGTATCGGGCAGAAAGGAGAGCGGAGAAGAAATCCAGGGATAAGCGTCGTCGTCAACCACGCCCTTTCTATCGCGGAAGTTCCCAGCCCGCTGCTTCTGCTGTTCTTTCCTATTCGCCAGCATCTTTCGCCGGCGATCGGTCCGTCCGTAAGGATTTTAACCCTTCGCGCTGTCTGAGGCCCTATTTCAAGATAAGTATTTAAATCTGTTCTTTTATTCTCCTCACTTACTATCTTTATTTGTGGGCTCCGGATTTATGGCGTTACTCTCAGACCATGATCCAATATTCTCACGATTTGTGGAAAATAGGGGATCCGCCGATCGGTGCTATCTTTTGGTCTCTATCCGACGTCATTATCGTTCATATCAGGATACGCGCTACTTTACAATTACTCGACCAAGCAGCAACATGGTGATTAAGGCCGATGGAAAATTAACGATCATATTCACAACCCGAACTTCTAGACAGACATAGTCCCGAATTCGAGCCATTATCTTCATTTGATTAGAGATTCGGCTTAATTCATCATAAAATTCCGCCTCGCTTCTAGTGCAAGAGAACGCGAGTTCGCTTTCCTCCGCTGACAAATTCCAAAAATATTATCAAAGTTGATTGATAAATTGACCGAAATATTGTGCACGCACAGGAAAATCACGACCTGAAGAAAAAAAAAAACCCTATACTTTCGCCGATTTCTGGTTAAACTTACTTGCGGTCCGAAGGTCACTGTTTAGAGTCACTTAATTTTGCATAAAAGATGGACGTTATCAGGCTGAAAAATCGTGAACAAATATTTTTCCAGGGAATGTACATCTGGTGAAGATTAAACCTCGCTTGGATTTATCAAACTTTCATGTCTCATAATCTAAGTTCAGTTCTGGCCATGTTGTCCACATTCTGTTGCCGCTTGCCTTCTGGACAAAGCACAAACTCAAACAAGAGACGAGAACTGTGAAACGTGCCTCTGCTGTGATTCATCGCACGTGATGCAGTACTCTATGGGCTTTATTCACGTGGCGACCATTTTGAGTCCCGAGGGACTGAAAACCTTTGTTTTGTACCCCCGGAACTCGTTCTCAAACTTATCAACTCGAGGCACGGGGTACGAGCTCTATTGTTCCTAACCAACTTGGCCACCGCGTGAATAAAGCCCATTACGCAATTCTTGCTTCCTGTCCCCTGCAACAAGCTACTAGACATGTTGTTAAAGTTAGGGACTGGAAACTAGGCAATGCTCGTGTTGTTAGCTTTTGATTGACATTGCGAAGGAGTCGAGAGCGGAAAATCACTGAGATCGCAATCAAAAACGGAATTGTATAGCCGTATGCTATAATGCAGATACCAGTGCTTCTAGAACACGAGTGTAAACTGAAACAATCTTTTCTCTGACATTTACTAAAACTCCAAACCCGGTTCTAGAAGGTTTGAGAATATTCAAAACTCTCTCTCTCTCTCTCTCTCTCTCTCTCTCTCTCTCTTCGTGCTCTGTACTGACGAATTTACATAAACTAGGACAAAGAGAGAGAAAGAATTTTACAGATACAACACTAGAACAAGACCTGCTAATTACAAACCTAACACTAAGACGGCTCTGTAGAAACATGACAGAAAGAAAAAAATGAAACTATTGAAAACATTGAACAAAACTAACGAAGCAAAAAAGAAAGTTGATGAGGCGTTTGTACAGGAATTGTGTATCAAAAATGGAATTGTATCTCGAACGCGGAGTAATTTTCAAGTTACGAACTTTCAGGATGTAAACAAAAATGTCGGAAGCATTTCAATAATGAAAGAGTTTTGATCGATACAACAAGACAGAACGGGAAGAAAAGAAACAATGGAAACGAGGTTCGGTCCTTTATCGGCTTGACAATATTAACCAATAATTTTAATTTTAGGCACAATTGAAAATTGACCGGTATTTGGCCATATCGTTTATTGACACTTTGTTCGGAACTACAAAGGCAGCTGTTACATTAGGATGTTTAAGTGCATGGTCCATTCTCTAAGCCGTAGATTAAATGGTATTAAAAAAATGCGGTTTTCTTCTTTCTCCGTAGGTCGGACTGTTTTCTGTTACAATGGAAAACTAAAATTCGGGTTTACCAAACGTCGTTCACTCAAGTCTTAGTCAAGCAGAGCGAAATTATACTAATGCATGTCATTGAGTTTGTTGGCCTTGATTGACAATATTGCAAACAGACAAAGAAAACTCTTAAAGTCGATGGCTAAGGTGATTATTCCGCACTATTTTCCATCCAATCCACAACGAGATGTTTCCCCACTAAAAAGCACAGCAACGATGCAATAAGCTCTATTTTCAGTAGAGTTTGACTGTTTTTCAAACAACGTCTTCTTCAGTTGAGTCACGAAACTTATAACCATGGACAGCGTGCAAAACTCATTTAACTATTCAGAGGATAACTTAACGAGTTCGGATAGAAACACTAACCAGATCATTTGCTATAACATGGACTCTACTTATTTTATGATTGGTGACTTTCTCTATTGGTACGTTGCTAATTGCGTAGTGAACGCTCTCTTGGTCATCCCATCTACTTTGACGAATTTTTTAATCCTCGTCGCAATCCTTCAATCTCCCACCCTACATTCGCCTTCGTACGTTATACTGTTTTGCCTGGCCCTCTCAGACCTTGGAATTGCTTTGACGACTCAGCCACTGGCAATTGCTTACACCGTGGCTAAAATACGAGGATTTATCAGCATGACTTGCATCACTGGTGCAGCCGTGGCGTTGATGGCTACTTACTTATGCGGTATCTCGCTGATGAGCATCACCGCTGTGAGTATCGATCGATATTTGGCCCTGTATCTTCATCTGAGATATAAACAGATTGTCACCAACAGGCGTGTTGTAGTGGCGTTCGTTTTCATGTGGCTTTCAAGTGCTCTTGGTGTTTTAACTTGGTTGTGGTATCCTTTAATCACTTATAAAATAGCAGTAGCCATTGGACTAGCGTGTATTAACATCACCGCTTTCAGCTTTACCCGTATCTATCTCATTCTGCGACGTCACCACAGACAGATCCGTTCTCAGACGCGCCGACCTTGTCAGCGCACTTCTTGCGACACGTCAAATGAGGCACTAAAGTCAAAACGCTACAGGCACTCAGTATTTGGCATGTTCATTATTTACATCCTCCAGCTGGTCTGCTACCTGCCGTATTTTAGCATAACCAGTTTGATAGCGGATAAGGGCATCACCGCCACCAACCGTCTTTTATTTGAGCTGCTGCGAACTTTGCTTTATGCAAATTCTGCCTTGAATCCTTTTATATTTTGCTGGCGTCTCCGAGACATAAGGGAAGCCGTAATTCAGCGTTTCCCCCGTGCATCAAGATTTCTATTTTCTTTAAGGAGGCCAAGTCCTCGGAAAACAACCCTCGCAATTGGCAATTAAAATTCATCGTAACAGGGCGTTGGTTGAAAACGGACAAAACGCAAAATCACTTCTAACGGGTTTGCCTTGTTTTTATGCTAGTTATTTTAAGGGAGTATGTCGTCAGTGAGAAATACTGCCTTTTCTTTAGAATCGAAGCCTACGAAAATGATCTTCAATTTAATATCTCCGTAGGATGAGTTGCAGCTTGTAAATGGAGAAGCTGAGTGAAATCTTACGGCTGAGATAAACAAAACCTCAGTCGCCTGCCTGCATATCAGAAATAAGCCTGGCCGATATCTCGGAGTGCTTATCAAAACACTAGTTTGCACTTTGTTAAAAATTAATCATCTGACGATGAAAAAGTGATATCACAAATGGCTCCGGCTAAGAAGTCACACAGCGGTTTCCAACCATTTAAAAACAAGCAATTTTGTCATAAAGGATGCAATAACTTGCAGAGAGTAATAAATATGCATTGAAAAAGAGAAATCAACTTAAACATAAAGAATAATCTCCTATATCAAGACAAAATAACAGTTGGTTTATTTGTTCTTGCTTTTAGTGATTTATAATTCGCACCTGTTTTGTTCTGATACACTGGCAATTGAGTTACGTTCTTTAGAAGAACGTAGGAAAATGAGAAGAATCGTCTTAAATTTTGACGGAGCTAAAGCTCACTTTGGAATTAATCATTTTCTTTCAGGGAGAACAATAAATGTGCAATTGCTGGTAACTCTAAACGCTAATCAAATGCGATAGACTATTTCTCCACTTACATTAATGTGGATTTCCACTGTCGCGTAAATTTTAGGTAGATTACGCAAGTGCATTTGACTGGCTTTACGTGCGTAAATAAAATACAAGAGATTGTATGAATGGCTTGCGTTCAACGTAAAAGTTGAGAGCGGTTCAACTTTTACGTTGAACGCAAGCCGTTCATACAATCTCTTGTATTTTATTTACGCACGTAAAGCCAGTCAAATGCTCTTGCGTAATCTACGTAAAATTTACGCGACAGTGGAAATCCACCTTTAGTTACGTGACGCTTCTTTCTTTCGACAAACTTTCCGTATTTTTTTTTCTGTCTTAGCCTGACAGTGCAGTCACTTAGAAAGCTATTAACAGGCAATTTACAGCAGTTTTGAAGCTGCAGTTTTTCTAGAAGCGCATGCAAGAAAAATATATTGCCAATTTCTTTCCGGCATCAAAACTATAATGTAAAACTGATATCATATATGGCAGCGCCAAAATATGAAATTTACTTTCGAGAGGTAAAATGTACATTATTATTTCATCACGAGAAAATAAATGGTTCAATGCCATCTGTAATTATGCCCTTCTTGGGTACACCCTCGGGGATTTCCTTTTTTTTTCTTACTTAATGTTGTCTTCCCAACCCCCGGGGAACTGACGGAAAGAGACAATTCACCACCCCCAGGACTCCTCATCAATTAAAAATTACAATAGAGGATAGCAATTATGCTGATTTTCGTACAAGACCAAAACCAGATCCGTTGACAAGAACTTAAACGCGTCTGTACAGTTTACTGTTTACTGCCCGAAGGATGTTTACGTAATATGTGACAAAAACAAGCAAAAAACAAACAAACAACAAGGGGACAGATCTACAACGGTGACGCTACATTAAGCCTGGTTTTCACTAGCGACGCAAGCATAAGCGCAAGCATAAGAAATTCATGTCAAGTGAAAACCAACATAACGCAAGCACAAGCAGAGAACGCAAGCATAAGCGCAAGCACAAGGAAAAGGAAAAATTTTGATCCTTGCGCTTGTGCTTGCGCTTGTGCTTATGCTTGCGTTGAGCCCGTTTTCACGGTGAAATAAGCGCTCTTGTGCTTGCGCTTATGCTTGCGCTTGTGCTTGCGTCGCTAGTGAAAACCAGGCTTTAACGGTCGAAAAAGGAAAGCAAGAGTCGAGTTTTAATAATCAGAAATAATAAACGAAGTGTAAGTTAGACCGCGGTTTACGACAATCATGTTACTTCCAGACCTCTCTACAAGTGAGCTGCGTTAAGAATATATATCCTTTTCTTCTCTGCTCTTGCCTTCTCGAAACTGTTTTCGACAATGAACAGCCAAAATATACTAGTGTTTGGGAAAGTGAAAGTGACTTGAATTGGAAGCGGTTTTGTTAAGCGCCGACTAAACTGTATAAATAACCGACCCTCAAACTTTTAGCTTTGCACAGGCGCAAAAACTATAATCGGGAGATGATAACTCAAGGAAATGTACATAATTAAATATAGAGTGTGTGTACGAGAATTAAATAGATGTGTGTCTGAAAACATTACGAATACAGTAAAAACCCGCGTGTAAGAACCTAGTGGTTAAGAATCTGCTGGCAGAAGTTTGCCATTTTAATACCCAAAAATATAACCTGTTCGGCCAAGCAAGATCTAGCAGGTTCTTACGTGTGGCTTACAGTTAAATTATGATAAACATTTAACCAAGGAGTTTGACCTTAATGAGTTCTGTTAGGCTTAACATAATACAGTTGTGAATAAATACTG
>BLFK01000397.1:2609645-2615370 GCA_014634185.1 Astreopora myriophthalma | reverse complement strand
TACCGAGATCTCGGTTTTTCCGGCCGAGATCTCGGCAACCGGGATGAGAATTTTGCCATATGAACACTCCACCCCGGGTGACCGGGACGAAACTTTTTTGACAAAATAGCTTCGCTTTCGGATCATAGCGACCAAAATGGCATAATTTTTGACGTGTATGTATTTCCACTTCAAAAGCATGCGAATTAGCTTCATTAGGAAAGTTACAAGAGTCCACAAAGCTACGACAGTCGCGAACGATACAAGTTTATGTTTCACCATTTTGGTTTTGTTTCTTGAATTTCATATCGGTAACCGGGATGAAAATTTTCCATATGAACACGAGACAAAATCCTTCCCGCTTACCGGGCCAGCCCGGTAACCGGGCTCATATGAAGAGGCCCTTAGAAAGCTATTAACAGGCAATTTACAGCAGTTTTGAAGCTGCAGTTTTTCTAGAAGCGCATGCAAGAAAAATATATTGCCAATTTCTTTCCGGCATCAAAACTATAATGTAAAACTGATATCATATATGGCAGCGCCAAAATATGAAATTTACTTTCGAGAGGTAAAATGTACATTATTATTTCATCACGAGAAAATAAACTTCGTTTCTTCAATCCACTATGCAATTTTCGTGGTTCAATGCCATCTGTAATTATGCCCTTCTTGGGTACACCCTCGGGGATTTCCTTTTTTTTTCTTACTTAATGTTGACTTCCCAACCCCCGGGGAACTGACGGAAAGAGACAATTCACCACCCCCGGGACTCCTCATCAATTAAAAATTACAATAGAGCATAGCAATTATGCTGATTTTCGTACAACACCAAAACCAGATCCGTTGACAAGAACTTAAACGCGTCTGTACAGTTTACTGCCTGAAGGATGTTTACGTAATATGTGACAAAAACAAGCAAAAAACAAACAAACAAAAAACAAGGGGACAGATCTACAACGGTGACGCTACATTAACGGTCGAAAAAGGAAAGCAAGAGTCGAGTTTTAATAATCAGAAATAATAAACGAAGTGTAAGTTAGACCGCGGTTTACGACAATCATGTTACTTCCAGACCTTTCTACAAGTGAGCTGCGTTAAGAATATATATCCTTTTCTTCTCTGCTCTTGCCTTCTCGAAACTGTTTTCGACAATGAACAGCCAAAATATACTAGTGTTTGGGAAAGTGAAAGTGACTTGGAAGCGGTTTTGTTAAGCGCCGACTAAACTCTGTCTAAATAACCGACCCTCAAACTTTTAGCTTTGTACAGGCGCAAAAACTATAATCGGGAGATGATAACTCAAGGAAATGTACATAATTAAATATAGAGTGTGTGTACGAGAATTAAATAGATGCGTGTCTGAAAACATTACGAATACAGTAAAAACCCGCGTGTAAGAACCTAGTGGTTTAAGAATCTGCTGGCAGAAGTTTGCCATTTTAATACCCAAAAATATAATCTGTTCGGCCAAGCAAGATCTAGCAGGTTCTTACGTGTGGCTTACAGTTAAATTATGATAAACATTTAACCAAGGAGTTTGACCTTAATGAGTTCTGTTAGGCTTAACATAATACAGTTGTGAATAAATATTGTATATTTAAGGACCAAACCCAAGTTTATTTATTTTTCTGGTAATCAACAACTATATCTCCTTCATATCAATTAAGAACCTAATTAGGAACCTACTTAGCCTAAATTGCCAATGACTACCCCAAAATAGAAGAACTCATTTTGCCAGACTTCTAAAAATGTAGGTTCTTATACACGGGTTTTTACTATATACAAGCATTGAGAGGTAAAATAAAATATTTCTTAAACAGATAGATTGATAAAGTATTCAACAATTAGACTACGAGTTCCAGTTTCCTACGAGTCAATAGATAGTCAACGAGGCACGTAGCGCCTCGTTGACTATTTGACTCATAGAAAACTCGAACTCGTAGTCCGGTAATTGTTTTAGTAGAAATCCACTCACATACTTTATTTATTTTATTAGCTTCGCCAAGGCATATGCCTTTGGCAGGGTTACCGCAACAGCGCGAAGCCAATTACTGCGGGCCCATACAAGGTCAGACCACAACACCGGGTACACCGTGCCCTACTCTTTGCGAATAGTGTGTGGGTTCTTTACGTCCCACAGAGTTAATGAGCAAGGGCTGTGAGACGGGACCTCCGGGTTATCGTCCTTATCCGAGAAGACTAGAAAATCTAACCATATGCAGATGTAATTACAAAGGCAGCACTTTCTCCTCAGTTATTTAAAGGCCCTGAGTGTTGGTCCGGTCGGGGTTCGAACCACGACCTCCCGCATGCTACCTTCGAATTCATTCCAATTTTTCTTGGTTTTAAGCTGATTTGAAGAAGTAACATTGTTTTGTTTTCGTTCAAAACGCTGGCTTTTTTTTTTTTTTGCTACTCACTATCTATCACGGAATAGATAGCGATTAGCGAGCCAATCAGATTACAGGGTCATTCGTGATAGTATGTCAGTGGATTTCTACTATATAAATATAGAACCCAAAATAAACTTAAACTATAGAACAACATGAACAATGATTATGTATATGTATCAAGTGTTGCATAAAATACAATTCTTGCAATTAGTTATTATGTGTTAAGCAGTTAAAGTTGCCCTTTTTATTAGTTTTGGGTTATGATA
Organism: Astreopora myriophthalma; assembly: GCA_014634185.1. NCBI lineage: Eukaryota > Metazoa > Cnidaria > Anthozoa > Scleractinia > Acroporidae > Astreopora > Astreopora myriophthalma. Next base: position 2,612,732 of record BLFK01000397.1, on the reverse strand, counting down.
CAATCTTTCCTTGATTTTTTCCGCATTAGTAAGCAGTGACGTTCAAGGTTAAGTTAGACCGCACGCGCGGTTTCTGGTGTGTGTTGGTTAGGTTGATTCTTGTTTGGTGTTTTGATCAATAAGTTTCGCGTTGGTCGTGTCCAGAATCAGCGTGCCCCGGCTTTTCCTCATCAGTGAAGTCTTTATCTTTGACTAAGTAAGCTTTCCGTTAATTGTCTTCTGACTAGTTTTCCATGGGATATTCGTGATTTACATGTGTGGCCGTAAAGACTGTTTAGTCGTCTTGCTTGAAATGTCTTTGTTAGCTTTCTCGCAGCTCTTCTGGTTGGCAAACCTAAACATGACCACTGATCCACTATATAGTTGTGTTAGTTGTGCTTTATTAGGTTAGATTGAATGGACTGTTTGGAAGAGTAGATCAGAAGTTCATCGCCAATTAAACAGGGTCCACTGGTACCTCCTGTTATGCGAGTTGTTGCGTGAATATTGCCGGAAATCTGGGCCATAGAAAAAAAAATTCGTCAAATCTGGATATGTCACAGATAACAAAAATTACAATTTGTTAACTAATTCATCTCGGAAATGAGCTCAGTGACCTATGCTGAAATTTTTCGTGCAATTAGCTCTCAACTAAACGAAAATTTAACAAATTGAAGGGAAAAAAACCGCCGGTAGTTTAAAATTTGTTAAAATCGTTAAAAGGACTGCTTCGTTTTATCTCGATTTCTCCCAAACATATTTTTTTCTAATTTACACAGTACATAAGAATATTGCAAACTTTTGAAAACGCTCATAACAAATTTTGGTCACCGACTTATTTTAAAGATATATTGAATGCTATGTCTTTGGAGGGTCATAGTTACCATAGCAACACCCATGACGTCATAAATCACCTTAAAGGAAACTTTAACAATCCCGTCCTGTCATAAGATTACCTATCATTTATTTTGGTGACTACAATCACAAAATTATTGTTAGATTGTTCTGACTTGTACATAAGCTGTAAGAAACTCTGTCGACCCTAGGTTTTTATATGTGCATTTCGTAACCAATATCGGAGCGTAAACGATAGACCACTGCTGGCACTTATTAGAGCTCATTCTGGCAAAAAAATAAACTCAGAAATTTTTAGAGAAAACTCTCTGTGAAGTTCACTTGTTTATCTTTTTGTCAATGAAATGAACTGAGATTTCATATATCTGTGCGTAAATGGAAGCTTGGCTGAGTGCGAAATTGTAACCAATCTCTATTTGGAATATAACTGTATCGTACAGTTGTGGAAATATTTCAATCGCGTTGAACCAGAGGCAACCCAATCGTAGTTTGTGACGTCGAAGTTATAAAAATATTTTATGAAGGCTATAGATTTCCAGAGGTTTCTAACGAACTTAATAGCAGTGGAAATATTAATTTTCTCGCCGACTAAAGCCTTCCTACCTTCACTCTACAGCTGACTCATACTCAAGTTATTCATGCGCGCATACGCATTCATGGGTTATTGGAATTATGAGCATTCCTGTTAGCAGAAATCTGCTGTGTTAATAGAAATTTGCGTGAACAGAAAGCCTGGTTACGTATGTCTCGCTATGCATCATGGATACAGGCGACGTTTTTTTTTTTCTTCAAGCAGCTATTTTTTCCTCGGGAGGACTGGATTTTGACACCATTTGGTAAAAGTAAAATTGCTTTAATCGCCATTTTTGCATTTGCTGTTCAAGATACACCATTCACACAAAAATCAAAGCGACCAAAAACCTCACTAAATCTATTTTAGAGCTTGGTCAGGCTTGACGGTTCGTGCGTACAACTGAAAAGTACAATAGGCCAACGCCCTACATTGATAACTGTGGCTATGAAAGGTACCCACATGGAATCGTTGTTATTAGAAACTGTGTTGCAACGGCTCATTGACCGGAGGAGCTTGCACTAGCCATCACGTAAAAAATGGTCACTGACATCGCATCTCTTTATTTATCTTCTTCAAGTTCGTTTCCTCGACATGCAGGTTGCTTCTTCCTCATATGCTTTACGCAATGGAGCAAATCTTAGCTCACCTTTCATATGTGCTGAAACTGAGGTTTAAAAATTCCTTTCGCTGTTTTTCAGTTAAATTGTGGAATGTTGAGCTCAATCGCAATCAGTTAAATAATAGTAATTTCTTAATAATAATAACTTAATTTAACGTCGAAAGCGTAGGGAGTGGTTGCCCAGTCTCCCGAGCCAGGGGCTCATGGCTGAAACGCTCGACAAATAACAAATCAAAGATAGCTTATCTGTGGCTTCTTATAAACATGCTTTATTGCGTGGAATATTTTATGACACTCCTGTTAATAAGCTTTTCTACTTAGGTGACAGGTATCTGGCAGTTTTACATGCGACGTTAAGACTGGGGCACTATGCATAGCATTCGTATTTATTGTCAATTAATTGCTGTCAGTCACCATCTTGTATGTGCGGTACACCCAAAGAAGATCTTAAACACTTTACCTTTTTTCCCTCGCTTCGCTCCTCAGCGTTTTAATTTACTATCCTGAGTCGAGCACATTACAGGCACTGTATGGATTAATTTGAATATTACCCAAAAGGTTGATTTATTACTTTTATAACAGTAGTTTTAATTTTGAAAACAATGCCGCAATCTTTGCAGCCGTGAGAGATTTCACTTTGCAATCGAAAATATTTTGTAATTAACTTAGATTTAGGCAACTTTTTCTTTGTTTTGTGACCTTTTGTATTCGTATCTGTGTTTGTAAGAATATTTAACAAATAGATTCCATGTTGCCGTGCGTCTGTTCAGTAATAGATCATAGAAGACGTCAAAATGTGTTAAGAGCATGAGTGAAACACTCGGCTATCGCCTTGTGTGCCACTTGTTTGCTCTTACCGAATTTTGACGTCTTCTATGACCTATTACTGAACAGACGCACGGCAACATGGCATCTATTTGTCTTATATAATAAAGAGAAAAAACAAAACAAAAACACGCGTAGAATTGAGTTTATTATATAAAATGTAATAAAAACAATTTTTTTAGGTGCAGTGTGGGCCATGTACGCGAATCCCCTATTCTAGCCGTGTGCTCATCGC
>BLFK01000397.1:2597145-2602145 GCA_014634185.1 Astreopora myriophthalma | reverse complement strand
TCACTGAAATGGAAGCGTATGGTCACTAAGCGGTAACAGTATTACAGTATTTCAAAGGTTGCAGCTGATAGAGCAAGAATTTCATCCAGGTTGCAAAACATGCGAGCCCATGAAGTCTTTACTCTTTCAAAATGGCCGGACAGCTCCTTTGTTACGGCAGTCCTTTTTGTCCCCGTTGTCTTCAATGTTACACAGAAGTTTTGCACCCGGAATGTCGTTCTCGGAACTGATAATAGGATGAGACTCACATTCCTTTCTTGAAAACCTTTTAGATCCTTTTAGACCGTGTTTTCCAAGTTATTCGCTTCCTAATTAGGGAGCTTAAGCGAAGCAGTTTTTGAGCTACGTACGTCAACCGGAAGTGGATGTTTCGTATTCTTGTGCAGCGATTTCACCCAAATTTTCGCTCAAACTGTCTCTATAGGAGTAAATACGCTGAGCAGTACAAATGTGGTAGCGTCAATATAGTTTGAAAGGGAAAACGCTACACTTCCGGTTGACGTACGTTGCTCAAAAACGCCTTTGCTTAATATGTTGTTTTGTCTACCCATACGATCCCAGAACGCACTTCGCGTAGTATTTTCATTCCTACTCTTCTTGCGTATATTGCCGGTGCGCGTGGTAAGGGGTTAGCAAACCAAAAGGACCTCGGACACCTCCTGACAATTACACAACGTAGTGTTTTCCATCGAATATTTTCCATGAGAGGAGCGTACCCTAGTCAAGAACCCTATAAATTAGACAGAAAACTGACTGAAGAGAGCTCCTGTTCAGGGAGAAACAGCATTTCTGATATTACAGTCTTAGGTCTAAGCACCGATTTGAAACGGTTAGCTTTCAGCTATTGTTATGGGTAACTATTTAAATACTTGGAAGTTTTCAGTAGCTCGCCTTGTTAGTCTAGTGGTAATTGGCAAGGAGAAGAGAATGACCCGAGTTCGACACGTTTACACTTCTGGGCCGCGTTGTTCGAAGCAAGGTTAGTTCTAAACCAGGATTAAATACCATAACAACCAATAGGTTTTAACTGGACTTAACCCAGGGTTAGCGCTAACCCTGTTTCGAAGAAATTGGCCCTGAACATTTTCGTCTTTAATTTTCATCCGAGGTAAAAGTTCATTTTGTGTCATGTAAATGTCAGGAGGCGTCCAAGGTCCTTTTGAGCTCTGTGAACGAGTGCTAACCGTGGTAAGGAAATCCTTCGATAACAATCACCAAAACCACATTTTCTGAGCCCGCGGAATGGCAACCCCAACAAACCCATGTTTGTTGGCACTCAGCGATGCCAGCCGATTCGAGCCAAAACTTACGGCTCTCTCGGAGAAATGACTGGCCAGAACCACCCGCAACTGCCAGAGACCGTTCCCTACAATCAACAATATACGGACACGAAAAAGGATACATATAACTAACTGCAGACAGCACTGTCTCGGCCTTCTGGACCTCATCAGTGCAGTGCTGATGCTAGGATGGAGGCAAGACGTAAGTCATGCCAGAGTGCTATATTTAACAATTATTCCAAGAGCGCGCGTTGGATATGAGATGATAGATAGCCTATTGGCTATAATCATCTCTTATTATATACTCAACAAAATATCTCGTTTCTGATTGGCCAATGGCGAATGCATAAATACGTTATAGAGTGCAATCCAGATTATAGAGTGCAATACGGAAGTTGCTATGGAAACACCGTACAAAGTAGCGCGTTTGAGTAATTTTGTTGAGAATATAATAAATAAAAAATCGTATGAACCTGCTCGTGCATTTCGTGATTTATGGTCACTCGTGATGTTTTGAAAGTTCTCAAATTGCACTCGCCTGCGGCTCGTGCAATTTTGAGAACTTTCAAAACATCACTCGTGCCCATAAATCACGAAATGCACTCGCGTTCATACGATTTCCTATACATATCCAACAAGCGCGAGTGGAATAATTGTTTTATTAAAAACGCCCCCAAGACTAGACAAAGTTCAAGGACTTCTTTTTCATTTAACTCCGGCGCGAAAAGTCTTGAATTGCATTATCCATTGATTCAGTTTTTAATAAATATATTTATTATATGGCAAAGCCAGTCTTATGCAAATCCCTGTGCTCTGATTGGTTCTTTCTCGGTCAGGATTTTGCAGTACGGACCGTTTCCATGGAAACGGTCCAACTCGTGTATTTCTCATTTTTCCAAATTATGCTACTTTTTAAAAAATTGTCCTGTTTAAAAGTGGTCATCACATAACAGAGTTCAGCTAAATAGTGAGAAATGTAAAGAGCTTAGGATTTCTTTTGCCAAGAAAGAGGCCGACTTTTGACCCATTATTGTAAATGGGAAAAATTTTGAGTGTGTTACTAGCGCTAAGTTGCTAGGTGTCACCATTTCAAATGACCTTACTTGGAATGAACACATCAGCCAAGGGATCAAGAAGGCCTCAAAGCGCATGTACTTTCTGGTACAGTTAAAGCAAGCTGGGCCGCCATGCCACGAACTTATTTTATTTTATTGTACTTGAATCAGATCAATTCTATAAGCTACGCCGCACCATTTTTTCATTATGCCCTTCCGACGTATTTAAAGAACGATTTAGAGCGTATAGAGAATAGAGCTTTAGCCATTATTTACCCATGTATTGAATACTCTGAGGCCCTAAGTAGAGCGGGAATTCCAACAGAATTAAATTATAATCAAACTGTATGTAAAAAGACATTTAATTCCATCTTAAATGACGAAGAAAACCGCCTTCGTAGACTTTTGCCCGCAAGAAACAAACTTGTTCGCTTAGGCGTAATAAGCGGTTTGATGTAAAGAAGTGGAAAATATACCGTTTTAGAAATACATTTTTATGCCCATTTGAGACTGCGTAGCGGCGCTAGTTTCCTGTTGTACAAAAACAAGGAAACTGGGTTTTGGCACTTTTTTGGCCACGACTGTGGCCGATTTAATTAAGAACTTGATTAACATTTTGATTTAACATACGAATCAATACTAATTAACAGCAAAGGTGAGGGCAAAACCGCCATAGGAAAAAAAAATTCCTGTCTCATGATAACCTCTCCAAAACGGCAGTAAGTAGGGAAGGAGGAGGGAAAAATTATCACAGCTAACAAAGTTACATCAGGCAGCCCATTTGCCCGGTGGAGAGAGATGAACACGTGACCGGAAGTGAATATTATTTGACCAGCCTCAGGTCATAAATCTATTTATTTCCGGCGGAAATTAAATGCTCTTTAATGCACTCGTGCCTGGAAAATAATGTATTATAGTTTTAATATTCCCTTATGTTGGGTGAATATTTTGTCAATGATTAGTGTATACATGAATTTAGTATAAATGATTAGTAGCATAAGTTTTTCATATAGGTAAAACTGTAAATACTCAATTCAGCCAATCGGCTGCCACCAAAGTATTTGTCAATAAACTTTCATCTATCTAATAAATTAATTCCTTGTCTACGTACACTGACATACTGTGTTCTTCTGACGTAGTCCGCTATTACATTATTTTCAGTAATGACGTAACGTCACCCATCTCACTGATGGCCTGAAATGTTTCCAGTGTGATGAAAAATTACTACGGAAGGTCCAGGAGTCAAATTAACATTCTTCATGGTCCAAAGAAAAAAGATTGACTAACGAAACTGTGTTTTTCGTGTACGTCGATGGCATAGAACATAACGTGTAGAAGGTAAACCGCTCCACTAATACATGCGCTGGCAGGAACAAATCGTCGAGAATATATTAATAAAAAGTAATTTCAAAGTACACACTTTGAGTCACGCGTCTCACGTTGTAGCTGTTTTGAGCGATTTTTAATTCTCCTTTCCATTTCTAGTAAAACATAAATGATAATCAATAAATTTTATTCTGTGCGCGAGTTTTCCCCTCTTTTTTATGAGCCTTTTTTAGTCGTGCCTCCATATGAATAGTTAATCTACAAAGTCGGCAAAATATTTCCAGCACCGTTCATAAAACATATCAATGTATCTATTCCATAGATTTGTGGAAGCCTTACCTTCAACCATTATCATTTGGCTGTCATAAAGCTGCATATCCGCCGGCGTGCTAACACTGCGTGCGTAAAATATAATTAGTGAGTAAGAGCTTTCATTTTACCTGTCGTGTTCCATTACTGGCATTATTTAAGAATGTCGAAACTGCAAGTGAGTCTGTTTCTTTTGTTTTTTATTCGAGAATATGACTTAGAGACAGCTTTGTTTTTACACCGTTTTTCGATCACGTTGAACTGATACCCGCTAATATTCTCGCCTCTTTGGCCTGTGGGTTAGAGTTCTTACTTTCTGCAATTAATCCGGCCAATTTTCACCAATTAATTATATAGTCATCGACATTTAAATATTATGTCTGCGGCAGAGATGAAGAATTGGTGAGAATTATTGAATAAATGTTGGACTCGATTGTTAAAAAATTATACGAAATGTAATGATTAGAAAAGTCTTAATTTCTCCCTCTGTGGGCGGTTTAAATCGACGATGGCTTGCCAAAAATGTTGATTAACTCGAGTAAAAATAATTGCAGCAGAAGACGTAAACAAATGATTTGACTTCACCTCTGACGTGTCGTACCGTATTTTACAATCTGTGTATTCTTCAAGTCCATCATTAATTAAAAGCCAACCGCGGAGACCAAGGGCTAAACTTTTCCCGCTTTTCCGTGCGGAAATCTTTCATCGGGCAACACATTGTAAACCATGAAGTATTTAAAGGCGATTTTCCGTTAAAGGAGATTGATTTTAAAAGCGCAGACAAAGGACTTGAACAGAGAACTGAATTTGAATGGAATAATTTGGTATGTTTCCAAGAGCGACTTCTAAATAAGATTCTAAATCGAAAGAAGCCAGCAGAATCGTGCACATTTAATTTATCCCACCAATTGAAAGTGATGGACCGGGAGAACATTTTGACACGAACCCTTGAAGATGTCATTGGCCCCGGGATTGGATACTGACAAAGTTCTGAATTGAACGGATTTCTGTCTGTACTTCTGTGAGTGTG
>BLFK01000397.1:2542173-2547173 GCA_014634185.1 Astreopora myriophthalma | reverse complement strand
ACTTGTACATGTCTATATCCAAACCACCAGAGTACTGCAGTGACGCCGTTTGGTGGTTCCATAATGAAGAGAAATACTACAATTACAGCAACCCTGGTTATGTGCGTGACGCTGGACATTTTACTCAGGTAGGTTGCAAAAATCGAGAATCGGTCTACCGGTCTGTCGCTTGGTCGGCCTGTCGGTCGATCGAGCGAGTGATCAAGCAAGCAAACAAACGCCGAAACAAGCATGAAAGTAAGCAAGCAAGCAAGCAAGTCAGCCAGTCAGCCAGCGAGCAAACCATCAATCGACAGGTATTTATGAAGAAAACGAGTCGGTGATTCGATTGATTGATCTCTCCCGTAGTCACCACCCATTTTCCTCACACATACCAGTCCATACAACCTACCCCGACTTGAAAAAAAGTGGGACCAACAAAACACCTAAGTCAGATTGTGTTACAATTTCTGATCCGCGTTTTTTATATTTTAGGTGATTTGGAGACATTCGAAACAGATTGGGGCAGCATGGGCGATACGTAAAGACGGAAGGCTTGTAATATCTATCAAATACCGTCCCGGGGGTAACTACCTTGGGTACTTTGCTAACAACGTCTTCCCACCTATTGCTCAAACACTAGGACCAGATTGGCCTCATTTACCGCCGCCTTTTGCAAGGTGCCCCATCCGGAACTTGCAAACAACTTCGACCACCACATCGATCCCTACCACGCCCAACGTGACAAAGCCAGAGGTGGTGACTACTGTGGGAAAAACAACGGCCTGTTGTCCTCTTTCGATCACTCCCACACTCAACACGACAAAGCCAGGAGTGATAGCTGCTGTGGGACAAAAAGTGGTCGGTCTTCCTGTGTTGATCGGGTCCTTGATTTTGATGAGCTGCGCTTCAATGGAGTTTTACTCTTTAGCTGAGTTCGTAATAGAATTTCGATTTTGACTAGAACCACTCATCAAGGCTGTACATCCTCGTCAGGGTTTTGAGAGGTTTGGCAATCCCCACGCATTACAGAATGATTTAAATAGAGCTTTCTCCAAAATGGCGGCAGCAAATTATAAGACGTTAAAATGAAAAACTTCCTCCGGGCATTAGAAAGAACACTCAAGGCTGTGTACTCTTCAGGGTTGCAGCTACCACTCCTGGGGAGCAGGGTTGGCGCACTGGTGAGAGCACTCGCCTTCCACCAATGTGGCCCGGGTTCGATTCCCGGTCTCGGCGTCATATGTGGGCTGAGTTCGCTGGTTTCTCTACTCTTCTTGGAAAAGTTTTTCTCCGGGTCCTCCGGTTTTCCCCTCTCCACAAAAACCAACATTCGATTTGTTCTGATTTCAGTTGATTTGTAGTCTCCTCAATTAGTAGAGCACTCGTGCTCAGCTAAATAACCTGAGACTTAAATAAAGTGATTATTATTATTAACAGCTTTAGTTTACTAACCCTACAAAGATTCAGCGTATCAGATGTTATATCGGCTGAGAAAACGTAAGTTGAAAACTGAAAAATTTACAGACGTTTCTATGACTGGGGTATGGCGTATAGAACAAGTTTGAAAATGAAGGAAGAAGGAAATAAAAACGCCCGCACTCCCGCGTGGGAGTCCCGTGCTCTACCAACTGAGCTAACCGCGGTCGGCGGATATATAAGTTCTATAATTTATTGACTAAATTATGTCTAATTCATAATTCTAAAACTCATACTGAGGAGGCTGGAATTGGCACACGAACGTTGAGCTGGAAGTAACAACTAACAAACAAAAACAATTTTACTCAGTTGCAACAAAGAGCAAAACAGAAATACATTCACTCGTTCAGTAGCAACAGCTAATCGAGGCGTGTAAAAGGAACCATTTAGAAATAGTAGTATTTAGAGTAAATCAAGAGAGGATAAGGTGAGAGAGCATATCCCCTATGCGTGGCCCTCTATCAATTATATTTGCTTTTTCAATCTATTCTTAGCACGAGGTCCTGCGACTATAGTTATTCAAAGAATGCATTCAGTTTAGATGAGGGTCTCCCAGGGGTTTTGGGGAATAAGAGAACATGGCCAATTTGAACTGGGGAACAGAAGAACAAGAGAACAAGGGAACAGGGGAACAGGGGAACAGGGGAACAAAGACAAAACATCTCAGGGAACGAGCAAACATAAACCATTTTAGGGATCAGAAAGCTGGAAACAAGTTCCGAATTAATCTTGGGAACAATGGAGGGAGGCCCTCTTAGATGAGACTATGTGAACACGGAGAAAAGTTCTCTACAAAGCTAATAAACTAAGAAAGCATTTCTTCAGCCGTTTCCAAGAACGGTTCTTTTTGGAGTTTTAGTTCATTGCTTTTACGGTTTGCACCAGGGGTTAAATGGAATTTAATAGAAAGGAGGATTCATTTTTAAGTACAGACTGAAAGAACGCATTTTGGGGGCAGTGTGGCACAAAATAAGCTCGTTCGTTGCCATTACGTAACGGATGGTGAAGAAGGACAATTTTTTTTCTTTTCTGTGATCTTGATCTTGATTGAGCTTAAAAAATGCATATACCCTTGGGGCAGCTTTGCAAAATATCGAGTTATATTAAACCCTAAGGTGCCCAAGGTTAAATGAATTTTGCAAGCTCAGATCCGTTACGTAATGGCAGTTGCAGTTAAGTGGTTAGGTTTTTTATGCCGAGCTAACATGAGAATGGAATGTGTTGACGGAAATCAACATTCAGAAAAGAAAGCAAACTAATAAAAAGTAATTAAGTCGACGGATTGTGTAAACATTGTCAGACGATGTGTAATAAACGGAACAGACACTTTGACAAGGCTGTAAGAATCTTTACGCGGCACAATCCTACGAAGAGAGAACCTCCTTGGGCCAAATGATACAATTAAATGCCATTGGCTGCCTGATTACTCTCGGGGCATTTATACAGGCTTTGCAGCCTGCAGGTGAGTAGATCTCGTAATAAAAGCATTAGCCGTCCAGAGTGAAATATTAATCATCTTGCTTGACAAGCATCACAGTGAAAACAGAATAAAACAGAACTTTCAGCCTACGATCGAATCCAAAGTTTCGCTACTGGCGTCGTGGCTGATATGAGTGTTGGGAATAACTTTCCGCTTTTCGTTACTTCTAGCATTGCACATTTGCTTCCCAATCACTTTTCACTGAAAACAACTTCCATTTCTTTAGAAAGAAATTTGAATCAGATAAATTTAGGATTACACGAAGAATGGAAATGCTGAATTGCATGTACCGTGCAATCTATACCATTAAGGCATAGTTAGTCTCCAGGTATAACTGCGGACCCAAATAAACCTCATTTAATTTTTTGTAACCTTATGAAGTGAGATCAATTCAATCAACTCTCATGAATGATATCTTAGGCCTAGTTTATGGGTCGCACTATCGTCGAATTGGAAAAAACGTCTAGGACGAATTTAATTTATTAGACGAATTTAATTCCTTTTAGACGTTGCGCTATCCTTGAGTTTAATTGATTGTGGGACCTTTTATTAAATTCGACTAGAACACGACGTATGAACTAGGCCTTAGTATGCCTCGGACTATCATCTCATATTTGCAATATGGCAAGACAATTTCACTGCCCGTTGTTGAGTTGAATTACACAGCGAATTGGAAGGATAACACGCTCCTTACATAGTCTAGGGCTTGTAGTCTAAATTGAAAACAAGCTGGAAGTATAAAAGCGTTTAAAATGATTTATTTTACTTGAGAAACTAATGAAAAGAAAAGTTTGAAAAGTTCATGGCTTCGAAATTTAATTGTCACAAGAAGATAAACAAGCTTTTGTTATAAGCAATAAATTTACATTTCCACACAAATTTGCTACTCAGTGTCGTTTGGTGGAATTCTATCAAGAGGAACTGATTAAGGTAAAATAAGACCTGCGACATTTTCATTTCATAGACATTCGCATTCTTCTCTGTCCTATTTCTCATGACGTCGTTTCTGCAAGTACAAATATTGAACTTTGCAATAATTGCGAGAAATGTTGCTGTTATAGTCACGACGTCACAGTTTGATATCAGCTTCATATCTCAACTCAGCCAGTGAGCGAAATGATGAAGTGAGCAGAGTTTAATGACTAACATCCCCTTCGTCAACAGGCTCAGTGTTACCTTGCAAACAGCCGTCCTTGGTATGGCATAACTACTACAGGAGAATTCACCAGGTTAGTGTTGCTATGTAGATCTTCAAAATATAACGCTGAACCTTTGACCTAAGACAGATGTAGATCTCAGCTGTAGACAACAGCACGTAACAGTAACAGCAATAACTTGGACATTATTAGCTTATGTTTCCACCAGTACATTTCAATCGGATGTACATGCTCTCAGCTAGCATCCACAGGGCTAATAGAGACGGTCAGGAGAGTTTACAGACCTAATGTTCCTAAAATCTCGATTCAAAGAGCCATTATTTTATCATTAGGTAGGTGATGTCACCTGGTCAAACGCCCTTTGGAAACAGGCCAACAAGTGGGCAAATTATTTGGCAAGGACAAATAAATTTCAACACGATCCTAAGAATCCTGGAAATCTCTTTCTCAGCCAACAACAGCCTGCCGAACCGTGCTCAAGCGCTGTAAAGTTATTTTATTCAGAGGAGAAATATTATGACTACAAGAAATCGCAGTACTATATGGAAGCTGGACATTTCACTCAGGTAAAAATTAAACCGCCAATCATTGCATTCGATTCACGATATTGTCTCAACCAGTACTCAATTCAACCCTTTATATATAATTTACATATAACTTTTAACCTCTCTGACGAATACTCATATCGATGATCATGACGGGCATCTGCAACTCAGGCGTATGTTGAGGCGAGCGTGCGAACTTGGTTTTACGAAGAAGAAAAATACTTGGGAGAGTACAACAACAATACAGGAACGGGCAGGGGGAGGTGATGAAAATACTCACTTCATTCTCCGCCCTGTCTCCGCCTATTGGTACTCATTTCCAACTGCTTACAGAGAACGCTGAGAAACGGCAGAGCCCGA
>BLFK01000397.1:2537173-2539673 GCA_014634185.1 Astreopora myriophthalma | reverse complement strand
ATCTGCACGCAAGGCAAAATGTGCCAGTTTCGGAACCGCAAACCGGACGAGAAAGCAAAAGAACCCTTAGAATTTGTTCATTGCGATTTAGCTGGCCCAATCGATCCAGTAGCTAAGGATGGCTTCAAGTACGCGCTGTCATTCGTAGACGATTACACAGGTATAAACATAGTGTATTTTCTCAAGCAGAAGAGTGATACCTTGGAAGCAACGGAAAAGTTTTTGTCCGACACCGCACCTTTCGGTAAAATCAAACGCCTTCGGAGCGACAACGGATCGGAATTCACGAGCAAAAATTTCAAATCTTTGCTGCGCAAAAATGCAATAAAACACGAAATGAGCGCTCCGTATTCCCCACACCAAAATGGCACGGTAGAAAGGGCGTGGCGAAGTTTATTTGACATGGCGCGCTGTTTATTGCTCGAGGCAAATTTGCCTAAACAACTCTGGCCCTACGCGGTCTTAGCTTCGGCATATATCAGAAATCGATGTTTTAATTCCAGATTGGGTAAGACACCTTTCGAGGCGCTAACAGGAAAGCGACCGAACATTGGCAACATGCACGTTTTTGGTTCTACATGTTTCGCGTACGTGCAAAACGCCAAGAAATTAGACGCGCGAAGCAAAAAGGGAATTTTTGTGGGTTATGACAGGGAAAGCCCTGCATACCTAGTTTATTACCCCGAAGTAAACAAGGTCGAAAGGGTGCGATGTGTAAAATTTCTCGAGCAGAGATCTTACCAATCAGAAATGGGAGAATGGGAAGCGTTCATGCCCATCCAAGAACAAAGGGTTGTGACGGAACAAAATACTGAACAGGATAACCAAACGGAACAGGACGAAAACCCTACAGAAAATACCGACAACGAGCATGAGGGAAATTCAAGGTACCCCACTAGGGTACGTGGCATGCCTAAACATTTGGACGAGTATGTTGTAGAGAAAGACATAGATGACAATGTTAACTATACTGTAGACTACTGCTACAGGGTTACGAACATACCGTCTACATACAATGAGGCTGTGAACTCGCAAGAGGCGAGCAAATGGCAAAAGGCCATGGGAGAAGAGATAACAGCCCTAATCGACAACGAAACGTACGATTTAGTAACGCCACCAGAGGGTAGACAAATAGTGGGGGGAAAATGGGTCTTTGCAGTAAAAACCGGGCCAAACGGCGAAGAATCCCACAAAGCACGTTACGTCGCAAAGGGTTATTCACAAATTGCAGAAATTGACTACCAGGAAACTTTTGCGCCAACAGCTCGAAGGAGTTCAGTCCGGATGCTTATGCAACGTGCAGTCCAAAATAACATGATCACTCATCAAATGGATGTGAAAACTGCTTACCTAAATGCCCCAATAGATTGTGATATTTACATGGAACAACCAGAAGGTTTTCAGAAGGTAGGCAAAGACGGCGAGAAATTAGTGTGCAAATTAAAGAAGTCTCTTTATGGTCTCAAACAAAGTGGGAGAAATTGGAACAACATGTTGCATACCTTTTTGTGCAATGAAAATTTTTCGCAGTCACATGCTGATCCGTGTGTTTACACAAGAAATTCTGAGACCGAAGGATGCGTCATCCTAATTGTTTGGGTCGACGATATCATCATATCGACGACCAGTTCAAAATTGTTACAGAGCGTAAAAGAATCTCTCTGTCAGAAATTCAAAATGAAAGATCTTGGCGAACTATCATGGTTTTTGGGAACCCAATTTAAATGTAACGGGACTACTATCGAAATGAGTCAAAGTCAATACATTGACAAAATTTTGTCCAAATTTGAGATGAGCGATTGTAAGCCAAAATCAACTCCATGTGCCTTTGGGGTAGAGAAAGAGTGCGATTACAATTCAAAGGAATTAGGTGATCCCAGATTGTACCGAGCAATTGTTGGAAGCCTAATTTATGTAATGACATGTACAAGACCAGACTTGTGCTATATTGTTACCAAACTTTCACAGAACATGGCCAAACCTACTGAGGCTGATCTTAACTCGGCCAAGTATGCACTAAGATATTTAAAAGGCACACGGGAACAATGCCTTAGATTTGAGAAATCGGAGTCACCATTAAGGTTAACGGGATTTTGTGACTCTGACTGGGGAGCGTCTGTGAAAGATAGACGTAGTATAACTGGGTATAATTTTCAATTGTCTGAGAACGGTCCTTTGATATCTTGGAAAAGTCGCAAACAGCAAACTGTAGCTTTGTCTACTTGTGAAGCGGAATATATTTCGCTAGCTAGTGCTGTGCAAGAAGCAAAGTTTCTTAAGCAACTATGTAGAGACATGAATATTGCGACAAGTGATGTGTTAGTCAATGTAGACAACCAGGGGACGATTAACTTAGCTAAGAACCCAGTTAATCATCAGAGGTCAAAGCATATTGACATCAAGTACCATTTTATAAGATCAGAAATACAAGCAGGAACCATCAAGTTAGAATATATTCCTACGGAAGATAATGTAGCTGACATTTTCACAAAGCCTGCTA
>BLFK01000397.1:2529235-2535669 GCA_014634185.1 Astreopora myriophthalma | reverse complement strand
TTCAGAGCAGTACACGCTGAAAGATGAGATTAATCCTATTCGGTTTTGTTCGTACCGAACGTTCTTGTTTGATGTGTAGTGCAAAATAAACAGTGACGGTCGGCCACGAAATTTTAAGCCTTGTTAGATGGAAATTGGTTTTGCCGCCACGTGTCTGATGTTTTCCCCGAGAATAATTCGCCTCACAACTATACAACGGAAAATAACAACTCTACAACTACTTAAAGAACCAACAAAAATTGGTTTTACATGGCTCGTATTCATGGGGTAGCAAACTGGCAGAAAAATTTCATTACTCTATTTCTTACTCAACTACCTGCAACGGAAAATAACAACTCTATAACTAGTTAACGAGCCGATAGAAATTGGTCTTAACATGATTTTTTTTCTTGGAGGAGAAAACTGGCAAAACAAACCGTAATTAAAAACGGGAAATTTTTCCACGAAAATGACATTTTTGTGGGTAATAGAACACTCAAACAAAATATCCCGGTTTTTAATGACATCGGAAATCTATTTATCGTCGCGAATTCTCCCTTTAATTTTGGCGCAAAACGCTTTAAAAGCTTAGGTAATAGACGCTGAGAAAAATTATTCCATATTAACAACAATTGTTCTATACAATCCAATTGGGTATTTTTTATTTTTTCCCATTTTCGATTTTCCCATTTCAATTTCCCATTTTTCAATTTCCCATTCCCCATCCCCCATTCCCCATTCCCCATTCCCCATTCTCCATTCCCCATTCCCCGTTCCTCGTTTTAGTAACATCCGGTTTCCTGGTTTTGCCCTCTTCTAAAAACTTACAATTCGATCTTGAACGCTCGGGCACCTGTTGTTCTTGGCAGCTCCTAATTTCTCCGCATTGAGAAAACAAATACGTTTACATTTCATAACGGCTCCCACGTAAGGGACAGTGGCCTTCTAGAAGATTTGGGTTGTGGAAAGGGGGAAAAGGAAAGAAATGGAAAAAAGAAAAAGAAAAAGAAAAAGAAAGAAAAAACAAATTCAAAAGAACAAAACAGAAGAGCTTCGTCATGTGGGCTAGTACGTGCGACCCTTGGTTATTGATTTACATATTTGAATACCAAATGAGTCAATGTTACTTTGCAGGTAAAATGGCATTCAAGGATCAGTGTATCTACTGGCACAATTATTTCCGCACCCTCCATCAGGTAAGTGGTCAAAGGGGTGCTGTCACTGAAAGGAAAAGCGGGGAAGGGAAAATAATTTTGATATCTAATTTGCAAGCCATACAGTGGAATGTTTTTGCATTCAAAATAGGTGTTCGTTGAACACTGTAGCCCTAAAAACACAATAGTGTCAAAGGAAGAAAAACACACCCGCTGTAATTAACGAGCACTGATCCGGCATCTCATGTCACATGGCCAAAACAAAAAAAAAAACTTCAAAAGAAAACCAGGATCACCCATTGGATCACCCAACCTCACTTTTGTTAAGTACGGGCTTATAGTCTAAGGACAGCTACACCCCTTGCTTTGGCCCAAGCTCAATACCTACCCCTAGTTTATTGTGACGAATTTTAATGAATAAATCGTGAATAAATAAGTGAATAAATAAATAAATGATTGAATGACTGACTGACTTACTGAATGCATGAGAATAAATGAGAATGAATGAATAAATGAGAAGGAATGAAAGAATCAATCAATTCTGGCGCACAGGGAAACGATCGTTCAACAATAATCCGCTGTTATGCATGTACGCCATATGTATTAAATTTTGACTGTGTCTCCTTTCATCCAATTTTGCTTTTAGCAATTCAGTCATGTTAAAATGGTCGACCTAGGTTACGAAGATTTTTTCTCCTTTGAGATACCTTGAGAAATACCATTCTATCATTTGGTGAATTTCTGGTTAAAACTGACCGGCGATACTACTGAACAAACGATTCTGTTTTAACGCCGCTCTTTAAATTAAAAGCTTACGGGCTCAATAATAACAAGATTTGTTCTACCGTGAGCAAATGAGAGCAATTATCCAAGTACAGTAGCTAAGGTAATTATAACCAATTTCACCGAGTAAAGGTACCTCCTGTCACGTGGTCTTTGCAACTTCAATAAGAGGCGAAAAACTGGACAAATTACTTGGCAGACAACAACAAGTTTGAACACAGCCAAAAGAATCCTGGTAACTTGTACATGTCTATATCCAAACCACCAGAGTACTGCAGTGACGCCATTTGGTGGTTCCATAACGAAGAGAAACACTACAATTACGAAAAACCTGGTTATGTACAGGCGGCTGGCCATTTTACTCAGGTAGGGCATGGAAAAGCAAGCAAACAGAGAAACAAACAAGCAAATAAATAACTAGTGAAAGAAATAGGGAATGACTTTAGTAAACAGATGAATGCATAAAAAAAACCATGATATTTAACAATTAGACCCGTGGCCCTTGAGGGCGAAGGGTCTAATTGTTTTAGTATCACTCAACTAGTCGGACAGAAAAGGCAATACTAAAGTTAGCAAATGCAAGTGGAAGAAATACTTATTTGGGAATAAAACGAAAGAAAGCTTCACGCTCTTCGCTACTCGAGGGCTATTGCTAATAGTCCTCTAGTAGCGTAGCCAATGAAAATGCAGGATTTGCATTAGTCCACTAGTTGGGTGATACTAAATGATATTAATATCTATTGAAGAAATAACGGTAACTAACCAAACACGTTTCGAATGCTCCAACGTACATCTTCAGTTCAGGAGTGACAGTGACGCAAATTTTGAATCAGCTTATATTTTAAGAGCGGGAGACTGGTAAGAAGATTAAGGCAATAAACCAAATCATATGGCCGGGGGAAGGTTTTTCACTGCCAACGTTTTCGTTCAGCTTTGGTTTCAAGTTGCGCATTAAAACGGTTTCTTGTATTTTACAATAAGATGATGTATGCTGCAGCGTACCGAACGTAACGATTTTTGTAAAAAGGCGGGCTATCTTTAAAACGGGAAACGGGAAACCTCGACATGGATGAATTTAAGTTTCCCTTGGCTTTTTCCACTAAGCGAAAAAACAAAAACAAAAAACAAAACAAAACAAAAAACTATAAAAAAAGAAACTAGATTGATTTGTACAATGTTCTTATGCTGTAACTTGGTTAAAATCTTCGCCTCCTTAATGAAATCTTCCCCGAAGTCGTGAGCTGTACCCAGCAGCTTTTTTCACAACAATCTTTTCGGCGGGTTTGTCTTTTGGTTAATATTGTGAGACGTACTTCTATTTGTAGGTTGCCAGTTCAGTCTGTAAACTTAGACCTCGAAGCGAGATTTTGACTGCTACGGGGTTTCACTTGTGTAATTCCAAACACGTTTCGAATGCTCCAACGTACATCTTCAGTTCAGGAGTGACAGTGACGCAAATTTTGAATCAGCTTATATTTTAAGAGCGGGAGACTGGTAAGAAGATTAAGACAATAAACCAAATCATATGGCCGGGGGAAGGTTTTTCACTGCCAACGTTTTCGTTCACTTTTGGTTTCAAGTTGCGCATTAAAACGGTTTCTTGTATTTTACAATAAGATGATGTATGCTGCAGCGTACCGAACGTCACGTTTTTTGTAAAAAGGCGGGCTATCTTTAAAACGGGAAACGGGAAACCTCGACATGGATGAATTTAAGTTTCCCTTGGCTTTTTCCACCAAGCGAAAAAACAAAAACAAAAAACAAAACAAAACAAAAAAACTATAAAAAAAAACTAGATTGATTTGTACAATGTTCTTATGCTGTAACTTGGTTAAAATCTTCGCCTCCTTAATGAAATCTTCCCCGAAGTCGTGAGCTGTACCCAGCAGCTTTTTTCACAACAATCTTTTCGGCGGGTTTGTCTTTTGGTTAATATTGTGAGACGTACTTCTATTTGTAGGTTGCCAATTGAGTCTGTAAACGTACACCTCGAAGCGAGATTTTGACTGCTACGGGGTTTCACTTGTGTAATCACTGGCGTCAACATGACTGCCCTTAAATGTTAATGGCTTTACGTGGGTAAAATAATCTTTTAAAAGCCGTATGCAAGGCTTGCGTCCACGGGAAAAATGTTGAATGTTGTTCGCAAGCCGTTGGTGCATTTGATAATTGTTTTTTGATGCAGTAAAAGCCGTTAAACCTCTCGTCCGGAGACCAGAGTCAAATGAAACGACAGTAAAAGTCTCGCTTAAATTCACGTATTATTCATAAAATTCCCCGTTTCACAGATTCCCCGTTCCCCGTTCTTAATTTTAGAGATAGCCTAAAAAGGCGTTCTAGCAAGTTTACCACCGCTGTTTGGTTGATAATTTTTGATTAAGTTAAAATTGCCTACGAACAAGAGAGTTTACCATCATCAAACTAACAAATATAGACAGGATGACAGAAGGACATATAAATCGATAGATTTTCACAGGTGAACTAATACCGAAATGAAATGAGAGTGGGTCTAATGCTGGTATCTGGTACCTGGTACCTGTATCAACACCAGCTAAGATGACGTTGTTGGTATCTTCGAGAGATTTCCGTTATAAAGTGGTTCCATTTTAACGGAATTGGCTGTAGAAAATGCTTTTCCTCTAAGTATTCATTGAGCTTGAAGGCGATGCTTTATATTCTAGGTGGTTTGGAGACACTCAAAACAGATTGGAGCGGCCTGGGCTATACGTAAAGACAGAAGGCTAGTTGTGTCCATCAAATACAAGCCGGGAGGCAACTTCCTTGGTTACTTTGCTAACAACGTATTCCGGCCAACTGCGCAAACCCTGAGTGGTCCGGAATGGGTCCACCAACCACCCAAGTTTGCTTGGTGTCCTTTAGAAGCTGTCGAATCTACTGCTGCAGGAAAAGTGGTGCAGGAATCTGCTGCAGGAAAAGTGATGATTCGTCTTCAGCTCTTCATCGGATCGTTTATGGTCGCAGCGGTCATTTTATGAGCTGTTGCTAGCTTCATCTCTCCTACTCGTTGAGTTTGAGTCAAGAGTTTTAGTTTTAAATTCCATTTTTATGTTGAAATGTCGACTTAGTAATTTTTATTTTTAGTCCTAAATAATATCTAAATTCTTAGTCGTAAATGTTATCCGGCTGAATAGGTATGCAGTGGATAGATCTGTAAGCGTTGTGCATTTCAATGCAAGGTTTTGGGATGAGACCTCACTATACATTGAAATGAAACACCAAACTCACCGAAGATTCTTTTCTCTCGGAACATAACAATTAGAGCAATAGTAAAAAACCCGAAAGGAAACGAACGCGAATGTGCTCCAAAAACCGCCGTTCCCCTTAATTTCCTATCCGCTCAACCAACTACAAACTCAAAGAGAACAATGCCCTTCACTGCTAAGGAGAACAAAAATGTTTTGCATCTGACGTCAAGGCGGCCATGTTGGTGCCCGTCGGCGGCCGTGTTGATGTTCCTAACTAATCCTCTGGGAATTGACCTCTACAATTCTGTAAACACATTCTCTGATTCTTGTTGAGGTTAAAAAAACATGGCTGCTGATCACATGAGTGAAAACTAAGAATAGAGGTCATTTGTCCCAAAATTTGGATTGAGCTCCCAGCTCTTTATAATAAGTATATTTCTGTAATTTGTCAGCTATAATAATAAACAAAATATGATTTCGGGGAGAATTTATGAATAGCTAACCTCCCCTACACACGTATCCGTATGGGTGAGAGTTTTTTTTCTTCTTAGCCTTCTTTTTACACGTAAAAGGCGTTTTCAAGTACCGATAACAGAGGTCGAAAACGCTATCCAGAGTGGATAGAGTGCTATCCCAAAGCCAGGGAAAAGCGCCCTGGGGACGAGGTTGCGAGGTAAAGAGAAAGGGAGCCTGGGAACGAAGTTGCATTTACCTGCGTGAAAAACCAACGTGGCGGACAGGCAACTTAGACTTGTGTCGTCCCTACTCGCACGCAGTTGCATTTTTATTTCAGTTGACTTTGTTAAATCTTAAAATTCCCGCTAATTCGTCGTAATACCAATACTATAAATGAAATCCAATTATGCAAATTGCTCTAATCGATGAGTCAAATAAAACCACATCTCAGTTTAAACTACATCGCCGGATTGCACCGGTAATGACTCACGGCGCCTTAAAATTAAACTGTTTTCTTGATGGCGCTGACAAAAAGTGCGCAACCGGCGGATCATTCATTGGTAGGAAAAATTGGTAAGAAAAATTGCTGGTAAACTGCATCAAGCGCCAACCAATACTTATCTGTTTCGGATATGGGAATCTTGTAATTCAAATTGAAAAGGCGAAAAGGCAGCATGTAACTGATGATGACAATACATCTATCGTGGGATGATAGAAAAGCTAACGAGGAAAGTTTCAATAGCTTAACTCATCACGAAGCACAAAATTTGGTGTCTCCAAGGTTTACATCTCTGCCCCCTCCTATATATTTGTCTTAAAGCGCAATTTGAGCGGAAACGTCACGGAATGCTCTAAA
>BLFK01000397.1:2499235-2524235 GCA_014634185.1 Astreopora myriophthalma | reverse complement strand
TGCCGTATTTGATAATTGGTCAATTTCTTAATTTGATGAGTTACGAAGACAAATAAGGCAGCGTTTTCTCCAAAAATAACAGAATTCAGCAGAGGCACAAACCGTTCTGCTTTTCGATGGCTTTGAGTCAAAATGTGCAAGAACTTCATGCTATCCCACGTAACCATATATGGGAATAAACAATACCCTTCAAACGATCAACTGTCAAGCATATGGAACAGTTCTTTGGCTTTACACGGTTGTACTACGTCATTTTACCACAACTACCATAACTCGTTTCGTTTTTCTTTTCAAGTCCCAGTGGGATTTACAATACAATACTCGTAATTTGCATCAGAAAACCAAAATGTGAAGGATTGTGGTAGTTGCAGTAAAGTGATGTAATAATGAAGCTCATGTTATTGTCCATGCAGCAGGTGATGTACTTAAATAAACAGTTTTCAAGGACTTTACCTCTTCTAATGCTGATAGCGCTAAAGGAAACCATGAAAAGTTTTGTTTGTAAAGACAGTTTTAAAAAACGAAAAAGACATTGGAATTTTTGCTGTATTTACATAGTAATTTCAGGCTACATACGTGATATTTTACCTAGCGGCTAAATAGTCTAAAGAAGATAAAAGAAGATTATCGGGTACAAACTGTATCGTACTGTTTGTAAGTCGGATAGAACCAGATATTTGTTAATATTGTGCAGTTTCGGCAGTTTCCCATCAAGCGACAGTAAATGCTAATTTTCTTGCATTTATATATTGCCAGTTTTCGTTACCTCCAGGGATCCCCTGGGAAGGGAGGTGGGCGGTTCTTTGGTGGGCTGTTTATTGCATTGTTCGCCGTCAAAAACAAATAAGGTAAACCTACATTCATCAGTGTAGAGGAGAGGCGCTGTAAGTGGCCGGTAGTCAAGGTATACGTAAGCAGTGGTTCTGTATTGGGTTCAATCGATGTAAATTGAATGTCAGGCGTTACCGCTTGCGCGGGCCTGGACCTCACGTGAACTAAGCAGTAACCCTGCGCCCCAAGACGAGAGAAAACATTGCAGTTTTCAAAAAACAAAATACTACATTATTGTCGCGCTGTATATTATTCATAATGTACCTGCTAGATCACGAACTCGTCCACAAATCCGATGTTCACGTGTTACATATACACTGAGTTCTGCACAATTCAGTGATTATTTGAACGTGACATCACTGAGGCTCTCGGACAGAAAGTATCAGTTTCAATCAGTTTCACATGCCACTTTGGATGGTAACCAGAAACCCTATGTTTTCAAAACAAACAGCCTTCGAAAGAGGTGCACCAGTCGTGTCTGCCATATTTTTTGTCGCGTGTGATGCATACATGCAGCCTTTTTAAGCGACCAAAGGCGATAATTACCGGAAAGACACGTTAATTTAAAAAGCAACCCTGCATTATCAATAAGCTCACTGGATATTATCCGCCCGTTGCCACTCAATACAAACGTCATATGTTAAGTCACTGGATGTCGGTTGAGACCTTTAATACACATGACACATGAGGAGGGCTTGTTTAAATATTTGCGGTTCATTCTCTCCTACGAGCCAACAGTACTGAATCATGAAAACCACTGCGTTCCTAGTTACCTGCTTAATTCTGGCCAGTCTCAAGGATACAGAAGGTATTTTCACTGCTTTTCATTTCTATTCTGCTCTTATGTTGGCTCGGCATGATGATTATGTCATTACAGGACACAAAAAGCATTTTCTTTGTTTCGATGACATTATATCTTGGCCTCTTTTCTCTATCGATTTTCATCGTCAGGAAAAAGGAAACTGATCAACTACAAATGATGAACTAGGTTATTTCTACTTTAATTTCTCAAGCTTGTAAATGAAATTACGTTGTTAATGAATGGATCATTCGCTCTATTGTTATAATTGCCCGATTTTAGTCGGCATGCCGGCAAACCTTTTCTGATGTCGACTTTCATACCTATTACGACCTTATCTTTGTTCATCCTTTTTTGTTCCTTTCATGTTTTAAGCCCTTGTCGAGACATTTCTTTCGATTTCAATATGTTAGCCTAATCTCATCATTAAGGTAACTGGCGCTGTAGTGCGGTGACCCTCATTGCTTATCATAGCTGTGCAGTCCTCTTTTGGTGCGTCATCTCGGGGCCATATAGCTTACCTTTTTGCAACTGACAATAGCGCAGATGTGGTAGCAAAACTGATGAATATCTCACAGAAAGTAAATGCAAATATTTCGGTTTGTTGTCATTTGGAGGTATAATGATCCGATTTTATAATCCTTGGCCGGCAAGTTTTGAGTGTGTAAATAAAGATCATGCGTGAAACCAAGAGTGAAGTCGTACTTTTCACGAGCCGAAGTAAATTGAAGAAAGTTCGGCCTCCAAACCCATAAGTTCGGCTGATTACATTAAGATCGGCTTAGGCGTTTTGTACGGCTAGAGTAGCCGAGAGAAATGGCCGAAGTTCGCCTTCACGCCAAACTCTCTATGAGCCGAAGGAAATGCATCATTTTGAAATTCGAACTATTGTAGTTCGTTTTGCGATCCAGCATGCAAATTCCTCTCCCTCGCCTGCCTTGGGCCTCCCAATCCCGCTCGCCAGTTTTCGCTGTTTTAAAGTTTCAGGTACAGCTGAATTACTCTCAGCGGAGTTGACAGCCGAACTTAATTTATTTCGGTCTGTACCTGAATTTGGTTTCTATCATAATGAGAACGTATTACAATGGTTCGTATCATAAGAGCAACCAGCTTACATATTGGCCATGAATGTAATTTCAGTATGACATAACGTGATCTTTATTTCTTGAATAGACCAGTTCAAGCTCTTGAGTGCATCATGGGTAATCAGGGCAATATGGCGGGAAATTCAAAGGTTTGTTCGGAAATTCAAAGCAAAATAATTTGTTCAAGACTCTACTTTCTGGACTTTCGCGTTCATAAACCAAACATGTAAGTTCAAGTTTACAACTGAGATGATTTGGACTCGGTATTTATTCCTTTGAATTCCTAAATATTGCTGTTTTTCCTCTGTACATTTTCTGTAATTTTGTGCCTTCCCAATTACAGGAAATGTATGACAGAAACTTTGTGTAATAAAATAATTTCTACTATAGCTATTCTCTCCACCTGTATTCAGCCACACCTTTAAACGCTTATGTTCTGTTTTATAACATAAGAGCCCCCAGAATTACAAATCATGAATTCTTTTCATCGTTTAGAACATCCATACAAACCTTTGAATTTCCCTTAAACTCGTCCTGATTACCCATGATGCACTCAAAAGCGTGAACTGGTCTATTCTCAACAAAAGGACGAAATGCACTTCCCCTTTCTTCCAGTCGACAAGATTAGTGCAATGCTAGCATTACACTAATCTTGCTGCGTGGGCGGGGAGGGTTTAAACTTCATCCCTAAAGCGGCTTAAAAATGGTCTTTAGATGAAAATATAAGTTCTCCGTATTCCGACTAGACATCCGACTAATTTTTGTAATACTGCCGTGTTATCGAGAGTACAAGTCATCTCAACTGAGAGCGTAGTTTTTCACCCCGTAGCCGGCACGTAATTCCTTTCGGATGGGATTGAATTGAAGAACAGTTATCATAAGCATTGTTTTGACAAGTGGGACAACACAAGGGTTCGCAGCCGGCATATTGATTATATTATTTCAGCAATAGATCACACATTTCTATGGTTTATAAGCTGATAAACCACGCGGGATGTTTAAGGAACACGAGAAGAATTCGTAAATCACGGGCCGGAGGCGAGTGATTTACGAATTCTTCGATTGTTCTTCCAACATCTCAAGTGGTTTGTCATGCCTATAAACCATAGATGCGGGCGGTCTATCGCTTTTGCTATAATAATTAAGAAGGTGTGCGAAATTTCTACAAGTTTACTGACACAATAAACCATGGCTGATTGACCAATCAGAGCGCGCGGATTGAGTTGGTTATTTTGTGGGGTGTTTTTATTCTTAGACTGTCATGGAAAAATGTTTCTATTCCAGTTGCAGGCACAATGCCATTTAAGGATCAATGCTTGTACTGGCACAATTATTTCCGCACTCTACATCAGGTAAATGATGCTTTAGTTGAGGAGGACACTGCTCACGTAAAATATATGAATAAAGTTCACCCCCCAAAAAAACAACCAAAAAAAAAACAAAACAAACAAACAAACAAACAAAACAAAAAAAACAACATAATTTAATTAACTGAACAAACTTACTAAGAAACCAAAGCTAGCCATTAACAGAATTTGTTTTGGTTGGCAGTTGCTTTTGAGCTTTGAAAGTGGTATTGCCCAGCACTTTGTCTTCCCCTTCGAGCTAGCTTTTCGTATAGAGTCACAGCACATTTAGTTGAATATGTATGAAGTTGAATTTCGTATCGAATAGTGTGCTATCTACCGGACAAATGGAAGCTATCGAGCAACAGTTTTGTGTGCCGCACTCCTACCTCAAATATTTTTTTAATCGAAACGGTTAATATAATTACTATGCAGGACTACAAGGTCTTTTTTTGTAATTAAAGGTTCCACCTGTCACGTGGTCTATGGCCCTCCAAAGAGAGGCGGAAGCTTGGGTAAAGTACTTGGCAGACAACAACAAGTTTGAACACAGCCAAAAGAATCCTGGTAACTTGTACATGTCTGTATACAAACCACCAGAGTACTGCAGTGACGCCATTTGGTGGTTCCATAATGAAGAGAAATACTACAATTACAGCAACCCTGGTTATGTGCGTGACGCTGGACATTTTACTCAGGTAGGTTGCAAACATCGAGAATCGGTCTGCCGGTCTGTCGCTTGGTCGGCCTGTCGGTCGATCGAGCGAGTGATCAAGCAAGCAAACAAACGCCGAAACAAGCATGAAAGTAAGCAAGCAAGCAAGTCAGCCAGTCAGCCAGTCAGCCAGCGAGCAAACCATCAGTCGACAGGTATTTATGAAGAAAACGAGTCGGTGATTCGATTGATTGATCTCTCCCGTAGTCACCACCCATTTTCCTCACACATACCAGTCCATACAACCTACCCCGACTTGAAAAAAAAGGGGGACCGACAAAACACTTAAGTCAGATTGTGTTACAATTTCTGATCCGCGTTTTTTATATTTTAGGTGATTTGGAGACATTCGAAACAGATTGGGGCAGCATGGGCGATACGTAAAGACAAAAGGCTTGTAATATCTATCAAATACCGTCCCGGGGGCAACTACCTTGGGTTCTTTGCTAGCAACGTTTTCCCGCCTATTGCTGAAACCCTGGGGCCAGAATGGACCCGTTTACCGCCGCCTTTTGCAAGGTGCCCTGTCCAAGACGTGCAAGTACCGCAGACCACCATACCGATCACTCCCACAACCAACGTGACAAAGCCAGGAGTGGTGGCTGCTGTAGGAAAAGCGATGGCCAGTGTCCCACTGTTGTTCGGATCCTTAGTCGTTGTGAGCTTAAAATGACGAGCTTCGCTTCAAGACAGATTAACGATGTCTTTAGCTGAGTTGATTTTGAGTGGAAATGCTTAGGGAGGCTAGCTAATGTCCCCTTACACAGAGGGGACTAAGATTTGTCAACAAGAATACTGGTAAATGATAACAGTGTAACAGGAGAGTAAATGCAGCCAAGTCGAAAAATTTGTGATCTGTAAATATGTAACATGAGAACTTGTAAGCGACTCATTTGCCCGTCGTCAGATCAATTGAGAACATCCAGAGTGGAAAACTGTAAATAAATTTGTCAAGAATTATCAGTTTACAGCGACCTTAGAACAAGTAAAATATATCGAATTGACGACTTTGAGTTGTGTTAGTAATATCTCAGCTTCGCTTCCCAAAAGAGGGACCTTTTTCACCATTAATAAGAGTAAAATATTTAAGAAAACAACACAAATACTCCCAGCTACTTATTCAACTCTGTTCATTCTCTTCGACACTCCTCGTGGTTTCGGTGAAATCGCGTGACCTTTACATTTATATTAACCATAGAGAATAGAGAGAAGGGTAGAGAAGGGAAGAGAGAAGGTTAGAATAACCCTTAGGCCTTTGCAAATACTGTATATAGACTGAAAATTTTATTGTTTTGTCTTGGTTTTCGAAAGTCAGTGTTCTTGAAGTATGAATCTCCTAAGAAAGGGAATTGGCTTCGGAAAATTTATGCATAGGATCAATCTCTGGTTGTGTGTTTGTGGTTTGTATGATAATCGGCTGGAAGGCAGACTATGCAGTCTGAACACTGAACACCACAATTAGTCACGTTCAACATTCCTTACTTTTAGTGATGCAGGTGAAACTCTCAGATGCTTACTTGGCATAGAAACGGTCTCCGCAAAAAACAAAAAACAAAAAACAACAACAAACAAACAAAAAACAAACAAACAACAAACAAACAAAAAACAACAAAACAAACCAACAAACAAGAAAAACAGAAAACTACACAAAACAAAAACCCTGCACTTTGTTTTATACACTAACAATTTTCAGGAGCCCTTCTCGGTCGGAGGAAGGAACATGATGAAATGCAGGAGCTTGCCTATAGGATTTCCATTGGAAGCTTGGAAAAGAAAACAGGAGCTTCATACCCTTGAAATCAAGAGATGATGAGATAACAGCATTAATTAAATTCTCAACCTCGGATAATGCAATTCTAGCTTTCTCATTGGTTCACTGGATCTCGGTTATCAGCCATTATACCTGCGTTTGACCTTATATGGAAATGAATGCAGCAAATGTCGCTCAGCATAAAATTGTTCGCGGGAAGCCAAGTTTCGTCGAGAAATGAGAAATTACCAATGAGAAAGCTACAATTGCATTATCCGAAGGTTGAGAATTTAATAAAACAATTATTCCATTCGCGCTTGTTGGATATGAGACTGGTTATAGCCAACTCCGCGCTACGCGCGTCGTTGGCTATTTCATTATCTCATATGCAACGCGCGCTCATGGAATAATTGTTAAATATCCCTATGGGCCTTGATTATTGTTTTAAACTGTTTTTAAATTTCGCGCTATGAGTTGAGGCTAATTTATCTTCAGGTCCACGACGTCGCGATTCAAACGTCACAAGACCGGACGAATCGGAATCAGTTCTTTAAATAACTAGTCGCATGAATTAGTGCGAAAAATAGATTGGAAAACAAAATTCATTGATAGAAGGTCAAGCATTGGGGATATGTTATTTCCCCTCATCCTCTCTTGTTGAAATTAATTCGGCTTTGCATGCGGCGCCCTCAGTTTTGGTATTTGTAACGCAATAAACCTGACTTTGCAGTCAAACCAGGTTGAGATGGTATGATACCCTAGACTACCTTTTTCCTCTAAATCAAACTCATTCATGATCCAGGTCATGAACCTAAGCCGTTTAACAGACTATGGTTATTTTCAGAAAGAAAATTCTTCAGAAAGAGCCGTGTGTTTTTGCCTTTACCTACCGGCAATCTTTTGCCTGCTATGCGAGAAAGATTCAACAGATTAGCTTTATTCTGGTGCATTACCTAGAAGGTCTGCTGTAAATTTGAACCCCCAAAAGCTGGTAAAAGTAAAAGATGAAAGAAAAAAAAAAGGAAGAGAGAGAGAGAGAGAGAGAGAGAGAGAGAGAGAGAGAGAGAGAGAGAGAGAGAGAGACTTCAAATCCAGGAGCCCATGAATAGGACCCTCCATATGCACTGTATCCTTGGGTCAGGCTTTGCGCGTATCTATCTGTTTTTCTGCAGGAGGCTCAATTTTACCGCGAGAAAGATGGCAAAAATCCGAACTTTCACAGAGTTCATCACTCGAAGAGTCTTCCGATGAACCAGCCATGTCGCTTCAACATCCTGCTTTCTTCTGATTGGGCAGAATAAACAGTGCACGCGAATCTAGACACCCGCAGCGTTCTAAAAATAAAAAGATAGGCGTAAAGGTTGACTCAAAGGGCTTGTATGGGAGAGGGAGCCTCCTATTCATGGGCTTTCGGAAAATCTTACCTTCCAAGCAAGCAATCTGAACAAACCTTTCTTGAACTGCAGCTTTTATTCAGAGAGTAAACATTACAAAACACTTCTTCGGCTTCCAAATTACAGAGAAAGTTTGGGGAAAAAAGGGCAAACAACAGCTCAACCTGCTCCCTTTTTATCAGCAAGCCCAACCAAGCAGACTAATTAACAGCAAGAATCTGAATCTTTGAGCGCAAAAGGCTATTCCCAAACAATTTACTATTTTCTTGCAAGTCTCTGCTGACTAGGCTTCAATCCTGCACCAACAGTTGTCCACGTACCATCAACATTCAAAGAAACTTCCAAACATGCATATTGAAGTCAAGTGAGACAAGGCTCATTTGCTTTTAGGCCCCTTGTCCATGAGCGACCATCTCTCAGTTTGGCCAAAATTGGTTGCATTCACAATGCCAATAAGAAATTCGTCGACATTGGCAAGGTTTAAGCCTTCTCAGCTCTTGATAATGACCTCGCAAATGACCCAAACACAGTTATTTTGGGCAAATTTAACACATTTCCACGGCAATCCTGCAAACAACTCCGCAAAGTGAATTCAAATGAGCCAGTTATAGCAAGGTAACCAGCTGCCATGCGACAACATACATGCATAATATACCCAGCCCCCCGTCAAACCCTTGGAGAAATAGGAGTATTAAGAGACCCCCCCCAACTCCCTTTTAGCAAAAAACCTGAAGTTTCCATACATTTTCTCGGGTAGAATTGCACCTTAATCGCACCTCTTAGATGCAAGTAATGAAAGGATTATTTGTAGTTTAAAACCAATGATCGTTTCGGAACATGACCTTCGTGAGCAAATCGGTGTTACGTAACAAGCGGTTGTCGATTGGCATATTTCTCATGCAGGTCACAGGTCATAGCTCAGAGGGCACAGGTTACAGGTTGCGGGTAGACAGCCCTGAAAATGCGTAACACCTACTTACCTGCAAAATGACCTGGACGATTTGGGGACTCCAAAATAAATAGGTCTTCCAAGAAAAAAATGATTGGACGTTTTGATTCACCAAGAACAGTTATTATTAACATAATGCTGCAAAGGCGTCGACAAACCCGGAACACGGATCATTCCAAAATATTCTAGAACATTCCGAAAAATGACAAAATTATGATGATTATCATTAAAAATTAACATATAAAACGAAAATAAAGAAATAACCAAAAAAGAGCAATAAATAAATAAAAAAATAAAACAAACTGGTATTATGTACAAATATGATAGAAATGTATCTTTAGTTGGAAGTTCGGCGGAAGAGAAGTTCTGGGATACAATTGATGCAACTTAATATCTCGATAAGTGGAGCCTCATCCCCTGAAAATGTTTTAGTTAAGTGGGGCGGGGGAGGTTCTACTGCTGTATCCCCAGTCCGCCACCCCTGCCATCTTTGGTCAATAAGATTCACAATCGCGATAAATTTCTAAACTGTTCACAGCCTCATATTTTTCCGTGTGGTTGAAGAGGTCGACCGCCACGCGCCATCTTGGTTTCTTATGGCGAGTGAAATCAGGGGATTGTACCGTTCCCCAGGTGCATTTCGTACTCTTCCCCGATTTCGCTGGCCGTAAGAAACCAGGTGGTGGCGCTCGTTCTCTTCAACCAGGAAAAATATGCGATACTGGACAGTCTATAAATTCACGGTGAATGTGAATCTCTTGTTGACTGAAATTCAAAATGTGATTAAGTTCTCACAATTACAGAGCCATAGAGGGATATCCGTCACGCGATTAAACTCACAGCAAACAAGTGGCAAGGGTAGCGAGCTGGGCATACCTGGAACATCCCCTCCCGACGTCCTCACTTAAAGGTGATGTTACACGAGCCGATTTTTAACGCCGATTTTTAATGCCGACTTGTAATCGATGTTACACGAGACAACTTTTAACGCAACTTTGTTGCGGCAACGGTATGTTACACGAGACGATTTTTAACGCAACATTGCTCGCAACATTTGAACCCAGGCTCCTGTTCGACAAATCCCGGGCAACAAATATGGCTGACAATGAGTTTCGGTTCTCCGTGGTGCATTCTGGGACGATGTGGCGTTAAAAGTCAGCGTCGGGGGTGTTACACGCACCAACACCAACAAAATTCGGGCAACAATGTTGCATGTTTTTGAATCGCTTTCAAAAACCTGCAACATGTTGCCGCAACAAAATGTTGCGTGACAAATCGCCCTGTGCGCCATGTTACACGAGACAACTCCTAACGCAACAATGTTGCGTTAAAAATCGGCGTTAAAAATCGGCTCGTGTAACATCACCTTAAAAGGATTTTAGAGGCGAACCTCACTCAATGCAATCAGTTGCCGAAATGTATCCAAGAGCCCCTCTCCAGCCCCTCCCTCCCTTGCCCATATTGGGGGATGAAAATAATAATCCCAAAACTTTAGTCAACACGCTGGTTTTTTTGTTTGGAAAAGATTTTTCCCTACGCAGTGGTGAAGAACATGGAAGTTTAACGTTTGCCCGGTTCCCAGTCGTTGAAAGGGAACGCTCACAGTTGAGATACACTTGGCTTGATCATGACTCACTTGATACAGGAGTGTGCAGTGCAATTGCACGGTCATGGGTTCGAATTCCTTCAAGGCTGTCTTTTTTTTCTTTTCTTTTTTCAGGCTTCTTTGAAACCGTGTAAGTTGATTCATTAACTGCGATGATCACACTTTAAATCATTACATATCCGCGGTTCAAATATATGAAATCTCACATATTGTCTATCATACACGCCGGGCTCCTATTACGGGATAGAACACGAACACGCAAGTGACCAGGGGTCCGTTTCTCGAAAGCCCCGAACAGTTAACCGGCCCGAAAAGCAATTTTTAAAACCATCACATCCGCTTATTCTGAAAATCTGGTCTGTTAACATGCTTTCAAGATAGGAAAGAGCGAACCAATAGAAAAGTTTCACGGATTAAAACGTCTTCCTTTCCAAGATACGAGGGGAATTGTGGCACCCGAAATATGTTCGAAAGGTTTCGGGGCTTTCGAGAAACGGGCCCCTGGCTCCCAGTTGACATGATAACTCAGTTGTTGGAACAGTGTTCAGCGCAATCGCGCGGTCATGGGTTCGAATCCTGTTCGAGCCTGGATTTGTTTAAGGCTTCTTTTTCAACTGTTTAACTTGCTTCATTAACTGCTATGACCACACTTTAAATCATACCCTTACTTTAAAGAAAAGAACTTTAGGTGAGGAGGAATACAACATAGACGAATGGTGCCGAAAATTGTTGAGCAGCTCGAGAATATTTCCAATCCTGAACGGTGTGTCCGTGCCCAAAAGGTATAGACAAAACTCGTGTTTCTATTTGTCCCTATACCCTTAGCGTCGTACAGTTGGGGACGATGTTTATTCGGCTTATACATGTAGACTCGAATCTTTGTAAGAGGTATAACATTGACAGTTATTATACTAACCAGTCGTTAAGAGCAACAACATGCTCGATGGCATTTGAGAAGAGTGTCGGAAAAGCTGTTGATAGAACGCACAGGCATGAAAGAAACGTGTCATGCATCTCTTTACACGTATCAGAGAGAAAGGGCGAAAGAACAAGAAGCTTTCTCGGATGTTTTGCAAGGCTCTAAGGACCACTACTTAAGGCGTCAATTTTGAAGGATCCTCTGCACAACAGTGTGATTCGACTACTGGGTCGAAACTATTGTAAATGTATCGTTACGTTCAATATGGAATGACATGAAAGTTTAATGATCAGTGATCTATAGTATTTGAAGTTGTTTTTTGGTTTTGTCCTATATACTGAGCAAAAACAGAATAAAGATAATGTCAAGCATTTCGAAAATTAATAATTCGTTGAGGATTAAAAGGGCACTGTCACGGTAGTTTTCTTGTATTTAGGTCTTAATTGGCTGAAAATTGAAATTTGGTACTTAAGCTGACAAGTAGCAGCATTCCTGACAAACCAAAAAGAAAATATATGAAACTAATCTTAACAGGAAAAACTATACTGACATATGAAATTTTGGGCGAGCTTTGGAAAACATCGTGTCCAAGCTTGAAAAATCTGGCCAATTTTTTCAAGTTTCAATCCATTTCCATCCTCGCCATCCTTAGATGCAGATGAGAAAAAATGGTTTCAGCGCACTAATACGGTTCTTGTTAACGGAACTTTACCATTATTTTTTCAGTGGCCGTTTCCGTTGATGGCAAGCGATTTTTAGCTGTTTAGAGTACGACTAAAATAGCATGACGCTGCCCCTTCAAGGCGAGGGGAATATGAACAGGGAATATATCATACACTTAATGTACGGTCTCGTGGGAAACAGTTCTGTTTTCCTGAAAGTCCGGATGCCTCCCGAGACGAAGTCGAGGGAAACATCATGACTCGAGGAAAGACAAACTAACTAGTTTCTCGACGGGCCAGATTTAAGTGCTTTCTTACATATTTCGACTCTCCTTCAACAATCACAGCTAAACGAACAAACAAACAAATAAACAAATAAATTAACAAACAAACAAAGAAGGCGGTATGAGAACACAACTTATTTATTTACAAGCCTTCTGAATGAATAATTTACGAATGATTCAAAGTACCTGACAAAGTATTTCCCAACTCTTTCCCGTCTTTAAGATGCTGAATTCCTTCGGCTAATAATCGACAACAACCTTTCAGTCTGGGGTTCCATGGCGTTTTTGTTTTCGTCGTAAACTGAAAAGTGGCAGTGTTCTCAGGTGCGCCCCCGTCAATCAAGCTGACGTAAGCACGTGCTGAAGATCACCCAACGTTTTAGTCACGTACTGACCTCGCTGCATAATTGTACCCCGGTCGGGATACATTTGAAGTTGATCAGCAGCACGTGACCATGAATCAACCAATCACAGTGCTCCTTTTGTTCAGGGAAAGTCTACTGAGGTGTATAACAAAAGGTATTGTTTTTTATTGTCATCAATCATTGTTTCAGACCCGCACTTCCCTGTTACAAAATCAAAGCCACCACAAGCTTTTCAGACAGCTGATAACTATGCTCAGCTCTGTACACAGTGCACAGTGCACAGTGTATTTAGTAATAGGGAAATATTTTTCACATGTTGAAACTACCGGCCGGCAGTGACTTACCTTGTTTGGATTGCGACCTTTGAAGTAGTGTAGATGCCTAGTAGGGCCAGGGCGGAACGGAACGTAAAACAATGAATATAACACTGAAAATAAATGAACACTGATTTGTCATTGTAAGAATGAAAGAGGGTGAAAGGGGCGGAGGGAAGGAGGCATGATTTTTGCATTGCAATTATAATAAGGAAGGACAAGGAATGTTAAAAAAGGTCCTTTTTAAAGGAACAATAAACTAAAGGCAGAGGCTTGAATGGGTCTTACTAGATGTCCATTCAATGAATTCTCGACATGATTTATCAGGCAGGTAAAGCAGTGCGTTCAAAAGCCTCGTTTCCATTAAGTAGCGTTCTGAGGATTCTTTCTAACTGTAATGGTATGCAATGAAATTATACTATAAGGTGGAGCATTCATGTAGAAATCCATACCTTTTAGGATTCTAAAAGGCAGGATATTGCCTGTCAACCGACATTACAAGAGAAGTACGTATTTCCGACAACTATAAGCCGAGAACATTCCAAACTGACTCAAGTGAAAACTGAAATTACCGGTAAGACTAGCAGTAACTTCTACAACGAGCGTTTCAGAACGGATAGCGCAAAGTTGTCTTTGGCAGTGAACGGGTTTGAATGTGCAACATTCCTCAAGCCGGGCCGGGAAGGGGAGAACAACTCAGTCCACAACTTTTACACCTAGTTATATCTTATTTAAGTTTTTTCCCTCTTTCTTATTTCTTTTAAGATTCCACATGTAATTCAGTCTTTTCTGAGCTCAAGATGTGTTTCAGTAAACACTTACTTACCTACTTACTTACTTGCCCTGCCGCTCGCCACTACCCTGTAGAGGCAAGTCTCTCTTACAAACTACTGTAGACTGGTCAGACCTGTTTGACGTGTTGTCGACTCAGATATGAATTCCAGCCTTCGAGCAACCCAGTCCAGTTTTACCTGTGATTACGTATTCGGAGGACTTGTGTTGCTGCCGCTTTGTAATTATTTGTTTCTTTCTTTTAGTACGTTCTTCGTTTAGTTGTAGGTGTTGATTGCGTTCCTTCGTATGTTAGGTGTTCCTTTGTTTCCCGTTATATCACGTTGTTATGCCTGCATTTAGTTATTCTGTTAAGTTTTCTTGCATAATTTCGAATCACTTTATTTAGTTTAGTTTTCGCTTTCAAGTTCACTCCTTTCTGATCTTCGATCCGGTAGCTTTACGTCGTCCTGGAAGTCATACACCGTTTGTAAGTGTCCTTACCTTCGCTTTATTTCATCTTGTTTCTTAGTTTCTTGTCGCTTCGGTTTGTAATTTATACCTGTAATTTATGTTTCGTTTTCAGTTGTTTTGTAGCAACCGCGTTTTATTAAAGTGATTTTACGTATCCGAAGCGCGTTGGAGCGTTGATTTTTGGCCTTGAAAACTTGAAACATGTTAGTCCATGATAAAGGTTGAACAAAGAAACCAAATCACCCCTTCATTCGAAAGAAGAGTAGTACCACAGGCGTCCCAAGTTCACGTGTAGAGAAAGCGAAGAATTAATTATCTATTTATTCTGTATTCGAAAATTTTATATTTTAATTGAATGAATATGTAATAAAGGTTGAGGAGGAACTCTTAAAAAAAAAATTATCTATTTATTCATATAGGCGTCACGGCTGTGCGAGTTGGAACGTGACCTTTCATCTTACGCGGTGTTAGGTTACACGAAAACCGTTGAGCAAGGCGATAGGTCACTCAGGGGATGGGGTAAGTAATGTACATTAATTGACTGTGCCACCCTGGGTAGCGTGAAATTTGACCTTGGGCCTAAGCCTCTTCCGCGGCCGTCTCCGACCACGATATCACAAGGTCCGTAAAAAGAACGGATCGTGGAATCGGCGGTGGAAAATGCTCATTTTCAGCGTAATGCGCGAGGATTTTCGAACAAGAGACATTTGTGCGGGTGTAAGGATCGTAGAGCTCATAGGTTTTCGTGTAACCTAACACCGCGTAAGATGAAAGGTCACGTTCCAACTCGCACAGCCGTGACGCCTATATGAATAAATAGATAATTTTTTTTAAGAGTTCCTCCTCAACCTTTATTACATATTCATTCAATTAAAATATAAAAATTTCGAATACAGAATAAGTAGGTAATTAATTCTTCGCTTTCTCTAAACGTGAGCTTGGGACGCCTGTGGTAGTACAATGATTACGATGCTTGGCTCTGTTGAAAACGAACGTTTTTCACTTGTTCTTGAGTCACAAAACGTTCTGGCAAACTGATTTAGCCTTGTTTACGTTGTTATTGGCACCTGCCACGGATTTTGTGCAAAGGTAAGTTCAACTCACGGAAAATACTTTATTACTAGTAGTAGTAGTAGAAGAAGAAGAAGAAGAAGAAGAAGAAGAAGAATACTTTATTTACTTACGTATCACCTAGGAGCTGCACAGCTCGTTTAAACGTGAACGTGAAAATACTAAAATAATTAGAATATTAAAATTAAGTATTCTACAAGATATAACAGTTAATCCTAAGAGTGAAAAAGTATAAAAACATGTACGTTCAGTGATATGTAAAAATTTAAAAACTACGTCTTAATTGGTTTACAAAACGGATCATCCTTGTGCTATGTAAGCACTCAATGCGCATCAGAATGTGGACAAGTTACAAGACTCTCTCTCTTGTTTGGTATACTATTCCATGGCATAGTAGCTAGATATGACCATGACTTATGCATGTATTCTAAATTCAAAGAGGGCAGCTGGAGGTGTGTGCCAGATCCTTTTAAAACAGTTAAAACTTGAAAAAAGCTCACTAAGGTATTCAGGTCCTTGACCATGTAAACATCTATAAAATTAAACTTGACTGAAATCGCCTTTGTACATATAAAGACTCCAGTGGTGCTAAATCTAATAAATCATGTCACGGATTTTGAGTACCCTAAGATAGTAATTAGTATATAATAATTCATTTCTAAGCCCAGCGCTAATCCCCAAGAGGAGTGGGCTGCAGTACTCTAAGTGAAGTGGTACGTATGCTTTATGTAGACGAATCATGATGTCATGTGGTACAGACTTAAGCAATTTGCACAAAGCAGCTGCTTAGCACGTCCTTTCTTTTAGTTATTCCAGTATGTGAGGCTTGAACGAAATTTGTACTTTTGCTAATCTTGTTAGGTCTATTTTTTGTCATTTACTCCGGCTGTGAGTAGTTTGTTGCCGTATTTGAGAGGTGGTTTATTTTATAAAGTAATAACAAAGAGAAATAAAGCGAGGTTTCTTCCAGACATCAGAAGCACAAGCCATTATGGTTTTCGATGGCTTTGAGCCAAAATGTGCAAGTGCTTGATGCTTGCAGGCATAATATATGGGAATAAAAAACACGCCTCTAACAATAGCGAACAGTTATTTGGCTTGACACGGTTGCCACGTAGTTTTACTACAACTATCATAATTCCTTTCGTTTTTCTATTCATATTTAAATGCATAAGAAAACCAAAACGTGAACGATTGTGTTCAGTTGTAGTGAAATCACATTATAATGAAGCTCATTTTTATTTCCCATGCAGCAGTTAATTATCTAAGTAAACAATTTTCAAGGGTTTTACCCCTCCCAACGTTGAGCTATGAAAAGTTTTGTTTGCAGTGAAAAGCTATGAAACGTTTTGTTTGTAAATACAGTTTAAAAAACGTAAGGGTGTTGGGATTTTTGCTGTATTTACAATGCCATCACTTGACAGTAACCTGAGTTACATACGTGATATTTTACCTTGCGGATAAAAAGGTAAAAAGAAGATTATAGGGTGCAAACTGTATCGTACTTTATCTAAGACAGAATCAGATATTGTCAGTTTACGCAAATTGCCTATCGTGCGACAGCAAATGCCATTTTTCTTACATTTGTCTCCATGCACCGCTGATCCCTTACAGGGGGGAAGGCAGCAGAGCTCTGGTGGTCTGTTTAGTGCAGTTTCCTCCATCACAAACCGCATTACGAACGAACACCAGCATTCATCAGTGTAGAACGTAGGCCCTGTGACTGACCGGTAGTCAACTTGGGGGTGTACGCTGAATTCTGACATCAGCTTTAGTTTTAGTGATCATTTGAACTTAATTGACATCACTTGGGGCAGTTGTCCTCGGACAAAAAGTATCAGTTTCAATCAATTTTACGTGCCATTATGGATGGTAAACAGAAACCTTCTGTTTTTAAAGCAAATACCCTTTCCCAAGAGGTGCAACAGTAGTGTTTACCGTATTTTTTTATCGCGCGTGATGTGACTTATGCGCTCTTTTAAGCGACCAAAAACAATTAGGACCAGAACGATATCTTCGTTTGAAAAGCAACCCAGCAGAAAACACTCCGTGGCATGCAGAAGTAAAATTGCGACTCCTTCAATTTGACTACTGTCGGTCATTATTTCGGATGCAGTCTCATCGATCATTAGTCTATTTAGAAAAAGAATCTTACGCCAAGCCGCCCTCTCTTGCTGAGAGGTAGGTTGGACTCTAGGGGTGGTCACAGCTATGGTTCGTCGCTATTGGTTGAACGTCCCATACAGAATCAAGTATGAAGAGTTGTGAGACAGGGCGAACGGTTTATCAGACTAGAAAGGTCAGCCATCTGTATACGTCATTACAAAGGCAACACTATCGCATCAGATACTTAAAGAGCTTTAGTCAGTGAAGGTCCGGCCGAGGTCTCAACCCACGAACTCCCGCACGGTAGTCCGGTGCTATACCAAATGAGCTAATCGGTCAATATTTTGAATATCATACGTCCATTGCCACTCAATTTAAACGTCATATGTTGCCGTAGTCACTGGGTATCGGTTGAGACCTGAAAATACATGATACGAGAGGAGCGCTTGATTACATACTTGTAGTTCATTCTCTTCTACGAGCCAATAGTACTCAACCATGAAAATTACTGCGTTCCTAGTTACTTGCTTTTTGGCCAAGATCAAGGAGACAGAAGGTATTTTCGCCACGTTTTATTTCTATTTTTCTCGTAATATTGTCTCGGCCTGATTCTACATCAATACAAGTCAGTGAAGGCATTTTCTGTGTTTTGATGGGATTAGATCTTTGCCTGTTCCTCTGTCCATTTAAGTGTCGAAACAGGAAATTTATACACTAACTGCAAGGTTTTTTTTCTCATGTGAAATGAAAACCTCAGCCCGATTATTACCTCCATTGTTACAATTGCCCAATTTCAACCACACCGGCAAACGTTATATATTTTAATTATATTCGGTGTAGGATTTTTATATTTCACTCCGTTGTGAAAAAAATTTATTTTGCAATTGCAGGCACGATGCCATTTAAGGACCAGTGCTTATACTGGCACAATTATTTTCGCACTCTCCACCAGGTAAATGATGCTTTAGCTGATAAAAATCACAAAAAACAAATCAAGTAAGGTCAACCCCGTTGAAGTCCTGAATTTTTTCAGGCTTCTCTACGCAGTTGCTGAAATTGCGTCCATAACTGCGAGGATCATAGCTTCATTTGACAACTAATTATATTAAAAACGCACTAAGAAACAGAAGGCAGCCATTAACAGAGTTTGCTTTGGTTGCCAGTTGCTTTCGAGCTTTCAAAGTGGCATAGCGCGGCATTTTATGTAGTCTACATCTTGTGCATCTGCATGAATCGAGGAGTTTGGTATTTACAGGACAAATGGAGCTGTCGAGCAACAGTTTGTGTGCTGCACTCCTACCTGAAACGTTTTGCCACTCGAAAGGGTTAATGTAATTACAATGCAGGACTATAAGGTCATTTTGATTGTTAAAGGTTCCACCTGTCACGTGGTCAATGACCCTCCAAAGAGAGGCGGAAGATTGGGTAAAGTACTTGGCAGACAACAACAAGTTTGAACACAGCCAAAAGAATCCTGGTAACTTGTACATGTCTATATCCAAACCACCAGAGTACTGCAGTGACGCCATTTGGTGGTTCCATAATGAAGAGAAATACTACAATTACAGCAACCCTGGTTATGTGCATAAGGCTGGACATTTTACTCAGGTAGGTTGCAAACATCGAGAATCGGTCTGCCGGTCTGTCGCTTGGTCGGCCTGTCGGTCGATCGAGCGAGGGATCAAGCAAGCAAACAAACGCCGAAACAAGCATGAAAGTAAGAAAGCAAGCAAGTCAGCCAGTCAGCCAGCGAGCAAACCATCAATCGACAGGTATTTATGAAGAAAACGAGTTGGTGATTCGATTGATTGATCTCTCCCGTAGTCACCACCCATTTTCCTCACACATACCAGTCCCTACAACCTACCCCGACTTGAAAAAAAGGGGGACCGACAAAACACTTAAGTCAGATTGTGTTACAATTTCTGATCCGCGTTTTTTATATTTTTAATAGGTGATTTGGAGACATTCGAAACAGATTGGGGCAGCATGGGCGATACGTAAAGACAAAAGGCTTGTAATATCTATCAAATACCGTCCCGGGGGCAACTACCTTGGGTACTTTGCTAACAACGTCTTCCCACCTATTGCTCAAACACTAGGACCAGATTGGCCTCATTTACCGCCGCCTTTTGCAAGGTGCCCCATCCGGAACTTGCAAACAACACCGACCACCACATCGATCCCTACCACACCCAACGTGACAAAGCCAAAAGTGGTGACTACTGTGGGAAAAACAACGGCCTGTTGTCCTCTTTCGATCACTCCCACACTCAACACGACAAAGCCAAAAGTGGTGACTACTGTGGGAAAAACAACGGCCTGTTGTCCTCTTTCGATCACTCCCACACTCAACACGACAAAGCCAGGAGTGGTAGCTGCTGTGGGACAAAAAGTGGTCGGTCTTCCTGTGTTGATCGGATCCTTGATTTTGATGAGCTTCGCTTCAATGGAGTTTTTCCCTTTAGCTGAGTTCGTAATAGAATTTCGATTTTGACTAGAAACACTCATCAAGGCTGTACATCCTCGTCAGGGTTTTGAGAGGTTTGGCAATCCCCACGCATAACAGAATGATTTAAATAGAGCTTTCTCCAAACTGGCGGCAGCAAATTATAAGACGTTAAAATGAAAAACTTCCTCCAGGATTAAAAAGAACACTCAAGGCTGTGTACTCTTCAGGGTTGCAGCTACCACTCCTGGGGAGCAGGGTTGGCGCAGTGGTGGGAGCACTCGCCTTCCACCAACGTGGCCCGGGTTCGATTCCCGGTCTCGGCGTCATATGTGGGCTGAGTTCGCTGGTTTCTCTACTCTTCTTGGAAAAGTTTTTCTCCGGGTCCTCCGGTTTTCCCCTCTCCACAAAAACCAACATTTGATTTGTTCTGATTTCAGTTGATTTGTAGTCTCCTCAATTAGTAGAGCACTCGTGCTCAGCTAAATAACCTGAGACTTAAATAAAGTGATTACTATTATTAACACCTTTAGTTTACTAACCCTACAAAGATTCAGCGTATCAGATGTTATATCGGCTGAGAAAACGTAAGTTGAAAACTGAAAAATTTACAGACGTTTCTATGACTGGGGTATGGCGTATAGAACAAGTTTGAAAATGAAGGAAGAAGGAAATAAAAACGCCCGCACTTCCGCGTGGGAGTCCCGTGCTCTACCAACTGAGCTAACCGCGGTCGGCGGATATATAAGTTGTATAATTTATTGACTAAATTA
The DNA here is from genome assembly GCA_014634185.1 of Astreopora myriophthalma. Lineage (NCBI taxonomy): Eukaryota > Metazoa > Cnidaria > Anthozoa > Scleractinia > Acroporidae > Astreopora > Astreopora myriophthalma. The sequence goes on along the minus strand of BLFK01000397.1, from coordinate 2,503,572 downwards.
TGTCTAATTCATAATTCTAAAACTCATACTGAGGAGGCTGGAATTGGCACACGAACGTTGAGCTGGAAGTAACAACTAACAAACAAAAACAATTTTACTCATTTGCAACAAAGAGCAAAACAGAAATACATTCACTCGTTCAGTAGCAACAGCTAATCGAGCCGTGTAAAAGGAACCATTTAGAAATAGTAGTATTTAGAGTAAATCAAGAGAGGATAAGGTGAGAGAGCATATCCCCTATGCGTGGCCCTCTATCAATTATATTTGCTTTTTCAATCTATTCTTAGCACGAGGTCCTGCGACTATAGTTATTCAAAGAATGCATTCAGTTTAGATGAGGGTCTCCCAGGGGTTTTGGGGAATAAGAGAACATGGCCAATTTGAACTGGGGAACAAAAGAACAATGGAACAGGGCAACAGGGGAACAGGGGAACAAAGACAAAACATCTCAGGGAACGAGCAAACATAAACCATTTTAGGGATCAGAAAGCTGGAAACAAGTTCCGAATTAATCTTGGGAACAATGGAGGGAGGCCCTCTTAGATGAGACTATGTGAACACGGAGAAAAGTTCTCTACAAAGCTAATAAACTAAGAAAGCATTTCTTCAGCCGTTTCCAAGAACGGTTCTTTTTGGAGTTTTAGTTCATTGCCTTTACGGTTTACACCAGGGGTTAAATGGAATTTAACAGAAAGGAGGATTCATTTTTAAGTACAGACTGAAAGAACGCATTTTGGGGGCAGTGTGGCACAAATCAGGCTCGTTCGTTGCCATTACGTAACGGATGGTGAAGAAGGACAATTTTTTTTTTCTTTTCTGTGATCTTGATCTTGATTGAGCTTAAAAAATGCATATACCCTTGGGGCAGCTTTGCAAAATATCGAGTTATATTAAACCCTAAGGTGCCCAAGGTTAAATGAATTTTGCAAGCTCAGATCCGTTACGTAACGGCAGTTGCAGTTAAGTGGTTAGGTTTTTTATGCCGAGCTAACATGAGAATGGAATGTGTTGACGGAAATCAACATTCAGAAAAGAAAGCAAACTAATAAAAAGTAATTAAGTCGACGGATTGTGTAAACATTGCCAGACGATGTGTAATAAACGGAACAGACACTTTGACAAGGCTGTAAGAATCTTTACGCGGCACAATCCTACGAAGAGAGAACCTCCTTGGGCCAAATGATACAATTAAATGCTATTGGCTGCCTGATTACTCTCGGGGCATTTTTACAGGCTTTGCAGCCTGCAGGTGAGTAGATCTCGTAATAAAAGCATTAGCCGTCCAGAGTGAATTATTAATCATCTTGCTTGACAAGCATCACAGTGAAAACAGAATAAAACAGAACTTTCAGCCGACGATCGAATCCAAAGCTTCGCTACTGGCGTCGTGGCTGATATGAGTGTTGGGAATAACTTTCCGCTTTTCGTTACCTCTAGCACTGCACATTTGCTTCCCAATCACTTTTCACTGAAAATAACTTCCAATTCTTTAGAAAGAAATTTGAATCAGGTAAATTTAGGATTACACGAAGAATGGAAATGCTGAATTGCATGTACCGTGCAATCTATACCATTAAGGCATAGTTAGTCTCCAGGTATAACTGCGGACCCAAATAAACCTCATTTAATTTTTTGTAAGCTTATGAAGTGAGATCAATTCAATCAACTCTCGTGAATGATATCTTAGGCCTAGTTTATGTGTCGCACTATCGTCAAATTGGAAAAACGTCTAGGACGAATTAAATTTATTAGACGAATTTAATTCCTTTTAGACGTTGCGCTATCGTCGAGTTTAATTGATTGTGGGACCTTTAATTAAATTCGACTATAACACGACGTATAAACTATGCCTTAGTATGCCTCAGAATATCATCTCATATTTGCAATATGGCAAGACAATTTCACTGCCCGTTGTTGAGTTGAATTACACAGCGAATTGGAAGGATAACACGCTCCTTACATAGTCTAGGGCTTGTAGTCTAAATTGAAAACAAGCTGGAAGTATAAAAGCGTTTAAAATGATTTATTTTACTTGAGAAACTAATGAAACGAAAAGTTTGAAAAGTTCATGGCTTCGAAATTTAATTGTCACAAGAAGATAAACAAGCTTTTGTTATAAGCAATAAATTTACATTTCCACACAAATTTGCGACTCAGTGTCGTTTGGTGGAATTCTATCAAGAGGAACTGATTAAGGTAAAATAACACCTGCGACATTTTCATTTCATAGACATTCGCATTCTTCTCTGTCCTATTTCTCATGACGTCGTTTCTGCAAGTACAAATATTGAACTGAACTCACAATCCTTTGCAATTATTGCGAGAAATGTTGCTGTTATAGTCACGACGTCACAGTTTGATATCAGCTTCATCTCAACTCAGCCAGTGAGCGAAATGATGAAGTGAGCAGAGTTTAGTGACAAACATCCCCTTCGTCAACAGGCTCAGTGTTACCTTGCAAACAGCCGTCCTTGGTATGGCATAACTACTACAGGAGAATTCACCAGGTTAGTGTTGCTATGTAGATCTTCAAAATATAACGCTGAACCTTTGACCTAAGACAGGTGTAGATCTCAGCTGTAGACAACAGCACGTAACACCAACAGCAATAACTTGGACATTATTAGCTTATGTTTCCACCAGTACATTTCAATCGGATGTACATGCTCTCAGCTAGCATCCACAGGGCTAATAGAGACGGTCAGGAGAGTTTACAGACCTAATGTTCCTAAAATCTCGTTTCAAAGAGCCATTATTTTATCATTAGGTAGGTGATGTCACCTGGTCAAACGCCCTTTGGAAACAGGCCAACAAGTGGGCAAATTATTTGGCAAGGACAAATAAATTTCAACACGATCCTAAGAATCCTGGAAATCTCTTTCTCAGCCAACAACAGCCCGCCGAACCGTGCACAAGCGCTGTAAAGTTATTTTATTCAGAGGAGAAATATTATGACTACAAGAAACCGCAGTACTATAGGGAAGCTGGACATTTCACTCAGGTAAAAATTAAACCGCCAATCATTGCATTCGATTTATGATATTGTCTCAACCAGTCCTCAATCCAACCCTTTATATATAATTTACATATAACTTTTAAGCTCTCTGACGAATACTCATATCGATGATCATGACGGGCATCTGCAACTCAGGCGTATGTTGAGGTGAGCGTGCGAACTTGGTTTTACGAAGAAGAAAAATACTTGGGAGAGTACAACAACAATACAGGAACGAGGAGGGGGAGGGGATGAAAATACTCACCCCATTCTCCGCCCTGTCTCCGCCTATTGATACTCATTTCCAACTGCTTACAGAGAACGCTGAGAAACGGCAGAGCCCGAGTCCCGAAAAGCAATTTTCTGAATACTGGAAGAACTTGTGATTGCGAGGTCGGGCTAGCTTCGTGCCGTGGTTGTCACCGGAACGACGTGCACGACATTGTTTAACGTGCACGTGCTCTGACGTGCACGAGATTGGTTAAACCATGCCCTTTTTGTCGCATTTTCTAAAATTTCCTAATCAAACAGACAAAAACAAAACAAAACAAAAAAAAGGACCTATGAATTCCTGTGTCTTTGTGATTTTGTTACGAGCAACGATTGGGAAATTAAAGCGTCTTTTTTTCCCCCGAAATCAGAGCCACTTTCCGTGATTCAAAACAAAAATTCCCACGTGTTTTGTTTCAAAGTTTGCACATACACAGTCCCTTTTTAAGACTGGTTCACACGAGCAACGCAAGCGCAAACACAAGCGCAAGAGACGGTCACACATCGAACGCAAGCGCAAGAACACCGCGGCAAAATGAGTGCGCATGCTCCAAGGTCAGGCGATTTCGAACACTTAGATGATTGTGAATTATTTGGGCGGGAGGAAATTAAGAAGTTGTTTTGAAGTTTGTGTGCAAAGTCTCTGGCTAAACATGGGCTTGACCATTGACAGAAAGGGCGAAACTTTGATCCAGGTGTTTCTGACGAAAAGCTCGATGTGGTATTAAAGTGGTAAGTGAAACTCGCTCATGTTTGTAAGTTAATATTTCAGCACACTTGAGTCAGCCCACGTCGACGTTGGTCGACGTGTACACTTATTTTATTACCCCTCAGAGCAGAAGCCTTTTCTTCCGGGACTTTGCCAGCAGAAGAGTTCGCAGTGACAATCGCCACAATCAAAGCAGCTAGAATGGAGTTCATGCCTTAGCGCGAGCGCTTGTCTTTAAAGCATAAATTCACCCTTGTTGCAATGATATATTTTTTGTTCAAAAAGATATGTTGCTAAAGATTCTTTATAGAAGCTTTCTTCAAATGGAAAACCTTATCTTCCTTTTTATCTCCTTATCCCAGC
>BLFK01000397.1:2469814-2497314 GCA_014634185.1 Astreopora myriophthalma | reverse complement strand
CTTCCATAGTTAAAGTTTACCAGCTTTGGGTTCTATATACAGGTGTATATATATTCTATATATATTCATATACGTGTATCCATCTATCTGCTTAAGGAAATATTTTATTGTACTCTTAATGCTTATTTATACATTTTTTTTTCATACACACATCTATTTAATTCTCATAAACACAATCTATTTTTATTAAAATCATGTACTTTGCTCTGAGTTATAGTCTCCCCGATTAGTTTTTGCGCTTGTGCAAAGCTAGAGGTTGGATAAAGTTATTATTGTTATTGTTATTATTATGTAACAATCCCAGGCTTAACAAACCTTTCAGAGGCTGTAGCTAAAGCGATCCTCTTCACGGTTGCCTTTCACGTTTAGCCTCTTCTACGAGAAACATTTGGAAAAAAACTAATTTCCTTTTTTTTTCAGTTGGTGTGGAAAAATACCAAGCAGATAGGTGCAGTTAGCAAGCGAAGAAGAGATGGCAAGACTTTGGTAGTAGTTAAATATCATCCAGAAGGAAACGTTCACGGTTATTTCGCAGAAAATGTCTTCCCTCCGAGAGAAACTGACAACACAACGTCAAGGAATTTTACTACTTCCGAGAAACTGCAACCAACACTGTATGTTATAGCGGATGCCGCGACAGTAAAAAATGTGCTAGGGATGCAATTTGCTTTTCAGTGGTTGTTCATTGGGTTTTTGATTTATTAGATCCCTTTTGAAATTATAAAATAAGCATTAAGTAACTTTTTCTTGACACGAAAACACGACGTCTTGGAACGTGGGAGGATCGAGCAAAGGAATTATACGAGACAATCTAAGCTTTTGGCGCTTCGCAGTTCGAGGTCCGGGCCAACGCTTTCAATGGCTTTGTTTAAAATTTTCGAGAAACATGTGATTATTACGCAGTTACAGATGGGAACAGCAACACTAACAAAGACACCAACAATAACAGAGAACAACAAGAACAAAAAATAATAACAAGCAAGCAACAACAGTAACCACAAACAGGAATGGCTTAAATCACCTTCAGTGGCTAATTACAGTGTACGATCTAGGTGTCATCTTTTTTTTCTTCGTTCTTTTTTTAGCATTCAGTATTCTCGTTTTCAACTTTTGTTTTTCTGGTAGTCTTTTAGTGTTAAGTTTCACCTGCTAGTGTCATATGTACGTTACGTTTTCATTAGTATGCTTAAGCCCACTTTAGTTTTAATTTGCATAGTTGATCAATGTATATGAGCCTTAGTTCTCATGTTGTTTAGGCTTATGTTCTTCTCCAGAGCAGTCCCGCTACGCGTAGTTCTTTTCTTCAGTTTCTTCCTTTATTATTTCACTATTAAGCAGTCACTGACAGTGTACACCTTGCAATTTCGGCAGTTGCAACCAATTTTCAAGCCAAATTTTCTTATTAAGCATTTTCAGCAATTATATCGTGGTGTTGGAAAGTTACGTGGAGCCAGAGTCCACTTAGCTGTTCAGCCTTTTGGAAGTTACATACAGTATCTTTCAGCACTCTAGTAAGAAAGTTCAAGTTTTTCAGACATTAAAGCCAAGGACTAAATTTGTCAAGGCATAACTTATTAGCTGAAGAAGGTAACAACCATTTGTATTCGACAATAAAATAAATAACTGAAGTTTGACATATTTGAATGAATGGCTTACACAACAATTTTATCGCCTCAAGCTTGGCACAAGAAAAACGTTTTCCACGTTTTCTTCGTGCAATCCACTCATCCGCCGCTAAGACATCGGCTCTAAATGTACGCCCAAGAAATCGTCCAATCATCTTTGTTTACGTTACTCTTCCGTTTGGGTTGCTTTCTGATTCTGCATTGACTGCGTGGTGTCGCTACCATTGTCAATTGGGTATCCTGCTTCCAGTTCTTTGGATTGTAAAAGTTAATAGCTCTAAGATGTCTTTTTGTTCCCTTCCATTTCTCTGCTGATTCTCACGCATGCGGTCTTCATAGATAATAATAATTCCGATTGAGACCGCTCGAGATTCTCCAAATTTTCCAAAACCGAATCAAATTCGCTTCTCTCTAGTTTTCCAAACTTCTTACCACCAAAGCGCTTGCTCACAATATTGTGAATTTCGGAAACCTTCTCCTCTTGTTTTCGGTTTTGTTCCTCTTCCTCCAAGAGGACTGCGGTATAATCAGCCTCCTCGGGGCTACAGCTTGCACTTATAAACTCTCTGTAATGCTTAAGTTTCTTCATCGAAGCGTCCAACTCTAGATCTTGTAGAAGTCGAGCCCTCTGCATTGCAGCTGTAGCACGCGAATTGTCTTAGACTCGTTGGAACGTGTTCGACAAGAGCGCAATGTAGAAATTCATGAGAACGATGGCAGCGATGATAATGTATGAATTCGAACCAGAGAGAACGCGCGACATATACGGTGCAGCCTTGTCTAACTCGTCAAAATTATAGCTGTCCAACAAAGGGATCCGAATTATTGTGTAAACCAAACTAACAAAAGTATTGTAACCTTGAACAGGAGTTTCAGCCCGTGGACCGAACATGATCCACAGCGCAGCCCCATAGGGTATATAGAACACCAAAACCACAAACAACCACTTTGAAGTGTCCTCTATGATGTGACCAAGCATTACGACAAAAGGTCCCTGTCCGGGGAAGGGTCGCGCGTACTTGAGCAAGCGAACCCACACAGGAACTACAGAGCACGAGAGGATTCCAACGAAGGCACGATCGTATTCCTCGTTTTCAATGTTCACTGTTACAAAGTGAAGCGCTATCACCACCATCAACATGGCATAGGTTAGCCAGTCAATGTAGTTCCACGGATCTGAGAAATAGATCTGTTTATTTCCTTTGTCTTGTTTGATCATCCGAAGCTCTTGTTCAACGCCGGACAGCTTTTTCCTGAGGCCATCGAGGATGACAGAAGGCCAAGTCTCGCTCTACCTCCTTCCGTCTCCATTTTATCAGTCTAAGGGATTGCTTCTTAGACCGATAGTATTCCTTCACTTTCTTTCTTATTTCATTGAGCGTTATCAAAACAAACACGACTTCGATCACAATTTTCCACCACTGTTCGCTCAGGGGTGTGTAAAAGGCGCTAACATCTTGAGGCATGGAACACGCAAAAACGGTATACAATATGGCCATGACCATGTTAGGAAGAATGTCCAGCCATGCCTCTACCCGGAAGTATCGCCATTTGACGTCGATAAGGCGTTGAAAAATCGGATGCATCACAAGCTCAAAACAATTTGACAAGGACGCAGCTTGTAACGGGGAAGGCACAGGAGTTGTGATTTCTTTAGGGCAGTCGCAGTTCTCCAGGAAATTCAAATAAAAATTTTGTTTGCGATGAGTTCTGTCCACTGAATGGAACTGGTCAAGTGCTTTATATGCCTTTGAAAAGAAAAAAAAAAAACAGAAAACAAACAAACAAAAGAAAACAAAGGAAAACAAAACAGTGCTGGACTGGGAGAAGAACCTCTCGAAGCAGGGGCCCGTTTCTCGAAAGACCCGAAACTTTCCGGGCGTATTTCGGGGGCCACAATTCCCTCCGTATCTTGAAAAGGAAGAGGTTGTAAGCCATGAAACTTTGCTACTGGTTTGTTCTTATCCAACTTGAAAGCAGGTTAACAGACTAGATTTTCAGCATAAGCGGATTATAGTTTTAGAAATTGCTTTTCGGGCCCGTTAACTTTGTGGGACTTTCTAGAAACCGGCGGCCCCAGGGTAGAGAACCAACAACAAACTCTACCCAAATAAGGCGTCACCTAGAATTGTCTCAGCCGCATTAGTGGGAGGTGAGTGCTCTCACCAGTGCGCCATCCCTGCTCCCCACAAAACGTCGTTTTCCGCGAAGATAGTCGTGAGCTTACGATACGTCGATGTGACGGGAACCGGATGACGCTACAAAACAATAGGTTTAGTGAGTAAAAACAATGGCTGTGCATACCCTGCACGTGCGTTTTACATTTTGGTACATTTATTTACCGTCATCTCCTAAATAACAACCAAATTTCAGGTTCTGTGGAGGACGTTAGCGTGTGACCAAGAATTTTCAGTTCTCTCGCTGCGCTTCTAACCCGCTCATACCAGTTTAATTTCTCGACATTTACTACACATTTCAAAGTGGAACGATAGGAAATAGTTGGGTAATAATACGAATAACGCGAACTGGCATTTTTAAATGACGTCCTCGTCGTTTCGTAAGCTCCCCAGTGTCATGAAGAGCTTAGTTACGAATGGCAGAGTCGGTTTGTCTAAAGCAAGTCATGATAGTCGTTAATGCTTCTTGACCTACCACCACAAGCGTCTGGGAAATAAGAAGCGAAAGTGCTGACATTCCACCGTCGTCTTTACACCAGCCGAGGCCCCTTCGTCCAAAAGCAATCGTGTCACCTCTGCACTCTTGTGTTCTGCTGCTACCTGAAGGTGTGGTAGTGCAAATGAAAGTGGGAATTGAGCCAAGCTAACTGGTATTCACAAAGGAGAGCAACCGCACCCCTTATAGGGAATATTTTAATCCATAACCTTTCATAGGAATTTGTCTGCAAATTTACCAACTCTCGTTACGTCTGTAGTCATCAGGGGAGTGGTCAGTAGTAATTTGCAATTTGTTATTTGTAGCATCCGTCGACAGAGGCAATTATTATTGAATCAGATATTTATTCCGTTACTTTCATTCTTTTGATAGCCTGCAGGGCAGGAGGCGTATTTCGCCCGATAGATGCTCAGTATTCTTCACCACACATTCGGCCACCATATTGAATTTTTGAGGTAGGGAATGTTGGGCTTGGGCGATAGGAGAGAGGTATCTCTGCCCATTCTCCATCTCTTGGCAGTTGGTTTCAATTCTCTGTGAACTGACATCCAAAATGGCAGCCCAAGGAACTGAGTCTACGATAAGCGCCCCGTGCGCCTCCCCAAATAAACCACCTACTCTTCAAGCTAAGGTTTCTATTGACCTGGATTTGGCTCTTGAGATTTTCTACTATATCCTGTTAATTATGTATGACACGTGCTAGTCGCACATACAAGTAACCCTACTTGCAAAGGAGTGCGCAATTTGTAGTCTCTAACTTCAATATCAGCTCCGTAAGCCAAGAGAATCTTCACACATTGCACAGCTTCGTTCTTTACAGCGTAATACAAAGGAGTCTGATCCTCGCCCGCAGTTCGTGCATGAACATTGGCGCCATTTTCGATCAGAAACCTGACCATCTCAGGATAATCTGCCGAGGCAGCCACGTGTAACGGTGTTCGACCATAATCGTCGGCTTTGTTTATGTCTGCTCCTGCAAAAGATTAATGATGGCAATCAGTTACACACTTTTCTGCTGCTGAGCCTTTGCCCATCCCGGAAAGCATCAGTGAATGAAAACATCTCTCGGCGCAAAGACGTAATGGTAATGTTAATGGATTTATATACCGCACACATCCCATACGGTTCACGGTGGTTTAAAATTTTTTCTCTGGGGTGAGATCGGACGTCAGCCTTTAAAGGCGCCTCTGGCAGCCGTATATGTGATCTCACGCAGCCACCCACCCAACCCACACAACCCACCCAACCCTCGCATGAATGTGAAAGGGGGACAGATGAAATTACATACACAAAGGCCAGACCACAACACCGGGATCGCGTACATAGTCCCGTGCTCTACCTACTGAGCTAACAGGTCGGCCGTTAACATAAACGGAAATTAACGGAAATTTGGGGAGGGGGGAAATGGATCTTTACTGTGTACGATAAATAACAGTTATAATAGTGATAATAGTAGCTCAGTAGGTAGAGCACGGGACTATGTTCGCGAAGAGTAGAGGACCTAGATCCCGGTGTTGTGGTCTGGCCTTTGTCAATGTAATTTAATCTGTCCTCCTTTCACATTTATGCGTGCGTTGGGTGGGTTGTGTGGGCTATCAAAAGAATGAAAGTAACGGAATAAATATCAATAATAATTGCCTCTGTCGACGGATGCTACAAATAACAAATTGCAAATTACTACTGACCACTCCCCTGATGACTACAGACGTAACGGGAGTTGGTAAATTTGCAGACAAATTCCTATGAAAGGTTATGGATTAAAATATTCCCTATAAGGGGTGCGGTTGCTCTCCTTTGTGAATACCAGTTAGCTTGGCTCAATTCCCACTTTCATTTGCACTCCCACACCTTCAGGTAGCAGCAGAACACAAGAGTGCAGAGGTGACACGATTGCCTCGGGTGGTGTAAAAGACGACGGTGGAATGTCAGCACTTTCGCTTCTTATTTCCCAGACGCCTGTGGTGGTAGGTCAAGAAGCATTAACGACTATCATGACTTGCGTTAGACAAACCGACTCTGCCATTCGCGTAAACCAAGTTCTTCATGACACTGGGGAGCTTACGAAACGACGAGGACGTCATTTAAAAATGCCAGTTCGCGTTATTCGTATCACTACCCAACTATTTCCTATCGTTCCACTTTGAAATGTGTAGTAAATTTCGAGAAATTAAACTAGTATAAGCGGGTTAGAAGCGCAGCGAGAGAACTGAAAATTCTTGGTCACACGCTAACGTCCTCCACAGAACCTGAAATTTGGTCATTTCACGTTGTTATTTAGGAGATGACGGTAAATAAATGTACCAAAATGTAAAACGCACGAGCAGGGCATGCACAGCCATTGTTTTTACTCACTAAACCTATTGTTTTGTAGCGTCGTCCGGTTGCCGTCAGCGTCGTCGTTTCGTAAGTGTCACAAACGTGTGATTTTAAGTTAATTTATTCTCCAACATAAGATAAGGACTGTAAATTTGCGCTTAAATTCTCCACTCTATACTCAAAAACTCGACTCTGAACTTGAAAGGGAAGAGAAACCTTCGATTATAAAAAACATGTCTCACTCTCACACGTGACCTCTTTCCCGCCACGCATAATTATGTTAATAATCAATTTCTAACACACTCCCCTCCTTGATTGACATGGTTCAATCAACAAATAACGACTCAAAATTTGTAACAACATTGACAAAACAAAAGGAAAAGAGTTCATTGTTATCCTTATTGTTCAGCAACATGTTCTTGTTCAGCATTTCCAACAAAGGTTATAGGAAAATCAGTGTTCCTGTTGTGACGTTCCCGCACTCCTGATCCAGCTTCTACAGGATACAACTTCTTCAAGGGTCTCGTCACTTCGATGACTCGATCCCCACCACGCGTTCTAACCACAGCTCCTCTGTGGAATCCATCTCGTCCGGTGATGAGGGATCGGACAACTCCCATGTTCCAAAGCTGCCTTGGTGTTTTATCCTTGTGAATACAAACGACATCTCCAACATTTACGGTCGGTTGTCTGTTCTTCAAGTGGCAATTGTGATGAACACGTAACTCGGTTAAGTACTCCCTTTGCCAACGTCTCCAAAATTGTGAAAGAACAGTCGTCAGATATTTCGCACGCCTTGATAATTCACTTCCCGTCTGTGTAGTTTCCGAGAGAGGTTCACCAGTCTTCTGTTCTGTACTCAACAGTCGACGACCGATAACCAATTGCGAGGGGGTCAAAGGACTTCGTAATTCATCGTCCACGTACGTCAAGGGTCGCGAATTTAGAATTCCCTCTATTTCAACAACGACAGAGAGCAGTTCTTCATAACTGATTCGTGCGGTTCCCAACGTTTTCTTTAAACAGCGTTTTGTAGATCTAACGAGACGTTCAAAAAATCCTCCCCACCACGGTGCTAATGCGACGTTAAATTTCCATCGTACGTTGTGCTCTGCCAGCAACTTCTTTAGCTCTTCACTCTTGAAGGTGGATCCATTATCTGACACTACGAGTTTTGGTACACCTCGCCTGGCAATAAACCGTTTAAAACTTCTCACAAACGCTTCAGTTGTCAACCTCGGAACAAGGTCTAGATGAACTGCGCGACTGGACGCACACGTGTACAACACAATGTATGCTTTGTTCATGCTACCACTCTTGTGATAAATGTCCCTGACAAAAACGGGGCCCGCAAAGTCAACTCCGATACTTGAAAATGCAAACTCGTCCGATAATCTAAACCCAGGTAGTCGAGAGGTAGGTGGTGTTCCATACGGCCGACCTTTAAGTTTCTTGCATACTACGCACTTGCTGATTGTGTTCTTCACCGTTTGTCTGCCCTTCACAATCCAGTACCTAGAACAAACCTGAACCAATGTCTCTGCCACTCCGTTGTGCATCACTTGATCATGACACTTGAGAATCACCAGCTTAGTGAAGTAATGACCTCTCGGTAGCAGTATCGGAAATCGTGTATCGTGTGGTAGGGATGACAGGCCTATTCTTCCTTGACATCGTAGTATCCCTTCTTCATCTTGATACAGTCCTAACGATGATTTCATCTGTGAATACTTGTCACTGTTCAGGATCTCTTGCTGAACGTGGTTAATCCACGCGTTCTCGGCTTGTCTGTACAATCTTGCGGAATCTTCTTCTATTCTTTCTCCAGGCCCTGATTTCTTCAATTTCTTAACAAACAATAACACCAATGCAGTAACTCTTAACAACTTGGTGACAGAACTAAAGTTCTCGGGCTTGATAATGTTTTCTAGACTCGCTTCTTCTTCTCCCTTGTCTTCAGTACACGTGGTGACTAAAATGGAAACTGCTGTTTTAGATGCCTTGAGCTCACATAAATCTTCTCTGACTTGCACATTCGCCGGTTGAACCGGCCAGTGTTTAGTATCCTTTGACAGGAATTCAGGACCATGTAACCACAAGCTGCTTTCCTTCAGCTCAGTAGCCTTCATTCCTCGGGATGCTATGTCAGCTGGATTTTCCGCTGTGGGACAGTACCTCCACTGCTCAGGTCGCGAATTTCTTCTTATCTCAGTCACTCGATTCTCGACGAATTGCTTGTACTCTTTCTCGGTGCTTGTGATCCACCACAACGAAATCATGGAATCCGTCCAGCTAAATACTTCGTCAATTCTCACACCTTCCAAAGCTTGAGTTACGCTCTTCAGCAATCTAGACGCAGCAACATTTGAAAGCAACTCTAGGCGTGGGATAGTTTGCTTGGCTAATGGAGCAACTCTGGTCTTTGAAGATACCATCTGGCATTCCACTCTTGACTCATACGCCACTCTCAAGTAGATTACAGCTCCATAAGCCTTTTCTGATGCATCTGCAAAGGAGTGCAACTGGACTGACTTGACTTTGTCCCCATTCAAACCCTCAGCGTAACATCTCTTGAAGCTCACTCTCCCAGCTTGTCTCAGATCCAGAATAGTTGTCAACCACTGGTGATCAAGTTCAGTATCGAGTAACTCGTCCCAGTCTCTCCCAGCACTGCAAAGCTTCTGAAACATGATCTTGAATGGAAGAATGACTGGAGCAATCAATCCCAAGGGGTCAAAAAATCTTGTAGCCGTACTGAGAATTAGTCGTTTTGTGGCTGGTTGCGCATCTACTTCCCCCAACGTCTTGTTTAGGTCGTAAATCAGTTCATCTTGGGTAGGGTTCCAAAGCATTCCTAGAACCTTTTGTTCCTTCTCTGCACTGTGCTTGAAAACAGACTTTGAGAAGCTCTCGTCTTCTTCTTTAACACTATCTCCACTGATCTCAGCAAAGTCTTCACCGAAAGCTTCATCTTGTTCCAGCGATCTCAGGAGTTCTTCTGAATTGCTACTCCACTTTCTCATATTGAATCCTCCTGATTTGAGACAGAGCTTTATCTTCTTAGACAAGGTGAATGCACTGTCCACATCACTTTCCCCGGACACATAGTCATCAACATACAAGGACTTCAACAGCTCCATCGCAAGTGCACTGTCAACCGGCAAACATGTGTTCACATGGTGTCTGATTGTGGCATTAAGAATGAAAGGACTTGAGTTCACACCAAACACTACACGTGCAAAACGAAGTACCATGACCTCTGGACTCTCCTTGTTCAAATCATCGATCCATAAAAATCTTAGAAAGTCTCTGTGTTCAGGATCAATTTCAATGTTCAAAAACGCCTTCTCAATGTCTGCAGTTAGGGCAACTTCATGGGCTCTGAATCTCAACAGAATGTCAAATAACAACGGATTCAGAGAAGGTCCAACATGCAAACAGTCATTTAAACTTGGCCCAAACACCTTGGAGGAAGCATCATATACAACTCTCACCTTGGTTGTATCTCTGTCAAGTCGCACGACTGCCCTGTGTGGAAGATAGTGTACAGTTCCTGGCGGTGGGATTCGATCTTGTGGCACCAATTCAACTACACCACTCTGTAATTGCTCTTTGATCACGTGATCATACTGCTTCAGAATTTCTGGCTGATCCTTAAGTTTCTTGATTGCTGTTGTCAACCTCCGTGATGCAGCAGTGTAATTGTCTGGCAACATGGGATGGATATCCTTGAAAGGTAACTTTACCTGGTATCTTTCTCCAGTGAATCTTATGTCATTTGAAAATTTGTCATACACTGATGCTTCATTTTCTCTTATGCCCAAAGTTTCCAAGTCCCAGAATTTCTGCAGATCATCCTTCACATCACTTATCTCTGTGGACTCTATCTTCAAGACATGTGTTGAACTCAAATTCACAGTGCATGACCTTGATGATGTTGGGCACATCGCTGGTCCTGACAACACCCAACCCAACTTGGTTTCGAGGGCTACTGGTCCATAGGAATCTCCCTTAATAATGTTTCCAGTGAAGAATGACCAGTAATAATC
This sequence comes from Astreopora myriophthalma, assembly GCA_014634185.1. Classification (NCBI taxonomy): domain Eukaryota; kingdom Metazoa; phylum Cnidaria; class Anthozoa; order Scleractinia; family Acroporidae; genus Astreopora; species Astreopora myriophthalma. Next base: position 2,486,651 of record BLFK01000397.1, on the reverse strand, counting down.
TGCTCCTATGAGCATATCAACACTGACAGTACCACTTGTTCCACAAGCAAGGTGTAGACCCTGCAGGTATGGGTAGCATTCCAATGTATCTTGGGTTTGTTGGTTAGACACTGGGCTGCAAATCACTGGTACAACATATGAGGTGACATAGACATTCATCCCATCCAATGTTTTGACACACAATTGTACCACATCACATTCCTTGACAGCAGCTGAATCATCCCCAAATGTTTTGATCAGAAGGGTTTCCTTACCAACCGTTGATAAGTTCAACTGCTCACATGCCTTGCTGGTTATATAAGATCTCTGGCTACAGGAGTCAAATATCACATGGGTATTCAATCCAAATTCCTGTTCATCTGGTTTACAAACAAAGGCTTGGGCTGTCTGCAATAGCACAGAATTACCATTATTGCTGATGTGCATCGTTGAAGTTCCTGCACCTCCACTCCTATCTTGAAATGGTTCAGACTTGCGTGGTGTTGCCTCCTCAGAAACCGAATTCCTGGCTGTTACAACGTTCTTAGTTCCTTCACAAATGGTCACATGGTGTCTGCCATTACAGTTAAAGCATTTTGCCTTCGACAAGCAATTGGTGGAGATATGACCACCTTTCAAGCACACAAAGCACCTGCCATTTCGTCTTAGAATTGTTCTTCTAGTCTTTGGTTCAGTGATGGTCATACAGTTAATTGACTTATGATTCTTCTTGCAAAATACACAATGCGGGGTAAATTCTTCACTGCCTGTGTAAAGGGCAGAAGCAGAGCAGGGCTGTTTGCTTCTTACCCTATACTGTTCAAACCTTGGGGTATCATTGTTTGTGCTACTTGTTTTCATTGCAGTACATCTTTCTCTGGCCTCTAACTCAGTTTTCAGTGCATTCAACAACGCATCAAGATTCCACGTTCCTTCACTGCCAAACTTGCGGCTTACAATCAGTCGCAACTCTGAGGGGATTTTTTCCATGATGATTGGAACCAATAAATTTCCAAAGGACTCTGATTCAACGCCCAACACATTCAAACCTCGAATGTTGATCTCAATCTTATCATACAATTCACGCAATTTCTTTGCTTCATGCACTGAATTCACAGATGGAAGTTTCAACAAGGCATCCATATAATGTGATATCAACAACTGTGGCTTACCAAATCGTTCCTTAAGAATGTCAACAGCGGCCTTGTAATTGTCTGCAGTCAGAGACAGTCCAGCAATTGCAGATTCTGCGGTGCTTGTCACACAACTCTTCAGATAAGTGAATTTTTCGATAGGCGAAATGTTAGTGTTTCCATCGACAGCAGACTGAAATGTGTCCCAGAAGCTCTGCCACTCTTGATAATTACCCGAAAACGATTTCAGTTCGAGTTTGGGTAGTTTCACTTTCGCGCTTTCGGCATTTCTGGAATTACCGTTCCTATGAATTGCCACCGGTGTTTGTGCGTGACCGCCATGTTTAGTCTGCTCCAAAGCAAAGTCAATTTTGGCAAAAATACTGTAAACTTTCTCACAAAACTCACCAGAATCCTCATTCTCTTTCTCCAGTTCCCTTGGTTTAGTGTTCTCCAATATGCTTTCATCCAGTTTTCTAATTGTTTCCAATTTTTCTCTCAGCAGAGATTTCAGAGCTGTTAGCTTTTCCCTGGACGATGTTAAATTTTCCTCGTGGTCGGTCAAAATCTTCTCCACGTTCTCTATCGTTTTTTTCCACAAATGCCTTGTCGATATTCATGATGTTTTATGTCCTCCCTTTCATACAAATCTCGGCCGTTTTCAATCCAATTCTCCGACGATTCGTAGTTGCTTGTTCACTTCGTTCGTTCCTCCAACTCATCAAGCTGATCCGGCTCGAAGGACCATGTCAAAAACGTGTGATTTTAAGTTAATTTATTCTCCAACATAAGATAAGGACTGTAAATTTGCGCTTAAATTCTCCACTCTATACTCAAAAACTCGACTCTGAACTTGAAAGGGAAGAGAAACCTTCGATTATAAAAAACATGTCTCACTCTCACACGTGACCTCTTTCCCGCCACGCATAATTATGTTAATAATCAATTTCTAACAGTAAGCTCCCCACTATCTTCGCGGAAACGACGTTTTGTGGAGAGCAGGGGTGGCGCACTGGTGAGAGCACTCACCTCCCACTAATGCGGCTGAGACAATTCTAGGTGACGCCTTATTTGGGTAGAGTTTGTTGTTGGTTCTCTACCCTGGGGCCGATTTCTAGAAAGTCCCACAAAGTTAACGGGCCCGAAAAGCAATTTCTAAAACTATAATACGCGTATGCTGAAAATCAAGTCTGTTAACATGCTTTCAAGTTGGAAAAGAGCAAACCAGTAGCAAAGTTCCATGGCTTAAAACCTCTTCCTTTTCAAGATAAGGAGGGAATTGTGGCCCCCGAAATACGCCCAGAAAGTTTCGGGGCTTTCGAGAAACGGGCCCCTGCTTCGAGAGGTTCTTCTCCTAGTCCAGCACTAAAACCAGTGTTAAGTAAATTCATTAACATTAGAATGATAAAACTGCTAGTGCCCAGACTTGCTGTTAGAAAGAGAGGTGTGTTTCCTAGAAAAAAAAAAACCTGCTTGCTCAAAGTGATCGCTGGTCGAAAAGTGTTCTCATCGGTGCAATTTTTTGTTTTCTTTTGTTTTCTTTTGTTTGTTTGTTTTCTGTTTTTTTCTTTTCATAGGCATATAAAGTTCCATTCAGTGGACAGAACTCATCGCAAACAAAATTTTTATTTGAATTTCCTGGAGAACTGCGACTGCCCTAAAGAAATCACAACTCCTGTGCCTTCCCCGTTACAAGCTGCGTCCTTGTCAAATTGTTTTGAGCTTGTGATGCATCCGATTTTTCAACGCCTTATCGTCGTCAAATGGCGATACTTCCGGGTAGAGGCGTGGCTGGACATTCTTCCTAACATGGTCATGGCCATATTGTATACCGTTTTTGCGTGTTCCATGCCTCAAGATGTTAGCGCCTTTTACACACCCCTGAGCGAACAGTGGTGGAAAATTGTGATCGAAGTCGTGTTTGTTTTGATAACGCTCAATGAAATAAGAAAGGAAGTGAAGGAATACTACCGGTTTAAGAAGCAATCCCTTAAACTGATAAAATGGAGACGGAAGGAGGTAGAGCGAGACTTGGCCTTCTGTCATCCTCGATGGCCTCAGGAAAAAGCTGTCCGGCGTTGAACAAGAGCTTCGGATGATCAAACAAGACAAAGGAAATAAACAGATCTATTTCTCAGATCCGTGGAACTACATTGACTGGCTAACCTATGCCATGTTGATGGTGGTGATAGCGCTTCACTTTGTAACAGTGAACATTGAAAACGAGGAATACGATCGTGCCTTCGTTGGAATCCTCTCGTGCTCTGTAGTTCCTGTGTGGGTTCGCTTGCTCAAGTACGCGCGACCCTTCCCCGGACAGGGACCTTTTGTCGTAATGCTTGGTCACATCATAGAGGACACTTCAAAGTGGTTGTTTGTGGTTTTGGTGTTCTATATACCCTATGGGGCTGCGGTGTTGTTCATGTTCGGTCCACGGGCTGAAACTCCTGTTCAAGGTTACAATACTTTTGTTAGTTTGGTTTACACAATAATTCGGATCCCTTTGTTGGACAGCTATAATTTTGACGAGTTAGACAAGGCTGCACCGTATATGTCGCGCGTTCTCTCTGGTTCGAATTCATACATTATCATCGCTGCCATCGTTCTTATGAATCTCTACATTGCGCTCTTGTCGAACACGTTGCAACGAGTCTACGACAATTCACGTGCTACAGCTGCAATGCAGAGGGCTCGACTTCTACAAGATCTAGAGTTGGACGCTTCGATGAAGAAACTTAAGCATTACAGAGAGTTTATAAGTGCAAGCTGTAGCCCCGAGGAGGCTGATTATACCGCAGTCCTCTCGGAGGAAGAGGAACAAAACCGAAAACAAGAGGAGAAGGTTTCCGAAATTCACAATATTGTGAGCAAGCGCTTTGGTGGTAAGAAGTTTGGAAAACTAGAGAGAAGCGAATTTGATTCGGTTTTGGAAAATTTGGAGAATCTCGAGCGATCTCAATCGGAATTAAAACGTTCGTTCCTTTCGCTAAATTCAAACCTGGAGGAATTGAGAAAAACGTCTTTACTCTATGAAGAGCGCATGCGTGAGAATCAGCAGAGAAATGGAAGGGAACAAAAAGACATCTTAGAGCTATTATTTTTTACAATCCAAAGACTGGAAGCAGCATAGCGAATTGACAATGGTAGCGACACCACGCAGTCAATGCAGAATCAGAAAGCAACCCAAACGGAAGAGTAACGTAAACAAAGTAATGTGATTGGACGATTTCTTGGGCGTACATTTAGAGCCGATATCTTAGCGGCGGATGAGTGGATTGCACGAAGAAAACGTGGAAAACGTTTTTCTTGTGCCAAGCTTGAGGCGATAAAATTGTTGTGTAAGCCATTCATTCAAATATGTCAAACTTCAGTTATTTATTTTGTTGTCGAATACAAATGGTTGTTACCTTCTTCAACTAATAAGTTATGCCTTGACGAATTTAGTCCTTGGCTTTAATGTCTGAAAAACTTGAACTTTCTTACTAGAGTGCTGAAAGATACTGTATGTAACTGCCAAAAGGCTGAACAGCTAAGGGGACTCTGGCTCCACGTAACTTTCCAACACCACGATATAATTGCTGAAAATGCTTAATGAGAAAATTTGGCTTGAAAATTGGTTACAACTGCCGAAATTACAAGGTGTACACTGTCAGTGATTGCTTAATAGTGAACTAATAAAGGAAGAAACTGAAGAAAAGAACTGCGCGTAGCGCGACTGGTCTGGAGAAGAACATAAGCCTAAACAACATGAGAACTAAGGCTCATATACATTGGTCATTTTTCTCGAAAATTTTAAACAAAGCCATTGAAAGCGTTGGCCCGGACCTCGAACTGCGAAGCGCCAAAAGCGTAGATTGTCTCGTGTAATTCCTTTGCTCGATCCTGCCACGTTCCAAGACGTCGTGTTTTCGTGTCAAGAAAAAGTTACTTAATGCTTATTTTATAATTTCAAAAGGGATCTAATAAATCAAAAACCCAATGAACAACCACTGAAAAGCAAATTGCATCCCTAGCACATTTTTCACTGTCGCGGCATCCGCTATAACGTACAGTGTTGGTTGCGGTTTCTCGGAAGTAGTATAATTTCTTGACGTCGTGTTGTGAGGAATTGTCGTGTTTATAGGCCAAGTGGTTGTGACAGTTTCTCTCGGAGGGAAGACATTTTCTGCGAAATAACCGTGAACGTTTCCTGCTGGATGATATTTAACTACTACCAAAGTCTTGCCATCTCTTCTTCGCTTGCTAACTGTATTTTTCTGCTTGGTATTTTTCCATACCAAGTGAAAAAAAAAAGAAATTAGTTTTTTTTTCAAATGTTGCTCGTAGAAGAGGCTAAACGGGAAAGGCAACCGTGAAGAGGATCGCTTTAGCTACAGCCTCTGAAAGGTTTGTTAAGCCTGGGATTGTTACATAATAATAACAATAACTGATAATAACTTTATCCAACCTCTAGCTTTGCACAAGCGCAAAAACTAATCGGGGAGACTATAACTCAGAGCAAAGTACATGATTTTAATAAAAATGGATTGTGTTTATGAGAATTAAATAGATGTGTGTATGAAAAAAAATTTGTATAAATAAGCATTAACAGTACAATAAAATATTTCTCAGCGTTCTCTGTAAGCAGTTGAAAATGAGTATCAAAAGGCGGAGACAGGGCGGAGAATGGGGTGAGTATTTTCATCCCCTCCGCTCGCCGTTCCTGTATTGTTGTTGTACTCTCCCAAGTATTTTTCTTCTTCGTAAAACCAAGTTCGCACGCTCACCTCAACATACGCCTGAGTTGCAGATGCCCGTCATGATCATCGATATGAGTATTCGTCAGAGAGCTTAAAAGTGATATGTAAATTATATATAAAGTGTTGGATTGAGGACTAGTTGAGACAATATCGTAAATCGAATGCAATGATTGGCGGTTTAATTTTTACCTGAGTGAAATGTCCAGCTTCCCTATAGTACTGCGGTTTCTTGTAGTCATAATATTTCTCCTCTGAATAAAATAACTTTACAGCGCTTGCGCACGGTTCGGTGGGCTGTTGTTGGCTGAGAAAGAGATTTCCAGGATTCTTAGGATCGTGTTGAAATTTATTTGTCCTTGCCAAATAATTTGCCCACTTGTTGGCCTGTTTCCAAAGGGCGTTTGACCAGGTGACATCACCTACCTAATGATAAAATAATGGCTCTTTGAAACGAGATTTTAGGAACATTAGGTCTGTAAACTCTCCTGACCGTCTCTATTAGCCTTGTGGATGCTAGCTGAGAGCATGTACATCCGATTGAAATGTACTGGTGGAAACATAAGCTAATAATGTCCAAGTTATTGCTGTTGGTGTTACGTGCTGTTGTCTACAGCTGAGATCTACACCTGTCTTAGGTCAAAGGTTCAGCGTTATATTTTGAAGATCTACATAGCAACACTAACCTGGTGAATTCTCCTGTAGTAGTTATGCCATACCAAGGACGGCTGTTTGCAAGGTAACACTGAGCCTGTTGACGAAGGGGATGTTTGTCACTAAACTCTGCTCACTTCATCATTTCGCTCACTGGCTGAGTTGAGATGAAGCTGATATCAAACTGTGACGTCGTGACTATAACAGCAACATTTCTCGCAATAATTGCAAAGGATTGTGAGTTCAGTTCAATATTTGTACTTGCAGAAACGACGTCATGAGAAATAGGACAGAGAAGAATGCGAATGTCTATGAAATGAAAATGTCGCAGGTTTTATTTTACATTAATCAGTTCCCCTTGATAGAATTCCATTAAACGACACTGAGTCGCAAATTTGTGTGGAAATGTAAATTTATTGCTTATAACAAAAGCTTGTTTATCTTCTTGTGACAATTAAATTTCGAAGCCATGAACTTTTCAAACTTTTCGTGTCATTAGTTTCTCAAGTAAAATAAATCATTTTAAACGCTTTTATACTTCCAGCTTGTTTTCAATTTAGACTACAAGCCCTAGACTATGTAAGGAGCGTGTTATCCTTCCAATTCGCTGTGTAATTCAACTCAACAACGGGCAGTGAAATTGTCTTGCTATATTGCAAATATGAGATGATATTCCGAGGCATACTAAGGCTTAGTTTATACGTCGTGTTCTAGTCGAATTTAATAAAAGGTCCCACAATCAATTAAACTCAAGGATAGCGCAACGTCTAAAAGGAATTAAATTCGTCTAATAAATTAAATTCGTCCTAGACGTTTTTTCCAATTCGACGATAGTGCGACGCATACACTAGGCCTAAGATATCATTCATGAGAGTTCATTGAATTGATCTCAAATCATAAGGTTACAAAATATTAAATGAGGTTTATTTGGGTCCGCAGTTATGTAACGTATTCGCTAAGACAGACAGCGAAGCACCAGAGCCTCTAAACACAACATTTAATCTTGTAAGCCGAGTGTACATCAAGTGAAGCAAGCGAAAACATCCGGGAACACAGATGTAAAACTAAACTGTATAAATTATATTAACATGCATAAATTAGCATCGTTACAAGTTATACCTGGAGGCTAAGTATGCCTTAATGGTATTGCACGGTACATGCAATTCAGCATTTCCATTCTTCGTGTAATCCTAAATTTATCTGATTCAAATTTCTTTCTAAAGAATTGGAAGTTATTTTCAGTGAAAAGTGATTGGGGAGCAAATGTGCAATGCTAGAGGTAACGAAAAGCGGAAAGTTATTCCCAACAATCATATCAGCCACGACGCCAGTAGCGAAACTTTGGATTCGATCGTCGGCTGAAAGCTCTGTTTTATTCTGTTTTCACTGTGATGCTTGTCAAGCAAGATGATTAATATTTCACTCTGGACGGCTAATGCTTTTATTACGAGATCTACTCACCTGCAGGCTGCAAAGCCTGTAAAAATGCCCCGAGAGTAATCAGGCAGCCAATAGCATTTAATTGTATCATTTGGCCCAAGGAGGTTCTCTCTTCCTAGGATTGTGCCGCGTAAAGATTCTTACAGCTTCTGTCAAAGTGTCTGTTCCGTTTATCACACATCGTCTGACAATGTTTACACAATCCGTCGACTTAATTACTTTTTATTAGTTTGCTTTCTTTTCTAATGTTGATTTCCGTCAACACATTCCATTCTCATGTTAGCTCGGCATAAAAAGCCTAACCACTTAACTGCAACTGCCGTTACGTAACGGATCTGAGCTTGCAAAATTCATTTAACCTTGGGCACCTTAGGGTTTAATATAACTTGATATTTTGCAAAGCTGCCCCAAGGGTATATGCATTTTTAAAGCTCAATCAAGATCAAGATCACAGAAAAGAAAAAAAAAATTGTCCTTCTTCACCATCCGTTACGTAATGGCAACGACCGAGCCTATTTTGTGCGACACTGCCCCCAAAATGCGTTCTTTCAGTCTGTACTTAAAAATGAATCCTCCTTTCTATTAAATTCCATTTAACCCCTGGTGTAAACCGTAAAGGCAATGAACTAAAACTCCAAAAAGAACCGTTCTTGGAAACGGCTGAAGAAATGCTTTCTTAGTTTATTAGCTTTGTAGAGAACTTTTCTCCGTGTTCACATAGTCTCATCTAAGAGGGCCTCCCTCCATTGTTCCCAAGATTAATTCGGAACTTGTTTCCAGCTTTCTGATCCCTAAAATGGTTTATGTTTGCTCGTTCCCTGAGATGTTTTGTCTTTGTTCCCCTGTTCCCCTGTTCCCCTGTTCCCCTGTTCCCTTGTTCCCCTGTTCCCTTGTTCCCTTGTTCTCCTGGTCCCCAGTTCAAATTGGCCATGTTCTCTTATTCCCCAAAACCCCTGGGATACCCTCATCTAAACTGAATGCATTCTTTGAATAACTATAGTCGCAGGACCTCGTGCTAAGAATAGATTGAAAAAGCAAATATAATTGATAGAGGGCCACGCATAGGGGATATGCTCTCTCACCTTATCCTCTCTTGATTTACTCAAAATACTACTATTTCTAAATGGTTCCTTTTACACGCCTCGATTAGCTGTTGCTACTGAACGAGTGAATGTATTTCTGTTTTGCTCTTTGTTGCAACTGAGTAAAATTGCTTTTGTTTGTTAGTTGTTACTTCCAGCTCAACGTTCGTTTGCCAATTCCAGCCTCCTAAGTGTGAGTTTTAGCATTATGAATTAGACATAATTTAGTCCATAAATTATACAACTTATACAACCGCCGACCGCGGTTAGCTCAGTTGGTAGAGCACGGGACTCTCACGCGGGAGTGCGGGCGTTTTTATTTCCTTCTTCCTTCATTTTCAAACTTGTTCTATACGCCATACCCCAGTCATAGAAACGTCTGTAAATTTTTCAGTTTTCAACTTACGTTTTCTCAGCCGATATAACATCTGATACGCTGAATCTTTGTAGGGTTAGTAAACTAAAGGTGTTAATAATAATAATCAAGGTGTTAATAATAAGAATAATCAAGTGTCAGGTTATTTAGCTGAGCACGAGTGCTCTACTAATTAAGGAGACTATAAATCAACTGAAATCAGAACAAATCAAATGTTGGTTTTTGTGGAGAGGGGAAAACCGGAGGACCCGGAGAAAAACTTCTCGAAGAAGAGGGAATCGAACCCGGGCCATTGGTGGAAGGCGAGTGCTCCCACCACTGCGCCAACCCTGCTCCCAGGAGTGGTAGCTGCAACCCTGAAGAGTACACAGCCTTGAGTGTTCTTTCTAATCCCTGGAGGAAGTTTTTCATTTTAACGTCTTATAATTTAATTTGCTGCCGCCATTTTGGAGAAAGCTCTATTTAAATCATTCTGTAATGCGTGGAGATTGCCAAACCTCTCAAAACCCTGACGAGGATGTACAGCCTTGATGAGTGTTTCTAGTCAAAATCGAACTCAGCTAAAGAGAAAAATTCCATTGAAGCGAAGCTCATCAAAATCAAGGATCCGATCAACACAGGAAGACCGACCACTTTTTGTCCCACAGTAGTCACCACTTCTTTCTTTGTCACGTTGGGTGTGGTAGGGATCAATGTGGTGGTCGGTGTTGTTTGCAAGTTCCAGATGGGGCACCTTGCAAAAGGCGGCGGTAAATGAGGCCAGTCTGGTCCTAGTGTTTGAGCAATAGGTGGGAAGACGTTGTTAGCAAAGTACCCAAGGTAGTTACCCCCAGGACGGTATTTGATGGATATGACAAGCTTCTTGTCCTTTCGTATCGCCCATGCTGCCCCAATCTGTTTCGAATTTCTCCAGATCACCTAAAATATAAAGAAAAAAACGCGAAAAAGCTTAAAACAAGCTGACTTCTTGTTTTCTCAGCACCCTTTTTTCACCTTGGGATAGGTTGTATGTGTGGAAAGCGGATAGTGAGTTAAGGAGACATCGATCAATCGACTCGCCATCCTTTTTCCTGACACTGACTGATTGGTTGGTTGATTGATCGATTGCTCTATCGACCGACCGAGCGACTCGCGATAATCACAAAGTACCTGAGTAAAATGTCCAGCGTCAAGCACATAACCAGGGTTGCTGTAATTGTAGTATTTCTCTTCATTATGGAACCACCAAATGGCGTCACTGCAGTACTCTGGTGGTTTGTATACAGACATGTACAAGTTACCAGGATTCTTTTGGCTGTGTTCAAACTTGTTGTTGTCTGCCAAGTACTTTACCCAATCTTTCGCCTCTCTTTGGAGGGTCATTGACCACGTGACAGGTGGAACCTTTAACAATCAAAATGACCTTATAGTCCTGCATTGTAATTACATTAACCCTTTCGAGTGGCAAAACGTTTCAGGTAGGAGTGCAGCACACAAACTGTTGCTCGACAGCTCCATTTGTCCTGTAAATACCAAACTCCTCAATTCATGCAGATGCACAAGATGTAGACTATATAAAATGCCGCGCTATGCCACTTTGAAAGCTCGAAAGCAACTGGCAACCAAAGCAAACTCTGTTAATGGCTGCCTTCTGTTTCTTAGTGCGTTTTTAATATAATTAGTTGTCAAATGAAGCTATGATCCTCGCAGTTATGGACGCGATTTCAGCAACTGCGTAGAGAAGCCTGAAAAAATTCAGGACTTCAACGGGGTTGAACCCGTGACCTTACTTGATTTGTTTTTTGTGATTTTTATCAGCTAAAGCATCATTTACCTGGTGGAGAGTGCGAAAATAATTGTGCCAGTATAAGCACTGGTCTTTAAATGGCATCGTGCCTGCAATTGCAAAATAAATTTTTTTCACAACGGAGTGAAATATAAAATCCTACACCGAATATAATTATATTATTTATAATACACTACATTATACTATACTATATTATACTGTACTGTACTGTACTGTACTGTACTGTATTGTATTGTATTGTATTGTATTATATTTAACAAATAAAGAAGCCTAAGCCGTGTATTACACTGTGATAAAACACGACGGACATATGAGAACACGAGGGAAATGTAGAAAACACGAGCCGGAGGCGAGTGTTTTCTACATTTCTTGAGTGTTCTCAAATGTCCGGAGTGCTTTATCACAGTGTAATACACGGCTTAGGCTTCTTCATTTGCTTTAAGATATAGATTTTACGCGCGAAAAACAATAAAACACGCTTTTTCTATGTTTTATACTCTGATAAAACATGGATTTTCGACCAATCAGAGCGCGCGCAGGGTCCTATCTATGTTTTAATATATGATCAAAATGCTGGCTGGGAACTCTTGTGTTGTCCCACTTTCTGAAACAATGCTTATCTCACTTCAAATCATAACTGTCCTTCACTTGCATCCATCCGAAAGGAATTTTATGTGCCACGGCGTGAGCTACTACGCTCTGAGTTGGGATGACTTATACTCGTTATCATCCTCTAAGTTCCAAACATTTAAGAATGACATAATTTGTTTTTACAAAATATTTGCTAAGAAACAATCGGCAAGGCAGTATTAAAAACTGAATTTTTCAGCAGTCGGATGTCAGGTCAGAAAACCGAAAGACGAACTACGCTACACTACACGCTCTCAGCACTGACGTATGCATTTCGTTCGGCTCGTAAAAAGTGTGGCGTCGGTGATGGTGAACTTTAACCGTTACCCACGACATAATAAAAAATTTCCAAGGATTATTTGTCTAGATTATTATACTTCGGAATGTGAACAAACAGAAATATTTGCATTCACTTGAAATGTTAAAAGATTTACCAATTTTCCACAGCCAAGACTGCACTGTTATGAGTTGCAAAAGCCAAGGTAACTGTAGATGACACACGAAAATACTGTTGAAACCGCACAGATATGATAAGCTACTCAGTGGCGCCCCAGTTACCTTACTTGGCTTACGAGATTAGGATAACATATTTAAATCGAAAGAATGGTCTCGACAAAGGGCTTAAAACAGAGAGAGCACTCAAAGGAAGAACAGTGATAAGACTGTTGGATTAGTTGTCAGACTTCCGGAGTTCTAGAAAGACCCCGTTGCATGTTGGGGGCGGCGCGCTTTGAGGGACTCCCGCCATCTTGTGTGTATCTTGAGTTGTGTACGGAATAAATCCTTGTTTTGAGGCCTTTACAAAGACCATAAAATTAAAATATATAACGTTTGCCGGTATGGTTGAAATTGGGCAATTGTAACAATGGAGGTAATAATCGGGCTGAGGTTTTCATTTCACATGAGAAAAAAAACCTTGCAGTTAGTGTATAAATTTCCTGTTTCGACACTTTAAGAGCCAATGTCGGAAAATATCGAGAATCTCAAATCAATTCTAAAAATTCGAATTTTGGCTGATACTACTCAAACATCCCTGTGGGTGAACTATTTCAAGAAATGATATTGAGAAATCCCCAAGCGCTTTACATTTTGAGAATTTTACAAAAGTTCGAAAATTCACTAAAAATACATTTTTTATTCGGGAAATGGGTTCAAATTTCAATAATTTTCATCGAAACAGTACAAGCGCGCAAGGGCTCCTATTGACTTGATATTACTCATGTATTTAGCAGACATCCAAAGCTTTAAGACCTCATAAAAAGGTTTTGCAAAATAACTATTGTAATATAGTTTCTGGCTTTTATTGTGTGCACCCTGATTGTGTGTTGCTTTGGCAGTCAAAATAACGCCCAACTTCAACCGTCAAAAGTCGATCCTGGTATGTCACAGATTGGAAAAAATACTACACTAAACGAAAGAACTGTTATTTTATTAATTATACCTGAAGTTTCAGCTCTGCAAATTAAAATGCTTGCGAGTAATAAAATTTTAACTTGAGCCCCCAAGTCGCCGTGCGCGACAAGAACGTGGAATGTAAACAAAGGAAAACATATGCAAATCGAGGAGAAAATTACACGGAAGTTATAACTAGCCCATCAAAGCGCAAAGAATTGATGGAAATTCTGTTATCTAAAAAAGTATTGCTACCTGGGAAGCTAATAAAGCGAAATTATCCGTCCAATAATAATAAAAAAGCTATTTTACGGCTGGAGGGCTAAGGGTCACGAAATCGGGTCGGATGAACTCGCGCGGATGGTTCCGAGGTAAAAAGGTCAATCATTTTAAGTCCAAACGCTTCTAAAGAAGCTTTCAAAATGCACCATGGAGCAAACAAACAATGTCAGTAAAAGCAGATATTTTAGTTATGATAGAAATGAACCATAAAATGCAAGTTTATTTTTAGAATATAAAGAAATGATAGGGGCTATTATGGGCCATCGACGATTCTATTTTAAATGGTCCGTCCCTTGGCTATACTACGCGATATTAAGTCCAAAAAGTAACAAGATACAACAAAATAAATCAGAGTTTAAAATAATCTTAGAAAAGTATAATACTCACTTGGGAATTTAATAGATCTCCCGCATACAATAAAATACAATACAATAGAGTAAAACAAGGTAACAAACCCTGAAGAGTCACATCGGTTACTTAATTGAAGTTGGGTAAATTTACATAATTTTACATGAGTTTTACGTTGCCCGTTTGACATCGCCCCGGTTCAGAGGCACTACAAGCGTTTTCGAGAGAGATTGTCTTTAAGGCAAGACCACTTCTGTAAAAATGGCTTTGAATAATTGTTATCAAGTGCAAGTTGATTTTCAATTTTTATTGAAATCATAACCAGCTCTATATAAACCTGAAACGCAGGCAACATGTTTTCAGTACAGTCTGCAGTCTGCAGGTGCATTGCAGTTAATTTCTATACAGGAGTTACAGAATTCCTGTCTCTCCTCCAACAATTTCCCCCGACTATTTAAGGTATAAGAGCTTTTCTGCTTATTAGCATTTCCTATAATTTTTTACCAATTTTGGTGTGAGACCGAAGACTGTCAGTCAGATTCCCTAGGTTTGCGTTCCTGTCCACTATTGCATATACTTTCTTGTAATTTTTGGGCGCTGATACAACTCGATAACATTTGAGATAATTAGTGTTAATATCATACTTATCGGTAAAGGTTTGATAGCTTAAAAAATTTCTGATCGTCAATTAGTACATCTCTAATGTCCTTTATGCCCGCGATACTTGAATTGTAAAATACTGATACAAGTAGAAGGAGAGTACAGGTCTTTGGCTTCCTAATTTAAGCTGGCCCAGTATTGTATGATCATAATTTCCCCAAGGAGAGGGAAGATTCGGCAGTGGTATATATCCTGTTCTTTCAAATTACTGCAGAACGCCAGTTTACCCCCATATCTTCTTAAATAGGGGTCAAAGACGAGTTTCCATTTTCCCTTGTTTTCTTCGTCCAAATATTTTTGAATCCATTTCACTTTCAGAGATTCATTGAAACTCTAAATGTCTAGCATCTCGAGTCATCCATTCTCGTAACTAATTATCATTACCATCCTCCTTATTTTATCATGATCTCCCCAACCATCCCAAAGGCAATCATACAATAAAGAATTGATTTCTCTAAGTATGCTGCGAGGAGTTGGAAGAGATGATAAAACGTAGACTATTTGGGAAGCTAGCAAACTTTTTATAATTATAGTTCTCCCTCTGAGGGACAACCTTCTGAACCGAGCAGTTGTCTAAGATGTTCTTGATTTTCTCAACTTTTTCAATAAAGTTAGCTTTACGAGAGTTAACTTCAAATGTCGAAAACACAACTCCCAAGTGCGTAAACCTTGTTGTCAGCCCATTTTATTGGTTTACCGGAAGGGAAGTTAGCATAAGAATTTTTACAGGCGCCGATCCAGAGGCTTCAGACTTTCCATAGCCTTGAGAAGGCAGGAGGAGAAGATCAGGATTTTGAGATCTAAATGGTAATCCGGGTTTCCTCATGGAAAGCACCCTAGTTATCCGTAGAAGGTTAAGCATTCCTGTCTTCTTTTTTTGAAAACGTTGAATGATTTCTTTGACTAGTCACAAGGATTAGGAAACACCAGTGCCGTTGGTTCAAACTCATTAAATAACACTTCAAAGAGGAATGGCACTGAATTAAAACATGCAAAATAAAAATAAAAACATCAAGCTTACCATCAGAAAAAGCAGAATGGACATATATGACATATATGATAAAGGAAACCATGGCCAGCACTGTCGCATTCACAACTGGGGATGAGCCAGGTGCGTGCCGTAGGGCGATTTTTTCTCAAGTCATTGTTGACATTTTTGTCATTATCATACGCGTTAACCCATAGAAACTGTGGCTGTGTGTATACAAATTAAGTTTAAAATTTGAAAGAGTTGGTTAACTAGAGTAAGGACTTTTCAGCCGCTTGAAAGCAGTGCCCACGGAAATATGATGAACCATTTAACAGCCACTGACTGTAAATATCAAAAATGCGAAGACGGGAGCGAAATTTCGAATTTCATTTTATTTCATCTAAAATAACCCTATGGTGAACTATTTTCGAAAACCATGTTGAAAGGACTAGTAACTTTTTTTTTTTGTCCAAGAAAAATTAGAAAAGTTGAAAACACCGTTCAACGCTCATTTTCACCTCAGGGAATATGAGAAAAATCGTGCGTCTTCAGAAAGCTAGTACACATCAATTAGACATATTCTAGATTTCCTCCTTCCGACACCCGTAAACCATTCTATTATCTGTCGTAGGATGTAAAAATCATGCTATGGTTTGCAATTTTCAGTGAGCTTGTTGAGTCGTTCAAGATACCGACTTTTGAGGAATAAACGTCGACCTCAAATTAGGACCATTTTATAAAGTCCATAACTTTCCTAGTATACGTTTTCCGGAAAAATTAGGTATATCGGTTGTCAGCCCAGTCTTCATAATTACCGGTGTGAAAGTGGTGTTTTTGGCTCGTGATTAATTATGAAGCCAACCGGGAGCTTGTCACCTGCCAGTTCGTGTCCTACCCAGTAATAGGAGAGCGCGTGATGGAGAATATATGAAATTTCATATAGTTGAATTGCGGATCGGTAATGATTTGAAGTGTGATCATTGCAGTTAATGAAGCAACTTTTAAAATGGACAGAGGAACAGGCAAAGATCTAATCCCATCAAAACACAGAAAATGCCTTCACTGACTTGTATTGATGTAGAATCAGGCCGAGACAATATTAGAAGAAGAATATAAATAAAACGTGGCGAAAATACCTTCTGTCTCCTTGATATTGGCCAAAAAGCAAGTAACTAGGAGCGCAGTAATTTTCATGGTTGAGTACTATTGGCTCGTAGAACAGAATGAACTACAAGTATGTAATCAAGCGCTCCTCTCGTGTCATGTATGTTCAGGTCTCAACCGATACCCAGTGACTACGGCAACATATGACGTTTAAATTGAGTGGCAATGGACGTATGACATTCAAAATATTGACCGATTAGCTCAT
>BLFK01000397.1:2455241-2464491 GCA_014634185.1 Astreopora myriophthalma | reverse complement strand
AGACCACCAGAGCTCTGCTGCCTTCCCCCCTGTAAGGGATCAGCGGTGCATGGAGACAAATGTAAGAAAAATGGCATTTGCTGTCGCACGATAGGCAATTTGCGTAAACTGACAATATCTGATTCTGTCTTAGATAAAGTACGATACAGTTTGCACCCTATAATCTTCTTTTTACCTTTTTATCCGCTAGGTAAAATATCACGTATGTAGCTCAAGTTACTGTCAAGTGATGGCATTGTAAATACAGCAAAAATCCCAACACCCTTACGTTTTTTAAACTGTATTTACAAACAAAACGTTTCATAGCTTTTCACAGCAAACAAAACTTTCCATAGCTCAACGTTGGGAGGGGTAAAACCCTTGAAAATTGTTTACTTAGATAATTAACTGCTGCATGGGAAATAAAAATGAGCTTCATTATAATGTGATTTCACTACAACTGAACACAATCGTTCACGTTTTGGTTTTCTTATGCATTTAAATATGAATAGAAAAACGAAAGGAATTATGATAGTTGTAGTAAAACTACGTGGCAACCGTGTCAAGCCAAATAACTGTTCGCTATTGTTAGAGGCGTGTTTTTTATTCCCATATATTATGCCTGCAAGCATCAAGCACTTGCACATTTTGGCTCAAAGCCATCGAAAACCATAATGGCTTGTGCCTCTGATGTCTGGAAGAAACCTCGCTTTATTTCTCTTTGTTATTACTTTATAAAATAAACCACCTCTCAAATACGGCAACAAACTACTCACAGCCGGAGTAAATGACAAAAAATAGACCTAACAAGATTAGCAAAAGTACAAATTTCGTTCAAGCCTCACATACTGGAACAACTAAAAGAAAGGACGTGCTAAGCAGCTGCTTTGTGCAAATTGCTTAAGTCTGTACCACATGACATCATGATTCGTCTACATAAAGCATACGTACCACTTCATTTAGAGTACTGCAGCCCACTCCTCTTGGGGATTAGCGCTGGGCTTAGAAATGAATTATTATATACTAATTACTATCTTAGGGTACTCAAAATCCGTGACATGATTTATTAGATTTAGCACCACTGGAGTCTTTATATGTACAAAGGCGATTTCAGTCAACTTTAATTTTATAGATGCTTACATGGTCAAGGACCTGAATACCTTAGTGAGCTTTTTTCAAGTTTTAACTGTAAGATACATCTGTTTTAAAAGGACCTGGGACACACCTCCAGCTGCCCTCTTTTAATTTAGAATACATGCATAAGTCATGGTCATATCTAGCTACTATGCCATGGAATAGTATACCAAACAAAGAGAGAGAGTCTTGTAACTTGTCCACATTCTGATGCGCATTGAGTGCTTATATAGCACAAGGATGATCCGTTTTGTAAACCAATTAAGACATAGTTTTTAAATTTTTGAATATCACTGAACGTACATGTTTTTATACTTTTTCACTCTTAGGATTAGCTGTTATAGCTTGTAGAATACTTTTAAAAAGGCGTCCGCATATTCGTAAAATTTACAAATGTTGGATCTTCTCCAAAGACTAAACAAGAAGGGAATGCAATTGCGAAAAGCCTACAGTGGCTTCCATTTGTCTGCTGCTGCACTGGTATAGGATCAATAGCAACCAATCTTCCCCCTAGTAAATCATCAGTCTGTTCCTCGATTTTTTGACCTAAAACATGTCATGACAAAGACTGTCATACAGGTTGACATGTCCTGGCAGACATCCAACTGAGCTGATACACACCCAGTGGCTGTTACCGGTGTTTAGAATTTGTAGAAATATATTTCCAATTTAGGCAATACAAGGTTCCAATGTTGTACGTCTGGGTATATGCGTTGCACTACTAGATGAATGTTCTTCATTTTATCAATAGCACATACCACAAAGTCAAAATATGTGACATTTGGTACAGAGACCAGCTGCTGCTGTACTCGATAGTAATAGCTGTGAGTTTTCTTTAGTTGGAACTGCCCGTTTACTTTTTCTAGACAGGAATTCTTTTGCTGAATATTTTCCTCAAAACTACCATCTTTGACGATCCGAAAAGGGCACTTCACCTCCCCACATCCACTCCCACAACAGTCACAAGACAAAAGGAAATCAGGCGTGGCACGAAGAAATGCTTCCCTTTGTTTATATATAGTCCACACTTCTTTACCTTTAAGTTGGAATGATTCGCTTTGACAGTTGCTTCGTATGCCTTGATGGCATCAATCTCGTGCTTTTCACCATGCATGATTGCTTTAGTATTGACCTTATAAAGGCTTGGATAACAAATTGTCTTAATCAAAGACTGGGGGGGGGGGGGNNNGGGGGGGGGGGGTGTCCAAGGTTTGTGTGAAATGCTGCACTGTTAACAGATGCACCATTTCTGCCAGCACGGTGTCTATAAAATCCGGAACCGATCGCCTGAGCTCTCCTGTTGATCTCCAATTTGTTAACGTGTTCCTCGGAAATATTTAATGTAACCATAGCACACATTTTGAGTAGTTCTGGGTACTGGAGATCAAGATTTTTTGACTGAAATAATTCTGAAATGGTGGGAAGTGTGCGACTTTCATCAGTAAACTGGTCAGAATAGGGATCAATCAAGCTCAATGCTACGGCTTTGATATTGTAATTATTTAGTTTGGCATAGAGCTCCTGCATTTCACCATCTGATGGAATCGTGTTCGAGGCAAATGTTTGTCCACAGCGTTGGTCTATGGTATTTGTTCTGCTTTGTTCCCCAAGATTTGGATGCAATGACTCAACTTTTGGTCCAATGTTGTTTTTGAGCTTTTGCGCAGAGGAGAAGTCAACATCTTTCGCCCTTGCGTACGGTACTTCGTTGACATACGTAGGCAAAATCCATGTGCGCCTTACTTGAGTGCAGGCGAGCTTTCCTTGGATCCGTGTTATGGCTTCGATGTAGAACAGAGCACTCCTTCATGGGAGCAGGTTTCACCTAGTCCTGCTTTGCAGTCTAAGCAATGCGCTGAAACAATAGTTCTATCTTTCTCTGTGATGATCCAAATGTTCACTAGTGGATTGCTCATGCTCTGCGAATGTCGCACTTTGGCCACAACAAACTTGCCAGCGATTTCTTTTCCGTTAACTGACGCGACAAAGCCAGAAACCATTTGGTTGTACGCCTGCAAACTTTTGAAGGCCTTAAATTGCTTATTTGTGTAATGGCTTTGTCATGTCTTCGATTTGAACGGACTACGTTTTTCCAATGGCGCCCAAAAGTGCGCATGCTAAAAGTGTATTGGCCGCTGGCCAAAAACACCACAGGCTTGTCTCTAGAACTAAGTAGGAAAGCAAGTCCGAGACCTCTATTGGAGGCAAACATTCTGGACACTGAACTGCTCGGTCGGTAAAGCCGCCGGATCTACTCCCACCACAGAAATCTTCAAATACCGCTCTTTGACGTTGTTTTCTAGGCCTTTGGCGTAGCTAAAGAGCACTGGAATCCTCTTCAGAATATCCTCTGAAGATTCTAGGTTTTGGTGTTTGGAAATACCCATAAAAATGTTAAATTATTTTAACGCGACCATACAAACACTCTAGGAATGAGATTTTCACACCTCGGATGAGCACCAACATGGCGGATGCCTAATTTGCATAAATGTGTGACGTCAGCTGAAAACCGAGAATAACGTTCACGAGAATTGTTGATTAAAAACACTTCTTT
Source organism: Astreopora myriophthalma (assembly GCA_014634185.1). Lineage (NCBI taxonomy): Eukaryota > Metazoa > Cnidaria > Anthozoa > Scleractinia > Acroporidae > Astreopora > Astreopora myriophthalma. The sequence continues at coordinate 2,460,824 of BLFK01000397.1, read as the reverse complement.
TACAGTGTTTATTGTTTTTATGGCGGGACGTGAGTTCATTTATCGTTTGCCAAGTTTTCCGAAGTTGCCATCAAATTAGAAAGATAAAGAGGATTCCTTGGTAGTTTGGCGTTACTGTATACGTACCTTATTATTTATTATCATGTTTTGTATTCGACGAAAACTGTGTGAATTTCGATCAAATGGCAACAGTTGCTCTTTTTCACGATCTGGCAACTTTTTGGGTTCGTCATTATGCCTCGGTTGTTGGAGTCTTCACAATACTTTCACTTCTTTGGCTGCCTCTTTGTCCCTTGCTTATGTCTGAACCGGTTTCGAAAGCAGTTGACTTCTTCATTCCGTGAATCCAGACGTAACTCAGGGTTTTGTATGGTTTGTTTTTGAACAGTGTTTAAAACTATCTGGGATTTTACTCTTGCCTTTGAATACGTGAAGAAATCCTATAATTGAACATCAGTCACATTAGAGAGCGTAAAAACGTTTTCACAAATGGAAATTTGAGTACTCAACCAACACAATGCCGGTGTACACGTCCTCGAGCTCACTCACCCGAGCACACCGTTCAATTGCTTGGTCATTGGTAAAACGCGTTGAACCAGCTGGTTTTCTTGAAAACAAAATGAATTGCGACTGACACATGACACTAAAAATGAGCCCAGTGCGAAATTTTATTTCCATGTATTGTTTCGACTGACAATTATGATTTATGAGTTAAAAATTTATCACATTTATTTGAATACTGATTGGGGTAGTGAGAGACCAATTGCTATCGACTGTTTGCTTTCAAACTGAAAGCTTCACATCATTTTCAGTGTTGAGTGTGCAATATATACGTATAAATATTTAGTCAGCTGGTGGGAACCAAGTTGTTAAAGGTTAATGCTGCCGTTGGCAGTTCTGTAGTCGGTTCATCTCAGTTGTTCGCTGCCCGGCATCGGTTCAAGATCGAAAATGCCTAACTCGTCCTTTGGCACTCTTTACAGTTCCAACTCTTCATTTAATATGACGCTTGTTGTTCTTTACACGTTGATCGTGCTCGTGGGTTTGATAGGAAACAGCTTAGTCGTCGTAATAGTGTACAAAGGCAGGTCAATGCTTTCCACAACAAACATCTTGCTGGCAAATGTCGCGCTCGCGGATCTCATCTCACTGATATGGTGTCCAATACCTTTAGCTGTTAATCTATCGGCAAAGCATGCTTCTGGGCCAGTCGCAAACTACATTTGCAAATTCTTCACTGGTTACGCTGTAACGTGTCTCACTGTCGGTGTCACATATCTAAGTCTGGTGTTGCTAGCCCTAGAGCGTTACTATGCAATTGTCAAACCTTTCAAGCAAGCGTTAGTGCCCTCAAAGCAGCGTATGTATTGTGTCATCGGCGGTATCTGGGCATCGGCGGCCATATTCTCCCTCCCTGGATTTATTTTGAGTGAATACGACAAAGAATCTGGAAGGTGCCTTGATCCATGGACGCTTGAAATAGCTAACCGCCAGAAATGGATCCCGGCGTTATCTGCAGTTTTCTCCGTATTTTTCTCCAGTTGTTTGTGTTTTTGCTATTTTCAGATTCTGAAAGGAATATTTGTTGACCGAACTGTGTGTTCTGTGGAAATCGCTGCCTCAAGATATTCGTCTATGAGAGAAAAACGAAAACTTGCCATGATATCTTTGACCGTTACAGTGGCTTATTATTTATGCTATTTGCCATTTTTAACTTTTGAGACATATATTGCTTTTGAGTCCAAACAGTCCATTTTGGAAAACTATGAAGTACTGTATAAAGTTTACCGAATTCTAGGGTTTATCATGTACGTAAACTCGTGCTTAAATCCGTTTTTCTACGCTTTTCAAAGCTCAAATTACAGAAGAAGCCTCAAAATAATTTTTACCCGGATAATACCGGTAATGGCAGAAATGACTGTAATTTCCAGGTGAATATGCACCGTTTGCAATAGGGAATGATTTCATATTGAAAACTTGCGATACGCATTTTATACTGCCTGTATATAAAGGTTACTCAAAATGTTAGTCAGTGTTAAATTTATACACCATTTAATACGCGTTTCTGCTATGTGTGTTACACTTAGAACTCCGATCCGTATGGGGAGTCAACGTTTGGCGTTCAATAATTTGATTAACTCTACATTGACTCTATATCTCGTTGACGAATTTCTTTCCAGTTGACATTCTGATCACTAATTGAAGTTAATTTCCTGTTCATATTGATGCGAGAGTTTTTATTCGAAGGCACACTGTTGGTTAGATTGGCTTTGTTTGAAACGTGCAAGCACGAGGCGAGCAATTTATGAAATAAAATTGCTGAATTTTTTTCAATTTTGCTGGCGCAAATCACTCGGTTGCCTGTTTAGAGGGATTACTGACACCTCATGTTGATTTTCATTTGTTTTATTCAATATACGTATGATGACATTTCGCAAAATATAACAGCTAATATGGGAAAACAACAACTGTTAAAATTCTATTATGAAACTTAGGTACGAAACTTGTCAGTTTTTGTGTAATGCAAAAAATTTTGACTTTTCAATGAGATTAGATGTCATTCTGTTTAAGAAATCTGACAGTTTTTTAACTAATAAAGTGAATCTCCCAGAGCGGCGTTTCTACACCTGCTGGTTTAAGGGAAAGTAAGATTAGAATTTCTATCACTTCCTAGTACCCTCCGCAAGGTGACCCCAAGTTATTACATTGGTATTAAATGCTTAGAGGCGTGTAGTTGTTCAGTTCTTTGCAAGTGTAGTTATACTAAAATTAAAGACAGAAGAACTCCACGGTTCTATTGTTATCAAGCCGGTAAAGGGTCCCGGAAGACGGCAGGTTACCACTCGCTCATCCACGAGGCTAAGTACACGAAACTGCAGTTCTGTTGAACATATCTGGGCTAACGTTCGAACCCTTTGAACTCGAGCTCGAGATTCGAGACAGTCCTGTCAAGATAAAAAAAGAGGTCAGTTTCTTTACATTTCCATTGTTGCAGCCGATGATTATGTCGCATTGCTTACTCTCGCAAAAGCAGCGAATAGAATCTTGAATTATCGTTAATTTGCGTTTCATCTTATGAGAACATGATGTGAATAACGCAATTTTGCAGTTAAATTATAGTAATCACGACGTGGTTGTCAAACTGTCAATGCCGGCATTCTGTCAAACGGCTTCGACTTAATAATTAATCGCTCAGGAACAAATATTTCAAACATATATTTGTAAAGTGTAACTGCATGTCTTGAATCCGTGCGACATGTTTAGTCTTTTAGCACATTGTCTTATTTTTCATCTGGAAATGATGGCAATCCAAGCTCGAGCCAAAGGTTTGTTTAAATATTTTGCATTCGAGGCTATGTTTTGCTGTGTGTCATCTATCTTCCAAAGATGTCCGCCAAGGTGATTATGGCAGAAGTTGGTCATCTATCATGCGTTCACTATATCTCTAGGCAAATCACCAGCCGATAGAATAGCGTTTCTTGAGTAATTAAGGGCCTCTTCATCCGCGTCGGCTCGGTTTTTGACTGAGATCTCCCCTCACCACTAGTGCTTTGAAAAAGTCTCGATGTCCTTATATCAGAGGGCGGGCTGGCCAGAGATCTTGCTATAACCGGAATGAAAAATTTCCTATATGAACACTGATTTCAGCCCGGTTACCGGGATGAATTTTTCTCAAGTATGCATGCCTTGTGCGTATTTTTAGCTCTTCGTTATGCATTTGGCGGCTTTTAATGACAAAATTGGGTTACCGGATGAAGAAAACTCACGTCTTTTAGCTTTGATAACTTGCCAGACTGAAATATCAACAAATCCCTGAAAAGCCTTGGTTTCTTATGGATGGTCATAATAAATCTATTAACACAAGGCAATATTGAAACAACTCTGTGTGCCCAGGTAAACAGCATCACAGGTAAACAACTTCACTGGAAAGCTGTCTTTAATGCATTTCTAAAAGGTCGCTCATGCGAATCTCTGTGACCAAAGAAAACTCAAGATGTAGAAATCATGGTATGAATTTCTTGGAGAAAGCATATGAGGCAAACCCGGGGAAGGGAAGCAAGAGCCTCAAGTACTAGTTGGTGGAGAACTCTAGCGAAAATAGTGTCTTACCCTTATAACACCTGCATATTCTAGATGACAAGCGAAACAAGTCACCTTGTGTTTTCTGGGTTAAAAACTGACACATGAAGTGTCAAAAATGATGACCACCTGAAAAGCACACGGACTAATCAACTATCTTGTCCGGCCGTGTACGGACTGGGTCTTGTTTTCATACAGTGTCGGGTAAGGGTGGCAACGTCCCTACACTGTACGAGAGCGACATGGCTTTGACTAAAGAACAAGCCCAAATACTGGGGAAAACACGGACAGACAAAGGAATCAAGCCCTGGAAGCAAGATGTTTACACAAGAGGAGCCATTCGGAACGCAGCTGAACTCTGGCCAGGAGGAATCATACCGTTTGTCATCAACCCACGAATAGGTATAGTACCTAATTTAAAAATGATAGCTGATAACGTTGTCTGTTATCTTTGGTCTGCCAAGCCTGGTTAGCAAGTACAACACTAAAAACAAATAAAAAAGGAGGCAAGTACGTGCAATTTAGCTTCCAGTGACCTTTTTCTTGGTAAAGGGTTAGTTGCTGGTCTGCTAGTAAGAAAAGAAATGCTTCTATGTAGTACATTTATGCAATATAGGACACCATTGATAACTGCTTTATAAAGGAACACCGAACCCTCTGCTCTTTGCTCTTTACTTCCTTAACCAAACAAGAGGAAAACTACGAAAACAACACGGTCTCATGTTATGACTATGGGCAACTGCAGGAAGGTTTACCTATCCCGATTGCAACTGAAACAGTTGATTGCACACTCATTCCCAGAAATCTCAGCAAAAAAACTGAAATCTTAAGCTAAAGCAAGAGACGATAACGGGACCGCAGGGAGGGAGTGCTGGGTGTGGAGTGTGCTGGGATATGTAAATTTCTCTAAAGTTAAATATTGGACACAGGAACTCGGTTTTTAGAGAAGTCCGCAAAACCTTACTTCTGACTTAAAATTCAATTGAAATTGTAAAATTATTAAACGGTGCATATTTTTGCTTATTGCAGCAAAAATGTGGCAAATGACACAGAGCATCCCACATTAAAGGCACGAGAGCCATAAATCAGTGTTTGCGGACGTCTCAGGAAACAGACTTCCGTCACTAAAAATAACTTTAATGAAATTCACAAAAGCCAAAAGCTAGACTGGGCGTTTCCCTCTCTGTCCAGTTATCCTCTCTTGGCTAAAGAGACAAATTCGATTTTGTCCCCAAAAACAGACGAAGACGGACGAGAACTGATCAGAAACTCCATGCATGATTGGGAAAAACACGTTTGTATCCACTTCAAGCAGAGGGAGCGTGAAAGGAACTATATTGAGTTTGTTTACAAAAAAGGGTTAGTATATAACGAATTCGAACTTCAAGGTAATTTGAATGCAAATTAAACAAAATAATAATACTAAAAAAAGAATAAGTCAAGCTAGTCATAAAGACACATCAGTAAAACGTATGAAGACAAACTATATGGGGACCGTGTGAA
>BLFK01000397.1:2422741-2447741 GCA_014634185.1 Astreopora myriophthalma | reverse complement strand
AATGCTCACAACGACAGCTGTAAAATGCATGTGAAAATTATTGGTCGAAATAGTGCCGAGATGTTTCACTTCCTATTTGGTAATTCTCATTTCCATTTGATCTGGTTGCGAAATGCTCGAGGCTGCTTTAACCAGGCTCATCGACAAAAACGCCTCCGAAACGAAATATAGGCATAGCGTCCTTTGGTATAGTTAAATCGTGTGCTGTTAAGGCAATATCACGTCGATTTGATTTTGCTGTCGATTGGTCGCTGTTGAAATTTGAATATTCGTAACACGGATATAACAGGGCCGAGAAAACTGACCGAGGTAAGGAAATTTTCAATGCCAGATTCAAATGGAATTTAGTCATGAACCTATTAGAGCGCTGAATGTCTTACCCTTAAAGATTTGGATCGGGTTGGTTTCTAACTGTTGTCGATCTGACTTCTGAACACTTCTGTTGAGCGAGGATCAGTTGTTGATATTATGGTTAATTTCATCAAACGGCAATAGAAGGGTACTATACTGAAACCAAACGCAGTCTTAAATCTGCCAAAATCGACTCCCTGAAATACCGGATTTCCTTGACTCCTTACCCCTGTTTTTTTTTTCGTCTCCAGGAGACAAAACTGGGTAGAGAATCGGACATTACGATTTAAGGAAATTGTCAGTGCTGCCTCAATACAGGCTTAGATTAAGGGCAATATGAAACAAAGAATAGCGATGACGTGTCATGAAACATGTCCCTATTACCTGCTAAATGTTCGTTCGGATATGATTAGTTTCTACCTTAGCAATGAAATATTTGGACAAAAAAACACGAGACTTAGGCAACCTGCACGCTTGCTGTACAAAATACTCAGGTTATTTTCATTCCTTAAACTAAGCTGGTCAAGCGGGAAGATATACGAAGGGAACCAGATATTCTGTCGAGTACGAAATTTGTACTGAACGTTTGTGAAACAAAATGTGACCGAAAAGATAAAAATGGTAACGCTTTCTCACCATATTTTTACTTTTGTTGGCATTTGGAAGAAAAGGAAGTATACAATTTTCTGCCGCTGCCTAGCATACCTTACTGAAGCGTACCGTTTCAAAGTCGACAAGTGAATTGTTACTAGGGTGCAAAACTGTAATGTATCGCACCGTAAACACCATTCATAATTTGCAAAATTAAAGAGAAGGTAAATACAAAATCTCTATCACACCACGGCCGATCAAGCAGTGATCATGATCAGAAGTGAACGATTTTTCAAAGGAGCAGGAAAAATTTCCATAATAAAAGTAAATACTTTTTCATTTTGTTTTGATTGACAGCAGATCGATGCTACTTTAGACAACCGGAGCGATTTTCGCGGAAACACTCAGTTCTTTACACGAAAGCAGCTATCAGCATCGATCATCTTCTCTCCACAGCATTTTTTTCATACCTCTTGGGTTCAATTGAGCTCCTCTCGAGCATATCCGCGAAGAAATAACCGTCGCATCGAGACAAAAGTTAGCTTACAGTGATCGTGGAGTACATTAAGCTGATAAATCTGTCTCAATTAGCCACAAGTTCCCCAAGCTCACTGACTATTGACGTTGCCGATAATAGTAACGCATTTACAAGGATTTGTATGGGACAAATCAGTGCCTTTTTGTGGGTAAAATTACGAAAGATTTTCGAATAAAAATTGCTTACCCGAACTTTTCGGTCATTCTGTATTTATTCTGAGAGGTTTTTAGGTCAATTCAGTTGAGACGATTCCACGGAGTTTTAGTTCCACTACTCCTTCTCCTATATAAAAATCGCTAAGATTGGAGAGTCCAGCCCACGACCCAGCTGATTGGCTGCGAATAAAATGGCCTTTTCTCCTCCTGAATAGTTCGGATCGCCTCCAGATTCCACGAAGCTCAAGACCCGTCACGCTGGAAACCATTGTCAGAGGCTTGGTTTGTATCTTCCGTTGGCCATAGGGTTGAAATCGGCTTAGCAACCCGGCCTTGCGAACCAAACCACTTACCTAAACTGTAAGCGACAGTGGTTTGGTCCTGAGCAAACCGATACCCTCATGCCTGGCCCTGGCTTTTGATGGTTTCAAAATGCCCTCAGAAAAAGAACCCGATTGGTCAAATGGGATAGAAATTTGAAACCATCAAACGCGAGGGTACCGGTTTGCTCAGGACCAAACCACTGTCGCTTACATGGTGCTAGGTGACTTTTCTTCCTTGGCGTTTTCTTCACCCGTTTAGATTTTGCGATTAGCTCGACTATCTGCTCTGGATGTCTCAGGATATGTCATAAACGGATGTCCTTGCAAAAAGTTACTTCTTGATTAAAAACATTGTGAAAGAAGGTGCTTCAGTCAATCAATCGAAGACGTGAGAACGTCAACAGCTTGCAGCAGAGTATTATGAGCTGTACTGATGGACAAAATGTGCTCGTTCCTGTCATCAAAGATGCTTAGAGGCCATGAAATTCACCCAGGGAAAAAACAGCCGCATGTATGGATTGTTGCTGCTCGCGCAGCTATTTTCGCGCGCTCCCGTGACTATCTAGGAAGCGACTGCTAGCAGTCTAGCAGCTATGAGCCTTAGAGGTCACACAACTAATTTTCGAGACGAGCGGAGAGAAAAAAGTTATGGTAAGAATTGTGAGCACGTAAAGATTTATTTACACATGTCATTTGAAAAGCCCCGGTCAGACGCGACGATTTCGCACAACATCATGCAACATTCAGTGTTGCGCGCAACATGTTGCGTCTGGTTGACCAGACATTGCAGCATTGTTGGGTTGGTGCATGTGAAAATTTACCAATAAATACGTGATTCAGTCATAATTTACGTCAGCGTAGTGATCTATCTCCTTTGATCTATCTTCGAGTTTTGCTCTTTTTCCAGCCTCTCTCATCGTCCTCAATACTGATTTCAATAATGCAACAGACCGCTAAGCCGAACTAGAGGAAATTGACTTCCGAACAAGTGGATGCTATTGGCGGTCATTACTATTTGACGTGCAAAGTTAAAAGAGACAGGCAAGTATCAACTTTGCATCGGCAAACCGAGTGTAGTTAACCGAACATTGCCGCGACGTATTGTATGTGTTTGACCATTTCCTTTCGCAACAAGATGCAACCAAACCCAACAATTTTTCATGATGCTGCGTGAAATGTTGCGTCTCTTTGACCAGGGCTTTATATATATAATGTACAGAGTTATAGTTCATGTTCGCGCTACTCAAGTTCAAGTTCAAGTTTATTAAAGATTAAAAACATACAAAGTAAGATAGGCACTGCTCGCAGTTAGCTGCAGCTATTCGAGGCGAGCAGTGGCTTTGACGAAAAACAAATAACAACAGATCAACCTAATAGAATGGAAATAAGAAAGAAATGATTATGGAAATAAACTGAAGAAATGATCCTCACACTTTCTGGACAATTTAAGGAATTGTCTCATATATGCACTTGAAAAATTCAAGTGACTCCAACGGGATTCGAACCCACGACCTCTGCGATGCCGGTGCAGTGCTCTTACCAACTGAGCTATGAAGCCACACAGTTGAGAGCAGGTCAATTTGTTGGGCTCATGCGTGTTTTCCCGTGAAAGGAATGATGAATGAAAGGAATGATTATGAAGTGCGGGTTAGAAATGAACTGAAGAAATGATCCTCACATTTTCTGGACAATTTAAGCAATTGTCTCTTGTATGCACTTGAAAAATTCAAGTGACTCCGTTGGAGTCACTTGAATTTTTCAAGTGCATATAAGAGAGAATTGCTCAAATTGTCCAGAAAGTGTGACGATCATTACTTCAGTTCATTTCTAACCCGCAATTCATAATCATTTCTTTCAGAATGGAAATAGTAACTTACAATACAGTAACAGGTAAAACAAGAGAATGGAAGAACATTGATAAAGAACTAGGACTAGATGTGTACAGTTAAATTAAAGAAACGAGATTTACGATAAGAGAAAATTACTTAACCGATTACTTGACAAGATGTATAGTAAAAAAAAAGTTATCTTACTTTGAGTACTTAAGTTAAGCGAACATGGCCATGGTACTAGAAAAAAAAAGAATATATATATATGTATGTACAAGTACGTTAGATAATATTGACAAGAGCGGGATGAATTATGGATTATGCAAATATAATACACTGAGTTTATAAGATATTTTCATTTTTTGATCAAATCAGGTAGGTCAATGTAATCGTCCGCTTCCGAGAATTTTTGAAGAATCAAACTATGAATTTTACGTTTAAAATTCGTTTTGGCTGTGTGACGCATTTCAACAGATAGACTGTTCCAGACTTTAACACCGAACCGTGAAAAGGACTTATTTTGTTTTTCTAAACTAGAGTATTGCACGGAGAAATTACCTCTTGACGATGATCTTGTGTCATAGGGCTGACTATTTGATTGGAAATTAAAAATATTAGTTATTTGGGGTGGCGATAAATTATTGAAGACATCATGCATTAAGATAGCAACTGGTTTGAAATAAAGAAGGTCTAGAGGCAATAAATTAGAGGAGATGAAGAAGGGTACTGCGTGAGATTTATAGTCACCAAAAAACATAAGGCGGAGGGCCCGTTTCTGGAGGCGTAGGATTTTGGTTCTGTAGGTTTTCCCAGCACGGCCCCATGCTACAATTCCATACAATAAATAAGGTTGGATAAGTGATCTATAGATATCATGTAAAGTATGCAAAGGTACGAAGTGTCTTAATCTGGCAATAATACCAATTGACATGCTTATTTTCGATGCGGTATAAGAGATGTGATGTTTCCAAGAGAGGTTCTCGTCAATAAGCACGCCCAGATATTTAACATAGTTTTTGCACTCTAAAGAAACGTAGGAATTGCTGAGATGGTAAAAAACTGTCAAATTGACTTGGTAAGGTAGTTTTTTCTGTCGGGGTCGAAAAATTACGAAATTAGATTTTTTAATATTTAGAGATAGCTTGTTTGCTGTTAGCCAAGTGTAAACCTTAGAAAGCTCGTTGTTTACTGTGGACTCAAGCGATTTGAGGTTTTTATCTGCATATAAAAGGGTCGCGTCGTCCGCAAATAAATAAAACTTCAATTCTTTACAGCTATTGCAAATATCATTTACATATATAAGGAAGAGCAGGGGTCCTAGAACCGATCCTTGTGGGACTCCAGATAGCAGTATTTCTTTACTACATTTATTTCTGAGGTCAATTTCAGTAATCTGCTTACGTCCCACAAGATAAGAGGTAAACCAATCATTTACAATGCCTCGTATCCCATAGTGACACAGTTTCTGCAATAATATAGATCCTTATTGGTTTGAATTTGATTGATTATGTCCAAAATAGCATGCTCGGTAGATCTTTTCTCACGAAATCCATACTGTGAGTTATCAAGGATATTGAATCTTTCGAGATACGATTTTAGACGATAATACATCATTTTTTCGAAAATTCGATTGAAAATTGAGAGTAACGATATGGGTCTATAATTAGAAGGGTCAGATTCATCATTACTTTTATAAAGTGGGATAACTTTAGCAAGTTTTAATTTAGAAGGATATATTCCATTTTCAATCGATCTATTAGTAAGAACCGACAGAGGTTGGCTTATAATATGCTTTGCCGATCTTAAGATTCGACTTGGAAAGGAGTATAAGCCATGCATGTGCTTTATTTAATGGAGTGTTCTTTATTTCATTTTCTATTTCTAATGGACTCACTGGGTTGAAAAAGAACGAGCCAGGGTCACTCAAGTCTGGAAGATATTCAGAAAATTGTTTGGGGGGATTAGGCATTTTGGAAGCCAGGTTATGCCCGATTGACGGAAAATACGTATTCATGATATTTGGAAACTCTGAGGAATTGTATGAAATCCAGACATTTGAGCGAAGGTATATTTTTGCGTACATTCTGCTTTCGACCTAAAAGATCGTTTATGCCCTCCCATGTCTTTTTAATGGTAGTAAAGATTTCTTCAAAATACTTGTGAAAGTAAGTCTTTTTGCTGATTCGTGTGAGCATTGAGATTTTATTGCGATACAGTTTGTAGCGTGGTATGTCACCAGACGAATAAAGTGAATTCTTGATTCTGATTGACCTTCTAATACCTTTTGTTATCCAGGGTTTTCTCATTGTTTTAAATTTCTCTTTGAAAGTTGTTTTAAAGGTGCGTCCTTATTGAGGAGTTTGTTGAGTTTATCGTAAAAAGCAGTGAATGATTTTTTTTACATCTGCTTTGCTGCAGATCACTTCAGACAAATGAAGCTGAGACAACTCATTTAAGAAGTTGGTTTCCGAATAGTGTGAAAAATCACGAACTAGACGTTTAGATCTCTGGGGATTGAAAAGATGACCAGGGGATTATGCAAAACATTATGCAAAACTGAGAAAAGTGGTCAGTTAAATCTGAAATTATGTTACCACTGGAAATATTGTGATCAAGGTAACTAATGAAGATGTTATCAATAAGTGAATATGAGTTATTATGTACTCTTGTTGGTTTATCAATTGTGGGGGTCAAGTCGAGGCTTTGCAAGGATAGGACAAAATTTTCGGTGTGAGTACTGACAAGTTTAAAAACGGAGAAGATTTAGGTTAAAATCGCCCATTATAAAGGCCTTTTTCCTAGAAGCCGTTAAGTTTTTCCATCGTTATAGATCAAAGTATTCTTGGAAATGCTCCGGAGAATTATGCTGCCTGTAGATAACTTCGCATATTATATTTGCATTTTTGGGGAGCTGTAATTCAACAAAAAGTGCCTGGAAAGCTTCGTTGCAACACCTCTCAATTACTATATAATCAATTCGGTCATCAACATACATACCGACACCTCCAGCTGATAGAGGTGTTGCGACGTATTCAAAATTATAATGTGGAATTGAAGGGTTAAAGTCTAAATTTTCAAGCGAATTATGTATTTTAGTTTCTGTAATACCCAAGACATTAAAATGAAATTTTAGTTCATCCAACAAATGGGCTTGAAGGCTTTCCAGGTTACGTTTTAAACTGCGGATGTTTGTGTGAAATAATGAGAGACCACAATCAATTGAATTCGGTGTGGAAAAGCTATTTTTTTTTGTTCTCAGAAACTGAGTGGAGAGTAATATTTGCATCTTACGTTAGGAGTATACACATTAGGATCCGACTTTCTGTCCAAAAAAGTATTCAAAGTAAATATGTCAAGATCGTGATAGCTAGGTAGACGATGTAGACATTTCTTGGTGGGAAGAGTAATACCGAGAATATTGTTAAATTGGCCATGGGTAGAAACGATGTCGCAATTTTAATATGGTAGCTCGCGCAAAAGAGTTTTGTTTACCTTACCAACAGTGTCTTCATCAGGCGATTCAAGGCGAGCTGTAAGATTATACAAATCACTTGCATTTCTAATGGCAATTGGTCGAGAATCTTCGTTCTTTCTCAGCCATATTGTAGAGTTCTTAGCCCAGCAAACTGAGAAGGAAATCTTTCTTTGAGTTTCTTGGCGTCCGACAGCAAATTCTGAAGCCGCGGAGAGAGATGATCGTAGAGTCCAGCACGCCCGAGAGAGTTCTCTGGAAGGCCAACTCTTGAAGGATTGATCTTGTTGATCTCCCTCCGTAGTGACATAACGCGCTCACGAGCAAGGCGTCGTGTGAACTTGCATACTATCGGCTTAGGTCGACCATCAGACGCCTTTCGATGAGAAATTCGATGGGCAATATCAATATCATGAAGCTGTACTTCGGCTCCCATTGTATTAAAAATTTGCAGACAAAGCTGTGACGTTTCGGCCGCACTTTGGCGGGGCTTAAGCTCTGGAAGACCAATAAGACCTGTAATTGATCGATCGAAGTTGAAATCTTCTCAACACTCGAGGACAACGTATTTAAAGAACTCTCATTAGCACCCGTCTTTTCCTCGGCATATTTACAAAATTCGTCTTAGGATTGAGAAGAAGGATTTGTCGCTTCTCCTCTGAAACTGTCATGGCTGCCACCGCGTTTCGTTTTCACTTCGTCTCGTTTAAGCTGTAGTTCGGCGTATATCTCTTGGATTTTTCCTTTCAACTTGTCATTCTCTGCTTTTATTGACTGAACTGTTTCCTTTACCATTTTGCCAATCTTCAATAGTTTTTCGTCTCAAAATTTGCTAGAAAGTGAAGAGCTACTAGAACTGCGTCCGTACATTACGCACACATGCGTAATCAATTAGACTGAGTTTACACGATCTTATTCTTCGCCTTCCGTTTACACAATGCCGATAGATACCGTTACCGAAACTGGGTCGTTTTGAAAACCTTCAGTTGACAAAGTTGGAGCGTTACTATTATTCAACGTGAGTAGTGTTATTGAGCTTGGGGAACCTGGTGAATCAGCGGGATGCAGGCGAAAAAGACAATTGAAACGATAATATATAAAAAAGATCAATCACATTTCCTATGTATTACTACAACATGGCAAGTAAAATACCAAGTAGGTTATTTTCTAAATTCTTCCACTGCCGTCACCATTCGCTGAGGACGGTCAGACTGGCCCTTACGCAGCGCTTTCATTTTGCGCTTTTGCCTTAGACTGCCGTGGCCTTTTCGCTGCCGCCGCTGAGTTTGATGACTTCCATGTCCTTTTCCTATTAGCTATGATGACGGTATATGAGCGAAGCTTGCAATATTCGAGAATATAACATAAACTGGAGCGGGGTTCAAGGGCTTGCGAGAATATATTAAAGAAATGGGGCAAACATTTTCAGGAGGAGGTGACGGGAAGAAAAAGTAGATGGGAGTGATTGGTCAATTGCCGGGAAAGGTACTTTTTTTATAAGATTATTTTTTTCAAGCGCTGTTGTCTTAAATCTCATTTTCCCCTGAAGGGACCGTGACTTTCAAAAGTTACAATTCTCAGAATTATTTCTTAGTTTATTTCAGATACCGAGGTCCTGTTCTAATTGAGACTTTTGTGTTGACCGTATTGGGAAAAAAATAACGGTTAGCCGGTAAAAAAGGCAAAACGTAAGCCGTTAACCGTAAAGGCCACCAGCCCATTGAGGCCCTCAAAACCAGTGAGTGGACTCACAGTTTATTAGGTGCATGCGCTCGAACCTACAATGAATCTTTACACCACCACTAAGCTCTCTAAATAAATTACAGAGTGGCTGACGCTAGTTAAACGACACTGTACGGCTTACAGTAAAACTATTCTGGAGAGAACTGGCATGCATTAACAGCGTGTGGGTCATCAATAGTTCTTTGGATGTAATTCGTACGCTAGAAGAAAAACAACTTTCGCTAAGGAAGGTATGCACTTGGGATTTTTCGACTCTCTATACAAGCTTACTCACGGCAAGCTGAACTGAATCAACTGCATGACCTACTTGGAAAGAGTGATCAACCCCAGAGGAAAGAACTTCATTGCCACCAATAGCTTTCACACTTTCTGGACGAATGACACGAAGACCACAAAGTACCTTTACTTTCCTTGTCCAAGCCTCGCGATAAAATAAAACGCTGGCTATGTGAGAGCAAGATTCTGCCAATCCGGCCTTGCAACCCAAACAATGGGCATAAAGTATCGTTCCCTCTCAAAGAGTCGTTCATACGTTGTGAATGTCTCACCTTTGCCAAAACAACGAACTTGTTTGCGACAATGTGCCCTTCGACGCTCGCAATGAATCCCGCGAAACCATCTGATTATAGGCCTCGAGACTTCTAAAAGCCTTGAATTGTTTTTGCGTGTAGTAGCTAGTCTCTAAGACTAGATATGATAAAAGATCTGTAGTTTCCACGGGAGGTGAACAATCCGGTTCAATGTGCTTGCCCTCAAGTAACACGGGATCAATCTCAATGGCTGCGATTTTGTCCTCGTAGCGCTTTTTAACTCGCTGGTCCAGCTTCTTAGCATAATCAGAAAGAGGTACAGAAGACGTAGCTTCAACATTTTCACCTGATTTATCTTCACTTTCAGAACAATCCATTTTAGAAAGACTACGATTTGCGATGTGAACTTAATTTGCGTTATATTTGCATAATCACGCAACCCGCGGTTGTACACCAATATGGCGGCAAAATTTTCGTGACGTCACGTGAAAACTTCCTTATCGACAATACAGTCCGTTTCCGAAACTCAGTTTTTCAACAAGTTGTTGGTATACCAATGGGCACTAACAGCGCACCCTTATTACCTGATCTGTTTCTCCACACTTTCGAGTATGATTTTATGCTTAAAACAATGAAACAGGATATTACGAAAGCCATTTCTTTTGGTAATACCTTTCGTTATATAGACGATGTATTCAGTATAAACAACGAGAGTCTTAAGAGAGTACATCAGCATTATTTACCCGTCAGAACTGGAATTGAGGGAAACTACAATTGCATCGAATGAAGTATGTTATCTCGACACAAGAATAAAACACGAAGACGGCAACACACCCTACCACATCGTCTACGACAAGAGAGATGACTTCGACTTTCGGATAGTCCATTTTCCTCATATGTCTGATATGTACAGCAACATCCCAGCCAATCCGACCCATGGCGTTTATCTATCTCAACTCAGTGGTGAGATATGTCAGAATTTTTACATCTAAGGTAGACTTCATACAAAGACTTCATCAAGTCTCGTGAGGGCTCCATCGAAAAGGCTCCAAATCTGCCTTGCTGCTCAAGTCACTTACCAACTTCTCCAATCGTTATGGGGGTGCAATTATTGGTAAGTATGACACTACGCTACGAGAGTTGAGAACAGCGTTCACGGAAAAAAAGACACTGCCGTATCCTTTGTTATTTTTCACTTTTTCCTTCTAGATTATTTTTTCTTCTGACAAAATCTTTGTAGTACCCTTAGTTCCTATACGCGATGCTCTCTTTAGTTTGATACATAAGAGGTGCGCGCGTGCTTTCTTTGCGTGGTTAACGCATGTTTACTTCGTTTTCTGTTGACGCGTACACTTTTTAAATACCAATGATTTTAACGGCTACATATATCATTATGGGTGGCTCCTCCTAAAATGTTCTGCAATGGACCAATTTCGATATTTTAAATTAAAATTGAACTCCAAACAATAAACATGACTTCGAGGCTCTGGGGAATAAGGTGAGGATTTGTGTGAGTTTTTCCCCAGGGCCTCGAGGTGATGCCTTTTGTCCAACAGTGAATTTTTAAATATCGAAATTGGCCTTTTGGTATAGGATTTAATGGCGCCGAAACCAATTGTCCAATTGCACACATTTTAGGCATCCTACTTTCGAAAAGTGACGACTTTCAGATATTTTCACACACAAATATTATTTACAGTCTGTTCATTAAGCCTGGTTTCCATATCGTTGTATCTGTCGTGTCTGTCGTACAACTAAATGGAAACCTCCCGTACAACCGCTCAATACGACAGAAACGACAGATACAACTTGTTGTATGAGATATAATGGATTCTATCTCCTGCAACAGATACAACGTGTACAGGAAACGGGCGTACGACAGAAACGACAGATACGACAGATACAACGATATAAGTAGCCTGTGCCGGAGACGAAACCAAACCTCCGGTGTTAGATTACGTCTGCGACGCAGGCTACATATTAGGAAACCCACAAATAGTGAAGAAACCTCGGTACCAAAAACGATGTTCTGAATGAAAACTACACCACGTACGATGTACTAGATAAAAACTATATCATTTTCATTATAGTAGCTACAGGATTGGATCAGCTCATCAAAACTAAAGAGGGGATTATCTTCTTTGGGGACTGCGGCAGACTGTTTCCTAGAAACGGACAGGGAGAAAAACTGGGCTTACGGTATTCAGCGAAACGAAACGAAACGAAACGAAACGAAACAAGACGAATCAAGAGAAATTTTGCCATCGCTACGAAAACCGTCCTCGCCAGATCCCTTGTTTCGCAAAATACCAATAGCGGTCGATTGGTAATTGACGAAACAAGGGATCTGGCAAGGACGGTTTTCGTTGCGAGGGCAAATTTCTCCTGTGATCTGTAAGCCAGTATCGGCCTTATCTAACCATATAACTTTCGAAGGTAGAGCGCTTCTAGAAATAATTTGCGAGCCTTGTTTCGCCGATTACCAATCGCCCGCCATTGGTATTTTGCGAAACAAGCGATCTGGTGAGGACAGTTTCTTAGTGGCATTAATTGACGTTAACTCTTGCATGTGTAATAAATTCCTTTTCGTCTTGTTTCGTTTCGTTTCGTTTCGTTTCGCTGAATACCGTAAGCCGAAAAACTGAAATTTTCTCGTCTACTGTATATGTGGAGCAAAAAAGTTTTCCTTGCAAACCAAATAAACTGTACTGGCTAAACTGTTTTTTCCGCTTGCATCAACAGGAGGATCCATGGCATGGCTGACTGGCATGGCATGCAAGGAAGACATTCTTGACGACCCGGCTTTATAGTCACGTAAATTATGACTCGCCACATCAACGACAACACACCTCAAGCCAGGACAGCCAAGGCACTGAAACGAGTTGCGAATGCCATTCTTGTGTTTTCGGGCCTTTTTCTTCTGCTTGAGATGATTTTAGTTACTCTACCAAAACTTGAAAGCATGCAGTACAGTGCTGGGAGATGCAATGTCACAGACATGAAATTAAACATAGCTGGCGGCAAACAACTGCAGTGCCACTGTACAGGAAGCAACAGCAACACCAAATGCACCATTTATTATCCTTGCATGCAAGTTTTTGTTTCCTACAACAACGACTCTGTGCGTGATGCTCTTGTTGTAAGGGATCGACGACGAATTTCTGAACAGTGTTCGTACAAACTTCGGGACTATGAGTGCCGAACCAAAGATGACGTTTACCAGCACATAGAGAAGTTTCGGGAAAAATGGGGCACGATAAACTCTTCATATCGCTGTTTTTATGCTTTCAGACATCCCGACAAAGTAACTTTGTCCAATGAAGCACCGAGTATTGCTTTAGCGTTAAGTTTAACCATATTACCCATCACTGGAATCGCTATTAGCTTGGTCACGTTACATTTCAAGGAACAAATAGGTCTAATGATTCTTCGCAAGCGAAGAGTTGGAGCCAAACAAGGCTACCTCCCTTTGGCTTTTGCGGGGGGCGGAGAAGCCTCATCAGCACAAAGTGAAAGAGAAAGAGAGAGAGTAGACTAAATACACAAGAGTGATCATAACGACAACAACGTAAAATCATCTGTGAACGAGCTTGTCCAAGTTAACGGTGTTTGCGATACGATTAATGCTCGCCAAGAGGTCGACAGCTCAAAATTAGGAAGAGAAAAGTAAGTGCTTTTTTGAAAGGGTAACGTTGCTAACAGGAGTGTTCGAGTTTTTTAACGTAACGACTGAATCATACACTGAAAATAAGTCCACCTAAATTTCAACAGCGAAACGGTACTGTTTTCACTGTCGACTTCAACGCATTTTCATTCTTATGGCGTTTCCCTTTTTTTACGACTTCAATACATGGCCCGAGTGCGAATTACGACCCATTTTCACCAAAATTGCATTGCGTGCCGCGTGCAGTGAAAATTCCGCAAATTGCTGGTGAGCGTAAAAGCTGTGGTAAGAAAAAAAAAATCAATCTTCCCTCGATCATTGTGATATTTGTGCGTTAATATGGTAGTACTTCCTTCTTCAATAATGTGATTGTTTTAAGATAAGAAGTTAATCGGAGAATTTGATGTCACTACCCTACAACTACTTCCGTCTGCGTCGTTGTTTGGCCACAGTGAAAGGAATACCGTGTTCAACAACAATTGTTTCAATAAAGCCATTATTAATCTGTCCATTACACAATGAATCATGAACAAATCAGGGCTACTATTTTCGATCGTCCATGTTAATAAAAGCTCGCCTTCACCTCACCACTTCCCATAGTTTCAGCGGTGCCTTTTGTCATCAGGCGCCAAACTGGATCCATATCCAGTGATGGCAAGGCATGTGCATATAGTTGGTCTCCTTCGCTCCTTTGCCTGTGTCTTTGTAACTGCTTTAGTAAGCTGCTGTATTGACTGCGATGATCACTCTAACTTTAAAATCATTACATATTGGTAGCTCAAATATATCATATCATTGTTTTGATCACATATTTGAAATTACGAGGGCGGTACTCTACTTTTAGAAGATAGTGACAAAACAATCTATTTCTATGGGCCGCAATATGTGAGACCATATTACAAAAGGCAAATTAAGAAAAGAAACACTCTCTAATTTGAGTAACGTGAATATATCTCGTCATCAAATAATTAAAAACAACTTTTGTTGCCTTTTGGAAGCTAATTTAAGTACCAAGTTTGACGAAATCAAGCCTGATGAAAAACAAAAGCTGATATCGCCGGCCTAAATGAGACTTCTTATAATGTAACGATATTATCATTGCATAGCTTTCCTCTGTTTTCACTTGTATCTTGTTATCGCTTGTTTACTGCTCATCGTTTGTTTAGTACCCAGCCAGCTTTTTGAAAACGCCTCTATTCTTGGACTTCGCGTGCACTGCGGTTATGTGCATTGTCCAAGAACGTTCATTAGCAGCGTTCAAGCAATTACGTCATTTTTAGATCAAAAGAACAAATATCTGCAAAATAAAAAGTTCCTTAATTAAACGAATGGAAACACCAACATTCTATTACTGTAGGGTATGCAATACTCCGGCCCTCACATCATTGAATCCTTCTCTCTTATATAGCTAGCCGAAAAGTCTTGGAAAAGCATACTTTTTTCGACATGCAAGATCATGTGCTGTTTTCCTATTTTCGTAAACAATTGCCAAACAAAACCATATAGTACCGGTACGGCAATTACACATTGAACATTGAACAGAGCTTCCAGAAGTTTGCTGGACTCTTTCCTGTATTGAAAACGAACACGCTTTTCTCATGCTCAGTTTTAACTGCCCATTTTTATTGGAAAACGTACACGTTACGACACCAAGGCCCAGTTGTTCGAGGCAGGATCATAGCGCTAACCCCCGCGGGTTAAGTGCGAACAAAACCCTAAGGCTGGCATGGTATTTTAACTCTGACTCCCCCTTCCCCCACCCAGGCTGTTTAAACAACGTGGCCAAGCTTTTAAGAATTATACATGTACGTAAGACCAATCAACAGGGGCACCGCCCCAACGAGAAACTTCGGTGAAATATCTGTTCAGGAGAGTCTACCCGTTCTAAAGCTTTCGGATTCTGCATTGCCAAAAATCTCTCGATTTCTTCACTTAAACATAAAAAACATTCGCAACCAGGGAGATCCAGGACAAAATAGTCCCTCACATTTTCAGAAGGGATATTTTTGCAATTTTTGGCTGTTAAAAAGGTCACCTCGCATTTTCGGGTAAGGAAATAGTTCGCTGAGAAGAGTTTTCAAAGGTAACGTTCAGCTAGCAATTTCTGAAATGAAGATCTCATTCCCTAAAATTTTCGGGCACATTCAATTTTCAGCTAAGAAATCCGAACAGATCAATTTTTCTAGGTGATAAAAACATCTCTTTAAACAGTCTTTAAACCAGGAGCCTAGAAATATCCCTAAAAGATTTTTTTTGCTCAATTTGCTCGTTTGGTGCCCCTAAATCAAATTGTAGTTTTATAAAAGTATTGACAGGCCCGAAGAGTTTGAGGAGCTCTCTAGTGACTCTCGAGGAACGAACACAAGAGCCGGATTCTCACTTGTCTTCGGCAAGTTTCCACCTTTCATCCTTGTTACTTGGGACATGGTACGTATTATATACACCATTTAGTCAAAATCATTAACAACAACAACAACAACAACAACAGCGGCCTATATCAGAAGTCAGAAGGTAATGATTGAAGACTCTTCTGTGTCAAAGTTGACCCTGATCAGAGACAATTAGTTTGTGGCGACCATAAGCCCTTACTGGCCAGATGCAAAACTAATTGCAAATTGGAAGAAAAAACCCAGTTTTAAATTCAGACTAGCACCATCATTATTTTGATCACAGATTTCAAAATAGGGGGCAGTACTCTTAGTTTTAACATATAGTGGCCGAATACGGTATTTCGGTATGACGGTTTATCGAGAAATAAATATGCGAAAGATACTACGTGATCTTAGAGTCACAAAGAAGAAACCGAGCTAATTTAGGAAAGGTGAATAATTGAAAGTATTGCTCTTCAGAGGCTAATATCTACCAGGTTTACCGTAATCAAGGATGGATGAACAAAAGCTGATATCACGTAAATGACACCGCTCATAATGGAACGATATTGAGGACTGTTTTCCAATGATAGCTGTCCTCTACATGTCTCTTATTCCTTATGATCTCTTGTTTAGTACTCAACCCGTTTGTTTAGGACCCAACAAGATTGATGTTCAAAATATAGCTGTTACGAAAACACTTCGTGGATCATTGTTGGCGTTTGAATGGTAGAGCTGATATGCTTATTTAATATCCCTGCAGTGGTTTATGCACACTCTACGATTTGCCTTAGTGGAGAGAGAGTCTGTAATTTCGATTCAATGTTAATTTTATTCCGCAATCGCAAAATTTGATACTGACTGTGCTGGACAACCTGCAGGTGGGAACAGCTAATAATCGAGACGGGCTGTGCTTACATGAACTCACTCGTCGTTATGAAAAGAACAGAATGAACAGATTACAGAGGAAGCAATCAGAATGGATATTCAAGACAATACAAGGGCAGTAATTTGACACCCGATTTAATAGTTCGATTTTGCTTGAAAAGCCGGCCCGACGTGATAAATATATGTTGCACTGGAATCAGCCAATTTTCCGTGAATGCCGAGCTACGCCTGAGACTCGGGCTCTGATTCCTTTGGGCCGAGAAATCGTAGTATACAACGGCCTTTTGGCCATTGCCACGAGCCGTTAAGTCACTGAGCGACAATTCAGTTAAAGCACCTCTATACCGTTTACAATGAGCTGTCTTAACAGTTCAAACTCTGACTCGGGAACTGACAAGGGGGCTTGTGCCTCGCGATAATTAATGAACTGAGGCTCTAACGAAAACTGAAGTGCCACTTTTAGTGCCGGAATCGCCGGTTAAGGAATGTCTGTGGGCAAGACCTGAAACTCAAGATGAGCAGGAAAACCTTTATTTAGCACTGAAAGTGATTACCAGCGGTCTAAGCGACACTGAAAGTAACGAAGCCTTTTCTAAACTGAATACGGCAGTTGTGCCCCAGAATCCATAACTTTTGAAGGTAGCACCCGCCTATCCCTTTCTCTCTTAGCAATCGTCTCTCTCTCTCTCTCTCTCTCTCTCTCTCTCCCTCTCTCTCTCTCAGTCTCCTTTCCTAAATAACGCGCACCTTTGGAAGCTGTGTACCCAAGCATTGAATCCGCAAGATTACTTGGAAGTGTGGCGCGTGTACCGCTTCAGAGTTGACAGTTTCGAACACGACCGAGTTTACTACGGCCAACCAGCGGCCAGCGTTTCTAAATCATCCAGTGTGTTCTGCGAGTAGCTGGGTAATAATTTTGAGAATTTTTGTCGTTCTGCATGGGTCTGAATCAAAATGCTAAAATGTAAACGTAATCTTAAATTATAAACTCGTGAAAATGATCACCCACTCCTGCAAGGCCCTCTAATACCCTTTGCAAGCACTAAAGGATTTTTCTGAAAAATCAAAATAGTTCGTGGAAGGAATGCCTTCTTGGGTTTGATTCGAGTTCTTATCAGGATCTTTAAGACCTCCGCGTTTATGCTAGCTTATCTACACTGTATACCGTAATTCTTTACGCCATGCCTACTCGTCAAGAGGACGGCTTAAACCGTCATAATGTCTACTCAAACTTCCGGATCAAGATCCCCTTTTCTCAAGTCTCAGTTTCGAATAAGACGTCAAATAAAAGGCTTCCTGGGGGATTATTGCCAGCTTTAAAGGCTATCAACGAACTGAACAACCAAACCTTCCTTCAAAAAACAATTAGATGACGAAAGAAGGGGTCATAAATGAGAACAGGAATAGTAAAATGCGTCAAAGATTGCAAGGAATAACGGCGAAACACGTGAGTGACCACTATCACGCTATCTGCCTGCGTGAAGTACAACAACTAGACTGAATAAAATGGCAGTGTCCGTTTTTGTGAGCACATTTTTTTGGATGCAATCCGCCGGTACTGAAACACTGAGCCCTTTCTTTACATATTATATGTTTAGTTCAGTAAAGTTTAAAGCATTTAAAAATGCAATCATGTGCTTTATAAGGCCGGTTTAAAGTCACCTTAAAGATGATTTGATCAACAACACTGTGGCTAATATAACGGCACGCATACATCATGATAAACAAAGGACGTCGCTCAGTTCAAAAGTAAGTCAATATCATAAGACCGGTGTGTGATTAAAAAAGGTTTTGGCTTTCATCAAATAACAAGGTCAAAAGAACATTAAAAGAATTTTTAATAAGAAGTGCGATTGGCATAAGGATATCACAGTACAACTACTATGAACTGTCTACTGCGTACATAACAGGTCAGCGGCACGCATAGCGAGTAATTAGCAATATTCGCATCCAAAACAGCAAAAAGTTTAACTTTTTTATAGAAACTATAGCAGTTACGGACATTATGATGTCGTTCAACTAATCGAGTCGCTCACGAACTTGTTTTAAATATAACTTATGAATAAAAACATGCGGCCGAATGATATAAAAAAGTTGATTGTTTTAGATGCTAATACACGACAGTAATTGTAAATGATAGTTCGTAGCTGGCTGCATTTTCGTAATACATTGAAAGTTAATTACTGGAAAACAATTAACTACAAAATGAATATTGTCGTATGATGCACATGCTGACAAACAACAAGATCAGCAAACGTAGAAACGATGAAAACACAAAATGATGAATTTTGAATTGCTTTGCTTAACCCAAAACAGACCCATTGAACATCAGTCATTAAGTATACACAATGTAACTCCACAACAACTTTGATTTAAGTGTCTACATCTACGTAAATCAGGTGCCAAGCACGCTAGAGTTTTGGTATCCGTTTCCTTTAAATATTGCACAAGTCTTATAGGAAGCTTTTGTATATGGTGAAAATACGTAATAGGACAAATTATGGGTAATTTAAGTAACAAGGTTGAGCGTAGTTTATTTGTCGATCACTTAAAAACTCCATTAATTTTCCCCTTTTTTGAAATGGTAGCCAACCTCTACTGCTGAAATCCCCCCATGGGACGTTTGTTTTGTTCGTGGCTTTAATCGTTTCGTCACCTGTCTAAATAGTAAATTATGTTTACATAAAAGGCATCGCCATAAACGTATAAATGTCTCCCCGTGAAAGACCTGATCAGTTACCGAAGTTTGAGTTGCAACTACCGCCTTTGTTGTAGAAAAGAAAATAGAAACTACTCCGGAGATCCGCAGCTATACAAGTGTGAGCTCTGTCAACATGTTACTGCCTGCTTTACTGAGGACATTTTATTTCATAGCTTTTGCTTCATCAGGTTAGTGACACACGATCGTTATACTACGGTAATAACGAAGGAAAAGTAACCCAGTCCCTTAGCCAACTTGTCACTAACGGCAATTACGAACGATTCACAACTTGCACTTTTATTTTTTCGAACAGTAATTGCATTCCAAGCTATAAAAAAGTTGCAAAAATTACTAACAGATTTTGCTGTTACTCTATCGCGACACTAGTATTATTCAAATTGCTTAAAAACCAGACTAGTCAGCAGGACTAATTTAAATCCCCCTTTACGCTCCCACGAAATCCGTTGGCACGGCACTTCCAAATCTCCGTAAGGTACTTATGTGTTTCAGGCACGGCCCAGAATATTTTCAACATGTGAACAGAACCGAGATAGGGCTTATTACTCACCCGTGCCAGAAATGCCATTTCCGTCGGTGTGCTCGGCGCGGATTTTCCAGGCACCTTACGAAATTCACAAAAATTAACTGTGTAAACATGGAGCGCCGTGCCAAGAAATCATCGGTACCGCGCCACGATTGAGTAGTGTCTTGCCAATTTGTAGCTCACAGAAAAAAAAACTAAAAAAGAAAAAAATATAAATATATATATATAGTGACCTTGACACACAGCGACATTCGCCCTATTAGTCATATTCTTTCCGTTGTTTGAACACGAAGCATTAGTTCCCAACTAATAAGGCATTTATGAGAGTCAATCAACAACACTGAAAATCTTTGGTGTTGCGTTAAAGTCCGTTTTCGGCATATACTGTTTACCAAATTCAGTGTATCGTTGAAAACTGGCCGATTGATCAATCATTTTGACATGTCACTCAACGTGGCCCGAGCCAAGTGCATTGGAGTGAGGCAGCGACACGCCTCTCCACGTGAAAATCGATTGAACTTTCAACCAAATGCAAATATAACCTTGTGTGCGTTGTACTGCGCCCTGACGTTTCCTTTACTGCCATCTCCTAGTTTTAAACAAAGCAAACTCTTTTCTTAAATCGTCGGAAATTTTGCCTGCCTTTTTTAAATCTGAAATTCTTATTTTTGTTTTCAATGACGTCATTTCTGGCCAAATCTGTGTTAGTCGTCTTAGTGCCCCTTTCCTTAGATCAAAATGTATTTAAATTCCATTAAACAATATTTCAATAACTTGAAAAAACTTAGTCAAACTTTAGGACGCGTCATTTCTTACGGTGTCGGTGAAAAGCAAGTGAAACAAAATGCAAAATAGCTAAAGGAAAACTGAAAAATATACTAATGCGGTATAACTGAGCATAATTTCCAACAGGCAGCGAGAAGTTGAACAGCGGTCAACGGACGCGAAGAAGAACAAGAAGTTGTTTCCGGTTACATGTACCACTTTAAGTGACTGATCTAAATTCAGCTTCAACTTAGGAAGTGTGATCATACAAGGCAGATCACGAAATATCCAAACATTATATATATATATACCGGAAAAAAAAGCGTAGGAAAAAAGATTTCGTCTGTTCGGCGAGCTCTACATGTTAAACTGATCCATCGACATCTTCTTCTTCTTGAGTTTCGCTTCAAAGCTTTCATATTAATCTAATGTTAGAGAGAGAAGAGTTTCTTTACATATCAGTCAAAAGCATGTCAAGCAACTAACGTTTTAAGTTTACCAACCCCGTATCCAAAGATCCAAGACGTTACACACTATACAGCGCAAGAAATAGAGAAAGGATCTGCTGGTGTTAAAGCTCATCGTTTACCTTAACATAGGAAATTAACAATGCACGTTGACAACGCGAAGAAAATTAACGTTACACTAAATTAACGCGAATTTTTCAAAAGTTAGGTTTACATGCATTAAATTAACGCGAATTTTTCGATAAGCATCTTGCTTTATTTACGGCGATTTTCATAATTCTGCAAATTCGCACTTTGCATTTCTGAATCGGCCAAACTGCGTTTGGCTTCCGTCAATAAAACCTTCCAAGACAAGTGCACGGATGTTTCTGAGTTTTTTTTAAAGCCGAAAATTTGGTTTTGAAGCCTAACTAGACTCTATCAATTCAAAAGATCTTTTGAACTCGATTTTAAACGAAGACGTCCTGCCAGATAGTGACTCTGAAGAGCCAATAAAGGAGTCATGAACTAATAAGGTTTTGTAATGAAATAAAGGTGCTTTAAAATAACAATGTTGTAAAATAGCGTGCATTAAATTTACATCGACTTTAAGATACATTAATTTGACGCGAATTTTGTAAAATCGCGTTAATAAAGTGCATTGTTAATTTCCTATAATAAGGTAGTCCAGAGGAATAGACCTCTCATTCAGTGAAATCAGTAAAATTACGACTATTTTTCGCCACAAGAATCTGATCAACGCCAGAAAACATTTTCATCTAAAAAATAGGGTAATAAATAACTAAATAACACAATTCGATAGGTAAAATTAATAACAAAGTTTTCCGGCAAACAACGCTTTGGGAATTTCGATTCGTGCTCTCTCAGCCCTATGATATATTTGCTGTCCACAGTCCATCTTTTTTCCTGTTCTAAATTGTGAGATATTGTACTTTTCAATGATCATAAATCAGTATTAAAATGTCTGCCAATGCATTGCTCCTGTCCTGTTACTAATAGGAAAATTGACTCACGACAGCGTACTGGATCAGCGCAGAATCAGTGGGGGAATGAAAAAGCGCCCTCTCTAAACTTTTTCGAGTCCATTTGATGCATCAAGCAAACTGGACAATTTATACGTACACTACAACTAAACTTTTAAGCTTATGATGCATAGCTTACAACAATTGAAAAGCAAGACAAAATTCAAGTTATGTTAAAAAAGTTGAAAATATGTGCAAAGTACGATGACTATGCATCATTTTCAGTGTAAAAGAAAAACTACTCAGTCAATTCGGTTTTATACTTGGAATTCTTTGATTTGCCAAAGCACAAAACGAGTTGCAATCAAATCACTTGCCAGTTTTGTCCGCCAAAATCGGCAACTGATTGTTAGTTAAAATGTAGAACCCGCAGCCTCCTGCTGAGATGAAATAACTGGTTAATTGGTTTGCTCCACTGACAAACCAAAGGTCTCACTTGCACCATTCGTTGTGAAGTTGCCTTATTTTAGGGGACGCCACAAAATCGTATGAATGCACAAAATGAAAGCTTTCATGTTATTTTTTTTCCCGGCATGATTCTGGAACATATTTTCTGGCCGCCATCGGTTAAGATATACCCCAGTGAGAATAATGGATTCAAACGGCCACGAGAGGATCAGTTCGCCTTCACGTGATTTCCCACCTTACTGCGTTTTAAGCATTTTGCGATCACTTGACACTTAACAGTCTTAACACTTTTGACGAACAGCTACGGATAAACAGCTTCGAATATTGCCTCTCTGCGGTTAACATACATCGCATTAAGCACTAACAAATATTGGAAACAAAACGTGGTAATGAAAAGAATTTTCTACGCCGGTTTAATTACTCGCGTGGGTTGATCAGCTTCACGCGATCTAACGTGATCTAACCGCAGCTACCTCGTTGGCTGTGTTTATCTTGGAAGACGCATAATTCGTTTGCGAGGAATAATACCTCTCAGAAGAATGACCGTATTTATCTTAAAAGACGAATAATTCGTCTCCCAAGATAAATACGGCTATTGATATAACCGCGGATAAAGTCGCGCGAATCGGTTTCTTGCTGTTAATTCAATCGTACAGTTAAAAGATGATGCCATGTAATAAAAAAGCAGATAAACTCCGGGCAATGTAACGTGTTAACAATATTGTGGTTGAACAACGAAAGAAGTGAGGCCTGAAGCCTTCAGTGTTTTTGCTATCACTGCGCGTTTTTCGGAACCATATATACTAATAGTGGGCGGACGGAAGTTCAAATTCAAAACAAACACAGCCATTAACCTGTTCTTGTTTTTTTCTCAGCGCGCGACCGGGCGTAATTCCAAAATCCTTGCAATCTGATTGGCTCCGGAGCGGGCGGAAATTTTCAATGTAGCCCGCGAGCATGGGATGAATCGATGCGTGACGAGTCACCAAATGCGACAACATCACAACTTTGAACTGTTTTGATATTTTTAGGCGATTTAAGCACTTTGAAAAGCACTCCTACTCTTTAGATAGTGATTGTCGCTTGAATTGTTTTATAAACCATAGATTTCGTTTGGCACGCAGTAAATTGTTCGATCAGTTTAAATAGAATCAAGCCGGTTTTCACGTTGAGGAAAAAAAACAAATAGAAATTTGAAATAACGTAAACTGATTTATCATTTGGAGCACACATCTTGACGAAAATCTGAAACACTCAAAAACAGACTGACGGCGATATGCTCTATTATTCCAAGGAAATATTCTGGACACGAGTAATGCCACGCTGAAACTACATTCAATACCAGTCATCAAGTCAAGTGAAGTAAATTCGAGGAACACGACTTTTCAGGAAAAATGTCGTTGCCTGAGGAGTTGTGTACTTCACCAATTTAAACTTTTTTTTTAAATTTCGTCATCCTCTTATCAGGCAACTCCGCGCTTTTATTTTTCTTGGAATCAAGCTAGTTCAGTTATCTTGGGTGTTCTATACGTAACACTAAAAGGCACGTAACTTGGGCTAATATGGAAGCGCTACGCATGAACGTCCTCCTTACTAAAGCATTTCATCGAAGGAAACTTCCAGAAACAATAAGAGAAAGAATGTTTCCGTGAGCATGCATTGCAAGTCTTACAGAGCTAAGTTATGTTAGTACACGGTGATTTGTTTAAACCTGTAGGTACCAGTAATCGGCAACAGCGATTGTCTCAAACGAACTCAGGTCGGGTTTTTCCTTTGCTGTGAGACTGATACTGCATTTATTTTAAATAAAACCGGGCGATAAAATAAAATACAATAATCGCCT
The DNA here is from genome assembly GCA_014634185.1 of Astreopora myriophthalma. Taxonomy (NCBI): domain Eukaryota; kingdom Metazoa; phylum Cnidaria; class Anthozoa; order Scleractinia; family Acroporidae; genus Astreopora; species Astreopora myriophthalma. The sequence continues at coordinate 2,423,538 of BLFK01000397.1, read as the reverse complement.
AGTGAGTACAGTCTGTTAGTGATTAGAAGATGGTGTTGTCCTCTGGCTTTCTGCAATATTTTGTCCAAAATTATCCTCTTGTACTTGCCCTACGAGACCTGTGCTGCGAATGACAATTCCCTGGAGCTATTCCATCCATGTTTCCTCAGTAACTGTGACCGTAAAGAACAATTTTTAATTGTGATGTACTCGAGGAGGAACAGTCAATTTTTTCACTGCAGCTAACGCGGTTCGCTCTCTGCACAACTCTCAGGTAACGGACTGCTGGATATTTAGCTGCGCAATTCGATCGGGGAAACCATGTGCGACGTAGACGACAGGCACTTCAATTAAAATCTCAAACGTACTACAAATTTATCTTCTGTCAAGCTCAAGAACTAAAATAGCGTGAAATACAGAGACGAGGAACCGTGCTGAGACATTAAATTGTAATAAGGTCAGTGCTCATTTGAAGTACTTTTATGGAGTCTCCCCTACTCATGACAAAATTTAATTCAAAGTCTTATCCAAACTATGCAAAGAAGCAAAAAAATACTATTCTTCCTTTTAGGCAACGTGCGTAGTTAAGTCAGTCCTTAGCGTAGTTTTACTGAGTCATCAGAACGTTACAGGCGTCATCACGCGGAAAACCGGACAAGCTTCCTTGATCTCAAAGGTCAAGTTAGAAAAACACTAGTCTTCTCGTTTTCAAATGCCCCATATTACGTCAATGGTACCTTGTTTGAGGTTTTAATCATCTCATCACCTGTCCAAATAATAAATTACGTTTGCCTATAATGCCCCCCCCCCCCCCCCCC
>BLFK01000397.1:2403201-2422731 GCA_014634185.1 Astreopora myriophthalma | reverse complement strand
CCCCCCCCCCCCCCCCAATAGACGACCTGATACAGTAATAACGGAAAGCCTGAGTTGCAGCCACCAGTTCTGTTCCCCGAAACGAAAAGGTAAACTAGTCCGGAGACCGGAAGCTGTAAGCGTGAGCTCTGCCAGCATGTCACTGCCTACTTTACTGAGGACACTGTGTTTCATAGGTTTCGTTTCGTCAGGTCAGTAACACATACTCACTGTACAATGGTATTAATATAATGAAGGAAATGCACCCCATCCCTCAGCCAAGTTGCGAAGCTTCGGTGGTCGCCTCTCAGTTCTTGTTTTGCAAAGGACAGGAGCATTAGTTGGAAAGCTATTAGTTCTCAAAAGACTAATGAGGCATTTTTTAAGACTGTCAATTAAAACGACTTATAAGTTTCTTAGTTCAAGGGCAGGTGTTAAAGGCCGTTCTGAAATGTAATGTACTTGCTCTAGTACTGTTTACCCAAATTTATCATGCCGATAAAATTGGTCGATTGGTCGACAGTACTAGTCTGTCCAAATGAAATCATAATTTGCTTTTGTTTCCAAATTCGTAAGTTCTACGCAAATCTGCTGCAGTCCGTTTTAGGCGTCATTCACTCCAAAACGGAAAAAAAACTCACCAGAGCTTCAGAAAAACTGAAACATGAAAAGTACAAGGTGCCGTGATTGTGCATAATCAATTAAGGACGGCGTGAAAGGAAGCTGAAATACGGTTAAAGTTCGCAAAGAGGAACAGAATTTTGCTGAGGAAAAGAACCAGAAGATAAAACACTCTTCCATGTTACCAGTCCAAGTGCTTAATGCACTATTTGACATAAATTAGGAAATGTGATCGTTCAGATCACGAATATCCAAGTTTCCAAGACATGGGATATTTTATAGGTAGCCCAAGAGAAAAGGAATACTGATATCCCGGCGCCGTAGAACTCAAAAGAGTTACTAACGCAAAACAGCGAAAAATAGTGTACATGTGTTATTTGTGGGTAGAAAATGCATGGCTAACCTGTCCCTCTAGAAGATCTGCAGTGCCCCGTATTCTGAAATGATTCCGCAAAATTTGCATTTTCATCAGAAAGCAAAGTTTCTTTATAAATCAACTTAACAAGTTCAGCTACTAATTTTCATAAAATTTAACTGCGCATTTCGTATGTTGTATAGACTCGAACGATGAAATAGTCTGACCAGAAAAAAGAATGATAATAATCTCTTAAAAACAAACAGAACACAGCTATGAAGTGTGCAATATCACTCGTGTAATATGTGATAACCAGTGAATTATGCTTATTATTTCATTCTTGAGACAAGGAACTGATCAACCTGAAAAGCGTAAAAGATTCCTGTCTTTAAAAAATGGGTGAAAAACAAATAAATTAGAGAAGATAAATCGATAGATAAAAAGTCTTCTTGTAAAGACTTGCGAAATTTAGGTTGTGAGCTCTTAAACCTATATGAACGCCGGTTTCCGTCAACTGCCATGCATACCATTTTTTCCGTTTCTAAAATGGCAGATATTGTACTGTTTTGATCATAATATTAAAATATCTGATAACTTCCTCCGATCCGTTTTCTGAATGAGAAAATTAATTTAATGACAGTGAAATAAATCTGCGCACGAGAGTCTAGCAGCTGGTAATTACGAAGTCCCGTTATTTCAAGTTTTCCTGAGTTCATTCGCGGCATAACGTACAGCGACCGAGGAGCAAAATATAATCAATTCTAAGGGAACACACTAAATAATTGTTGGGTGTGAAAATATTTGAAAAGTTGTAACTCATCCACTGTTCATCAGTAGGATGCCTAAAATGTGTACAATTCTACAATTGGTTTCGGCTCCATTAAATCCTACAAAACTGAAGGTAATTTGACGTATAGGTGGTCTCCCACTGAGATGAGACGACTCGCCTACTTACAGGCTTTTTTTGCCCAAATACATTAGGGGTGTAACTTGCACCATTTTTTTGCATAGATTTTCTATATTTGAGAGTATCTTCAATAAGAAAAGACAGAGCAAATTAATGTGCAAAAGACACGATTTCATGTTAATTTTATCATTGCAAATCGTTTCTGCCCGCTATCCATGTACCAGAAAATAATGAGCGCTAAACTGAGTTTAAACCTCGCGAAGATCAGTCTGCGATAAGGTGATTTCCCACCTTTCTCTGACTTCTTTAACGAGAGTTCGTCATTGGCTTTAACTTGCCATGTGAAATTTTGAACAGACGTTCCAAAGGACAGCTTTGATCACAGTGGCTATATCAAGTGGCTTAACCGATACATCGCATTAAGCGCCAACAAATGCTTAAAACGCAAAGCGTTTATAACAAGGCATCTATCCATTTCATTACACAGATTCACACTGAAACGCTAGAAAACGATGTAAACAACTGTAACCTGGGATTGCGCATGTGTTAACGAAGTCGATGTCAAAAGTCTCCCACCCCTTTTAAGTCACCGTTTTCAAAAGCCTCCGTTTTCACCTGACCACAATAGACGAAGCGATTTCAAAACGATGCGGTTTTACAAATTTCCCACGCTTTTTACGTCATCGTTTTCAAAAGTCTCCGTTTTCACCGGTCCACTGAGAAGCAACAAAAATTTAGTGGAAGAAATAATCGTGGTAGGACGTACGCTCATCACCTTTAGGGCTGTTACAAAAAAACAAAAAAACAAAAAGGAACAAGGGGTTTTTAGAAAAAAAAAAAGATGAGGCATTGTTGGGATCAAAAATCAGCGTAAGGCCGCATGATCAGGGAGCTTACGAAACGACGCCGCCGCCGGCAATCGGACGATGCTACAAGACAATAGGTTTAATGAACAAAAACAATGGTTGTGCACGCTCTGCACGTACGTTTTACATTTTGGTACCTTTCTTTGACGTCATCCCCTAAATAACGACGTGAAATAACCAAATTTCAGGTTCTGTGGAGGACTTTAGCGTGTGACCATGAATTCTCAGTTCTCTCCCTATGCTTCCAACCCGCTCATACCAGTTTAATTCCTCGAAATTTACTACACATATTAAATGCGGAACGACATGAAATAGTTGCATAGTGATACGAACAACGCGAACTTGCATTTTTAAATGACGTCCTCTTAGCCGTCGTCGTCGTTGTTTCGTAAGCTCCCTTGTTAAAGTGCCGACGACGTCGTCCAGGCATCAGAACTATACTTCTTTTCAAAAAAAATTACTTGTTTATGCCAATTTAAATATTGCACTAACAAAAACGATCTGTTTCTTAAAAGAAGTCCAATATACATTATGTGATTATCGATGAACTTTATGGTCATTCATGAAAACCACTGAACAATATTTGTAGAAACCAAACAATGGAAAACAGTCGCCTTTCATTTTACTGAGTTACTTACTGATTTAGCCTCCTCGTTCTTTAAACCTAAGAGGATGTCAACATAAGTAGTAGTCACTAGACCATAAAACACAACCTGAACATGACAGATGACAATAAGTTTGAAGGGGCTTTTAACTGACAAAGATTCAGTCATGACTTAGTGGCGGCGATACCAATCCTTCCCAGTAGGCCAGGTGATCGATGTTGGCCACAAGCAAGAAGAGCTTAAGGCGTAAAACTTGAAATTACTCGCACTTTTGATGTAACGTTTTGATTTTCGTTGCCCCGGACTCCATAAAAAAAAATCAGTCAGGCAGGACGCCATGACTGAAACAGTCTGTTTTACTCATCGCTACTAGGTCGAGTTGTTTCAATGGGCTAAAGTGTGTATTTCAGGGGTACGATTTGCGTGCCTTTTCTCGATCAAAAGTGAGCTGATTGTTTTTCACGACTTAATTGTTGCCAGTGGCTAGATGCCGATGCCAAAAATGTTCTGTTTGACGTATTGGAAATTAATGAACCGCTGAGGTTTAACTAGGACAATAACACTTGTGACCCAGAAACACCCGCGGAAAAAGCTGCGCCTCAGTCAGTCGAACGGCCAAGTCATGGCTGCATCTTCAGCATTCGTTAGGACGCTGTGTTTTACGGTTGTCATTTTATCAGGTAACATTATCCTAACTTACATCAGTAGAAACACTAGTGTATAAGACTAAGTGCTATTAATTCGGATTATTAGGCAAAGAGCGTCATTCAATAACAGCAACAAGGTGTGCTTAAAAATACTGCAACAAAAAACAATACTAGGGATAAGACTGGTTTGCAGGGCTCGCCGGCCAACGCCTGGAGCGAGAACCCATATTGTACTACAATGAGCTCCGGGCGTGAGCATCAAACAATGCAAGAAGAATATTCTCGTCTAGTTGAGTGAGTCATATTCTACTGCATTGTTATTGTTAGTAACATATTTAACATAAACCTCAATTTCTAGTGGAAATTTAAACGACAAATGATTAGGAATTATTGGCCACTCGATGACACAACTTATGATATCTGTACTATCAGTACAGTGGAGTTCTTTCTTTAGTACTAAGTTTTAAAGTTCTCTTCCTTTAGTTAAAGACTAAATGCATCATTTAGATGAACATTTATTTCGTTGGTAGTCCGGCTTGCACGCCAGCCACGAATCCACAACGGTTTCCAGCGCAGCGGTCGGGGTCAGTTGAGAGTATGCATTACTTTCCAAGTTTTACTTTAACTGCTTGAAAAAATAAGAACTTATAGTGACGCGGCAGCTCAAGGAAAAATGAAAGGTTAGGGCAAAATATTCAATGAACAAGCAAAGTAACGGTGCCTGCGATTGAGGTCCGAAACGAAGGACGCGAAGTCGAGGAACATGCAGTAACCCTCTTCTTTCAGTCCTGCACATTAGAAAATGAGCCGGGGAATGCACGTCCTCACGACCAGTGAAATACAGAGAGAGATAGAGGGCATAAGAGAGTTTGTTAAAAGGAAGTTCGAGATTCTTGATTTGACTATGGTCCCGAATTCGTAGTAAAATATGATAGGCCACCTCTCCCCTGAGTCTAACTCAATTATTTCAGTTATCCGGCTTGGGTTTCGCCGTTCTAACGGTTTAATTCGGCCTCACTTAATAGGTTCCCAGCTCAGGTTACATGATCGTACGGGTTGAACTCGGGATTTATCTGTCTATTTGAAAACTTAAACTTACTTAGGGATTCAGTTATTGCCAACCGTCTGAATGTTGAACAATTGTGGTGAGAAAAGAGTACAAAATTGTTCTGCAGATCTTAAGGACGTTTATTATACCAGTGATCACCTCTACGATGACGTTGTATCAGTTAAATTTTAGGGCTTTCCTGAGGCGCTTGAAGTTATTTTGCCATAGCTTGCTGGTAAAATAACAACAGTGATTTGTTTAGGACAAGAAAGAGGCAGACCAAAGAGTGACGACAATCGTTTATCGCCGGCTGTCAATTGCTGAGGAATTTTCCCTTTTGAAATCAAACGAACAATATCCCAATATCGTGAAAAACACGTTCGAGTTTGTAGGCGTTGCCTTTCCTGTTGTTAATGTAGAATGAATTCACTTGAGCGCAAGGAAATTATTAAAACTAAGGTTGAGTATGAAATCAGCTGAAAAGAATTCTTAGTTACAAGCTTTGCAAAACAAAACTAGTCTCTCTTGTATGTTGCAAGGTTACCATTTAACACCTAGGACATACACACGAATACCCAAACGTTTAGTACGTGGGCGCCCAAAAGACGTCAGATCTCGGCCCACGCAATAACGACCCCTCTCTGCTTGTCGGCGAGGAGGACAATGACTTTTGACACTTATTTCCGGTTAAGAGTCAATTAACTTAGCAAATTTTCTTCTTCTTTCTTGTACCTAAGCACAAAACGTAAATAGAAAGATGAAAACTCACTTTCATTGCCACAAAATCGATATTACGCAAAGTAGTCTTCACCTCGCTACGAATGACTGAATACAAATCGTTACAAATATTAAATGCAAATTAAGTTAACGATAGTTATATCACGTAATGGATGACTTGCATTTGACTCTGCGGATGACTTCCGCTCCTGGTTGTCGAAATGTCAGTCAGGACTACGCTGACCCGGACGATCAAACTCCATCAAAGTATGTCACTCTTGGGTTCAAACCATTGTTAATGGCGAAAAAAAAAGTGTTTTCTTAAGTTTTAGACAAAGAGAATTTATTTCATCTTTTCCGAGTTTGAAGCAATACCCCGGGGCTAGTGACCGTCGCGTGTGATAAAATTTGCACTTAGGCCGACCTTCAACTTAGTCTCATCTTGTCCTGCAGTCGCGTTCACTCGGCGTAGGTACGACTTGCACTTACAAATCAATTCCCACATTCACGTACAACTTCCGTTGCACACGAGTGGGAACTTAATTCAGTTGTGGAAACTCTGGAATTGCTCAGGCTTCTCATCACAATTGCCCAGGTTACTGAAACCAAGAAGGGCGCAGTCTTGTTTCAGTCTCGAACACTTGAAACCTTTTTCGCTTTTTTCAGTCTTATTCAAATCTTCAATTCAATTCGAAAGCTTGTTCAAATAAGAACACTGCCCTCAACAACTTTCACTTTCCGACAACGGCAATTCCAGCCGACAAAACGGCTATCTGGCACTCAAAGTAACCTGTTCAGAACGGTCAAGAAACAAGGATGACGCAATAACGTAGGATTTGGGACTTACGAAAGAGAATCGAAATCATACGTGACGTTTTGAAACGCAGAACGTGAGAACTTACGATTACAATAGGACTGGCCTTTTCCTACTCCTCACTCACTCAGAGCACAAAACTAAAGTGAAGAACCATTATTTATACATTATGTATACGGCGATATTTAAAGCCTCAAGCTTGTGGGGCAGTGTATAGAAAGTAACAACTCAACTAAACAGAATAATGTTAAGAAACCTAACTGAAAGAAGGCAACCATATGGCAATTTACAAAGCGTGGTGGAGTTGAATTCGGCACCACCCGGAGAAGACAAATCCAGTTGGTGGTTAGAGCGGGATTTAAACCCGGAACATAAAGTAGAGGAACGTAAAGTAAAGTAGAGATTTAAAATTGTGGCGTAGAATCACTACCACAGAAACTGCTCTAAAGGAACGTTTACCGCCTGAAAGGACTAGACAACTACTTAAAAGAGCACACTATTACATTTTACCTAGAATAAACAAAGAGCGTCTTAAATCAGTTGATATCAATTAGGTGATGGAGTTTTACCAATATTACATAGTTTTCAGCTTTAATTATTTCTTGTAGTTATGACCAGATTGTAAATCGAGCACGTCTGTTTGCTCTTTGTTGATGAATAAAGACCATTCATATTTAACACCAGCATGCAAGTCCAGCATCCTAACTACTGGGTACGCCGCCTCCAGTAATGCAAGCGACAAGTTTTGGTGGGGAGAAACGTTGGGTAACACCCAAACACGTGAAACCATACGTTTGACTGACTCTTTGTGCGTCTTTATTGGCAATCGTTAACTTTGCGTTTAGTTTTCGGTCTTTGTATTCAGCAAGCCATCATAAGGCCTATTGTTTGCTCTTAGGTTTCAGTCGCAATATCGATTATTTCACAATGGGAGTTTTCTCTCGGCTTATCATCCTCGCTGTTTATACACCCACGAGAGTCAGTCAAGAAAACAAAGGGTTGAAACGAAAATGATAGGGGCCATCGTCCATCGAATGAAGAGCCTAAAGTTGTCTGAATGTGACTTTGTTCGTGATGTTTCTCTTACAAGAGGTGAACAAATTGGCATCGCTTTCACGCATGGACGAGGACGCCTTTTGATTAGTGGCCTTTAGCAACTGCGACCATGAAAAATACTTATGTTTTTCCTTGACATTGTGCTCGGTTCATATCCGGTACTCACTAAGAGAGATCTGCTGTGTGACGTCATTACATTTACAGAACTAGTGAAATACAGGTACATACACCGCCAACAGCCTAGAGTTTGGAAGAAAAATAACTCAGTGAAAAATAAGCTGCAGAACTAACGACTGCGGACAATGTTGTTGCGAGCTTTCCTTTGGACGCTGTGTCTTACCGTTTTCATTTCATCAGGTAACTCTATTAACTAACGTATGAGGTCCACTAGTTTATCAGTTTCAACTGTAAAGTGTTTTACCCTCGTTAAATAAAGTTATCTTCTTCTTCTATGGAATGAATTACTGACAAGATCGAGACATAAAAGAGAAAAATCAATTCGAGCGCGCGCGGTTCACATGCCACCATGAACGTGGTTCACAGATTTACCGACAAATTTGGCAATAAAAGACGAGAGAGACGACAAAAAAAATGATATTGCTTTAGCTAGCTTTTGTGTTATTATCAACAAAAATGTTGATTGTATTATGCTTTGCACTTTAAAAACTAATTGAATTTTCCGCAATACCGCTCCTCAATCATTTGCGGCCAATTTTCGCAAGGAAAATAGCACGGGAAATAGAATCATGCATGGAATGGAAATTAGGTCTGCAAAGAAACTTGGAGAACATATAAAGAATGCATTTTCAAAGTTTCATGATGTGGCGGTCTGACTTATAAATCAACTTCATGTTTTTTTTGTCATTTGTAATTATAATGAACCCCACAAGTGTATTGCTATTTACAGCTATTTACATAACCACCGTGATTACACAACAAAAGACACCACAGTGACGGGAAAACAAAGAAATTATAAGCCATCCGGCGAAGAGTTGTGTACAAAGTTTTGGTCACCCAGAATTCATCTCCTTCAAGGTGTTTCTTTAAAGCCTGAACTCACCCGAGTTTCTTCCACAAGGCATACGTTACATTGACCCGAGTGAAGCTCCTAGTTAGATGTGCACCATGTCATTCCAGGATTCTTTTACGCCGACGTTGTCTTCTACAGTTTTTGTCTTTTCCTGTAAGTTGTATTCTCCTGATTGCAGCTGATCTCAGTAGCAAAAGTTACGACTGCATGCAAAGCGTTAGACTTGAGTTAACTGCAAGTTTATTCGGTTGGGTTTTGGCCATAGAAAAATAAGAAAGAAAAATACTTTATTAACGGCTTCAAAAACTCTTTTAATGATCAGCATCTCAATGCAATGAAAGACAGTTGATGAATACTAAGTTCAAGGGCCTGCTCATAGCCAAATGAAATGGACGTCAACCTCGGTTCTGAGAGCTTCCGAGAAGAAAATTTATCCCACCAACTGCCTTCGGCCTGCAGGTAATTAGGTGTCATAGGCACTGTGCGCACCGACAAAGTAACAGTTTGATTTACTATGAAGCTCTTAATCCTGTTACCGAAATCATTCTTCCGATAATTTCTTTTCTCACTCAGGCTTTCTCTCGCACTATTCTGTCCAGTCCTTATTTCGATGGAAACGGCAGCATGCAGACGTTGGTTTCAAATGTAATGTTTAATCCGTTATACTTAGTCTCTTTTCCTCAGAAATAAGGCGACGGTAACCTTGACTTGCACAGTATGGCGTCGCCGCCCTGTCGGTGCCCGTAATCAATAGATCTCTCATTGGCTGCACGAGCATGGTGACGATGTTATTTGTTTCTGTAGACAGGTTTGGTCAGGTGGTCACGTGGTTGCACAAGGGTAAAAAATGAGCTTCGGGGTTCATATTTTTCAAACGACTTTTTTGACACTGGCAACACTGAGAAATTTTATTGAAATGGATCTCCTGAGCATATTTGATGTTACACTAGTTCATAGTTCAACAATAGTTTATACTCGGTAAACCTTATAAGCCACTTCATTGTTCATATTCGTAGAAATTTATTGTGTACTTTACTTCGTGTTCCAGGGGCAAGATTCATGAAACCCTCTTAAGCTAATATATTCCCTCAGTATTGTCTTACAAACAAAAGCCCTTTGTTATGAGACAATTCTTAGGAAATATAACCTCGGCGCCTTATTACAGGAAGCGTTTTTTTGTTTGTTTGTTTGTTTGTTTGTTTTTTTTAGTTTCGCATTAGTGGAGCTTGTATTTGAGGGAACTTTTTATACGTAGGGGATCATTTCCTAAAGTTAAATTACTTTCAAGTAATATCATGAACAAATGATATTCAGTGCGACCGTCCATCTCGATTATAATTATGGCCTTGAACCTGTGGTTAATTCCACTCGAGACAAGCAGAAAAGAAAAGACTCTTTCGTGTATGAAATATTTATATTATTGCTCCGTAAGACCAATGGAAGAAAAGTAGCTGATCCTCTTTATCCTTTTGGTTATTTTCCTCTAGACACATCTAAAAGTATATATTGCAATGTAGTTATGGATAATTATGGGGGTAAAAAAAAGTTCTTGTCAAAAATGTCCGTTGTTCGTTTGCGTCACTTACCCCGTTTCATCGAGCGAGAGCTGGCCTTAAGCGTTGCGGAAGTCAAAATGTTTTCACTCGAGTGAAAAGAGGTTCACCTCGGCAACGCTTTCGCTCGATTAAACAGGAAAAGTCGTCCAAATGGACAAGCCCAACAATGGAGTACTCTATCCGACCGCTAACTCAACTAAATTGCGTTCATAACTGAGAGGATCATAGCTTCACTTGATTTCATATCCGCAGTTCAATATATGATTCATTTCATATATTTCATCACCTAATAGCTATAACAACAAGTTCCAAGAAACACATTGTTTCAGGCGTTGTGAAGAATGTCTTTGGGGAAGCCTGATCAATTAATTACTTCGTAACTTCACGGGATTACTTTTGACCGTATTTCCACACTTGTTGTGTTTTTTTTTTTGTTTTTTTAATCTGACAAAAAAAAAAAAAGCTTGAAATGGACTTGAAATTACAACCATAACCTTAATAAGAGATATTTCAAAAAGCACTTTTCAACCCTCAATTTAAGCATGAAAGCCGCAGAAGGACTAACCTTTTGTATTTTTCTGTTTCTCTTATTGCCAACTAGGTTGTTTGATATGGTGTTCATCGGCTACCAGTCATCAGCTACAGGCTGTCTTCAGTATGAGTGGAATAAAGGGTGACATCACATTCTCACAAGCGCACCATGTTAGTCCTACACAGATCATGGTCCACTTACAAGGAGTAAACGAGACCCTGACATGGAGCATTCGACAGCTACCAATGATATACAAGGGCAACGCAGCCATGAGCTGCCACGCAAGCGCAGTCGGAGCTCTGTATGATCCCACAACTGCTACGAGATCTTTTAACTACAATACTTCCTGTAGTCCATCGAATGCCTCAAGATTCCAGGCTTGTGCTGTTGGAGACTTGGGAGGAATGCTTGGCAACTTGGACGCGAACAGCACCCAAAGAAATTTTACACACCAGAGCATGATGATTCCGATCACTGGTCCAAACAGCATCATGGGTAGAACACTCGTACTGTACAGCGGTGACACGCCCAAGGCGTGCGCATTGATAACTCCGGTGCGGTCCATGCTGTCAGCTACGGTAGTCTTCCATTATCCAATAGCAGGTTTTGTTTTCTTGAGACAAGTCGACAACAGCTCGGACACCAGTCTTTTTGTTAACCTATTTTATGTCAACAGTGCGCAATCTCAAAGTCAATTCAAATGGCAGATCAACCAAGGTGAAGCTCCTTGCGAAGTTTCCGGTGAAATTTTCAACCCTATCGGTACTGATGGACACAATTGTAGCCAGGAAAACCAGGAAAGTTGTCGAATTGGTGACTTGACATCCAAGCATGGAAATATTACAGTTTCTATGGCAACAAAAGGAATGTCAACGGCCAAGGCCGCCTTCACTGACACCAATCTGCCACTGAGTGGAGCGAACAATGTCATCGGGAAGACGATGGCACTTTTCTCAAAAGCCCATCCACAGAAGCCTTATGCCTGCGCAAAAATAATGAGAGTGAAACCAAGGGTTCTCAAAGCTACCTTCACAGCAAATGTTCATGACGGTGTAAGTGGATACCTCAGGTTTACTCAGCTGTCTCCCTTTGATCCCACCACAACAGAAATAAACCTGACTGGATTGAAAAGAAAAGCTCAAGGATACCACGTGCACGACTATCCTATGCCATTGAACGTGAAATTCAACGGAAGTAAATCATGTGCGGGTGATCACCTAGGTGGACATTGGAATCCCTTTGGCATTGATGTTTCATCCAGTCCTTCTCCAGGAAGTGGTATGTGGTAAAACCGTTTCCGTTCAATTTGTCGATGAGACCTTCAAAAAGTCAGTATTAGACCCAATCGAAATTCCTGTCCGAGCAGATGAAATAGGGCCGATATACTCCCATCAGGCTTGAAGCCTTTGAGTTACAATTCTTCCTTAACCGATTGTACTCAAGACCATGCAGTCACATTAATAAGTTGACGACAGACTTGCAGAACGCTATCGATGGTTTCCTTAATCCCGTTAACAGTTATTTATAATGCCGGTCCATGAAGAGGGGATCCTTTAATTTGAACATTCAAATTTGATCAATTTTATGTGATGCTATAAACTTTGGATTTTTCTTTTTGTAAAGTGTCCTTTCGCCTCTTTTTTTAGGGACAAATGATCAATACGAAATTGGTGACCTCAGTGGAAAATATGGATCTTTCTTAAATCATACGCAATACAACAAGACGCATTTAGATTACAACCTTCCGTTGTTTGGCAAGAACAGCATCCAGGGACGATCAGTTGTGTTCCACAGACCGAACGTTATGGGCAGTGCCAGATGGGTGTGTGCAGACAACCCACAGGTTGAACACGATGAGATTTTTGTCATGAAGTCCAAAGTAACTTTCAAAGGACCTGATCTGGGAGGTCACATTCTTTTGGTAAGCTGTTTTCATGGCAATTTTTCAAAGAAATACTAGGCGGAATATCGTTTGTAAAGACTACATGAAGTACTGAAAAAACTCTCTTTTTGGTTGAATTTCACCGTGGAAAAAGATGAGTCCGCTTTTAAGTAACTCGTGATGAATCCACAGAGAAAGAGTATTTAGCTGACAAAAAGTGCATTTACCTCGGACGTCTGAATGACGATTTATCACTCTTCTTTAGATTCAGCAGAAGTCGTATAAACAGTCCATGGCATCTGAAGAGACATCAATTTTCATTAATTTGAACTACGTCTCCAACTCCAGCAAAGAGGTAAAATATATGTCCGAGCAACCTGGCTTAAGATATAATCCTATCACACCACAATAATTAACCATTATCAAAATGAAATCACGTCGACACAATCCCTGAAACTGAAATGTTTTTGCTCATTAACCCATCTTGCCGTCAGTTTAAAATGTGAAACCCAAGATCAATGAGAATTGGTTAGTTTCCACGATAACTTTGATTCGACTGAAGTGGAATATGAGATACAAACATCAGAAAAGGCACCATAGAAAAAGCAATACCATGGCAACTATAGCTTTTGATCATACTTCACCCTGGGTTATCACTAACCCCGTCTTGAACAACTCGTTGTGAATTATTTGTGTCGATATCAACAGAGCTTGAATCACCCGTGGCACGTGCATGTGAGTCCTGAAGGGAATGACACCTTTGCTGAATTGGGCAAGAGATGTAAAAGTCTAGGAGGGCATTATAACCCTTATAATGTCGACTTGACCGTAAGTATCGATCGCCTAACCTATCTGCTCAGGTCATTTCACAATCTGTCCGTTAGTCATGTTAGTCATTAACCAGTCCCTATGTGCCATTTGACAAGAACAGCTGAGGTTAGGTGAAGGTTAATGGATGCTTGGTGACTATTGAAAAAGGTCAATGCTTCGTCTTCGCAGGGAACCTACACGTCCTCGTGCTATTCTAGCAACATGCTGCGTTGTGAAGTTGGTGATCTCTCAGGCAAGCACGCACGGTTACATGTCGGCCTTGGACAGCAGTTCTTTACTGATGCTAATCTTCCCTTATTTGGAGAAATGTCAGGTAATATCATATCGAGCCGAAAGAATCGAAACATTGGTGTCTGGTTCATATGAAATATTATTTGTACAACTGTCATTTTGAGCCAAAAGAACCGAAACGTATCTGGAAGTTAAGAGATAATGTTTGTAGAATTGGAACTAGAAAAGAAATTAATGTGCTTAATTAATATCAATTTCATCATCGCGAAATGGCCTGAAAAACACTGACCTTCTGTCCCTGACCAACTACACAATCGACCAATTAGCCAGAATTCACAGGCCAACCAACAGACCAACCCACAATCTTAACTATAGCACACTCGGTCATTCAGTCGTAACTATAATAACCAACGAATTAAATGGGCATTGTCAGGTTTTTTTCCGTTCAGATACAAATAATTGGAAAAAATATGTATCTCTAAAATAAAAAATATATTTTAAGGCCTTTCACGTGGTCGTTTTGTTGCCTTTAGAGGAGTGAGTGAGAAATACGAATTGCACATTAGGGAGAGATGATCGAATAGCATATAGACGGAGCGTATGAAATAGTCGTGAACGTGTAACGTTGATTAATTTTTGTGTCGACAGTTGTTGGCCGGGGAATCGTAGTGCATGCAGAGAACGGGGGAACAGCTCGCCTTGCCTGTGCTACGATCCAGCCCGTGGAATCCTTGTATGTGGAGAAATCCATACAGTATATGCAAGCAGACGGATTTTCGCGGTAAGTTTTGAAAGAAACACACGCGAATCTAAATCTAAAAATTTAGATCTAAAACGTGTGCATCCTTTGGAATAAAAATTTCGCCATAAGGCAAGCTTCGATTGTTCCCATAATAAACCAGGCCAATTGGTCACATTGGGAAAACTTTGATTATGATTTTTCGTTGAAGTTCCTACCAGAGAGGATGAGGTGAGAGAACATATCCCCATGCCCACTGATAATTATGTTCAATCTATTAAATCTCGCGCCAAGCGTTGAGATCTATTTTTAACGTCAGCCCCATTACCTCGTAGTTCGTATTTCACAAGACGGACCAATCAGAATCCGCTCTTAAATAACTAGTCTCATGACCTCGTTCGAAAAATAGATTGAAAAAACCGTCATTGATAGAAGGCCATGTATGGGGATACATTATCTTACCTCATCCTCTCTTGTTTCCTAACGACAGTAGCCATCATCGAACGACTCAGACATCATCATCATCATGGTCATCATCATCATCATCTTTCTTTCTCAAAACTATCTCTCGTTTGCTTGCTCAACAGACTTTTAATCGTGTCACCGTTCCTTTTTTCGTAGTACAAAGTTTGAAAGGACTGTTTCGGGGTTGCTGGATATCCCCTCATGGCGGATATTTTACGTTAGACTAGAAGGAAGCAATGTTCGAGGATGTGCGACAATTAAATTTGGGATCATCGGAAATGGTAAGTACAAACATGCCTCCAATCTAGTAAGATCTGAT
Source organism: Astreopora myriophthalma (assembly GCA_014634185.1). NCBI lineage: Eukaryota > Metazoa > Cnidaria > Anthozoa > Scleractinia > Acroporidae > Astreopora > Astreopora myriophthalma. The sequence goes on along the minus strand of BLFK01000397.1, from coordinate 2,407,531 downwards.
AACTGTATTCTCAGTTATGCGTAAACTTATGATCCTGAATAAAGTCCCACTCAACACATGGAGTGAATAAACTCGTACTAGACTTGTACTAGATGGTCATGTAATCGCTAACGACGATTCGTTCCGTTTAACTAACGATTTTTAGTCTGACTGATCAAACCCTCAAGAGACTGATGTGATCGCTCTTTTCTTTCGTGTACTACAGAACATCAAGCACGTGAGCCGTCCCAAGCTTTCGATAATATATTACAGCGCTCCCCAGAACAATTGAACGAATTTCAACCTACTGATAAATGCCGTCTTCCTTCTTCGAAAGAAGGTAAGGAACATACCACATATAGTCTCATGTATGGGCAAATCGTTCCAGGTAGTTGCAAATAGAGGAGATGGGCCTATTATTTTTACTTAGAGTGCATTCTTTTGAAATTATTCTGTTTATTCCTATTCCGGTTTAGAAATATGAGAATAAGTAGAATGAGCTTTTCCAAAAACAGATATTCGGAGAGCAGAATGGATTTCCTCCAGGTGACCTGAGAACCAGTCAAAAGATTAGTCTGGACCCGATCGTCCGACTAGAGCGGACAGCAGGCCAAGCTCGATTTTTCCAAAAGAACGCTTATTTCGCCGCGTACTCCGATTAAGCCTGGCCGTGTTCTCTTCAATCTGTTCATATCGAAAACAGAATGGGTCTCAAAAGACGAAAGGATTTCTGAATATTCCGTGTATTTCCTTTCCAGAATAGTGCAAAAGAATGCCTCTTAGGTTCTCATTTAAGGACAAGGAATAAACGGCACTTTACGAGGACTTCCCCTGCTTACCTGGGAAGCCGGTTTAATGTTGATTCTTACTTACAATAAACACGTTTGCAAAACATTCTGACGTGTTTCCATTAATCGTAGGGCACAGTACCGTGTAAGAGCTTCTTATCTCTCGAGCGAAATCGTATCTCCTTGAAAACGAAGCCCGATGATGTAGAGCAGTCTGCAGCTGCATAACTCAACTTGCCGAAACGACGCTGTGTGATACTGATCTCCTTGCTTTTCTCTCTCTCTCTTGTTAGAGCCAACCCGACCTGTAGGTAGCAGTGCAGGAGCCAGTCACATGAGTGTATTCGTCATATTTAACATGGTCTCGATAACTGCACTTACGTATCAGAGATGAACAGTTTGCGTGGTTACAGTGACTTCCTCCAGACCAATCTTAATGCCGGAGAGGACCTCTTCGTCTGACGTCATGATATCTGGAATGAAATTAATCAGGATAGACAAGAACAGCGTATCATCCCTAATGGACAAATCAAGTGAATCCTAGCAGCGAGTCAGTGAGCCCAAGTTACCGACTCCGAATGGCTCTCTTTCATCAATACCAGCTTCGCGGCCTTTCATTTAAAATTATTCTTTTGCTACTGTAACCGTCACTGGTTGCTATGGTTTACATAGGTTGAATAACTTTTCTGTTTGTTGGGGGAAGGGGCAGTTTTTCTTACGCTCCATTCAATCTCGTCCCCAGAGGCTGCGATCCCTTCGGTCAGCACCAGGAATCACTAACCTCTGGGCTAATCCAAAGCGGGGCCGACTCTGATTGGCTCGTGAAAACAAAGAACAAAGACACCGGAACTTGTTTGTGCGAAATGCAAAGTTTACAACTCCCACGAAAAATGCATGGAAAAAATGCTGTCGTTCAGTTTTAATGCAGTTCACAATCGCCGCATTTGCTTATACGGAGAAAAAGCAAAATCGAACGAAATTTTACAGCCACACCAGGTCAAGCGTACCCATTAGAGGGAGAGTTGAAAACACTGACCCCTAGTCCATGGGCGGACTACCCAAACGGATTACCCTGAAATAGACTAACTTTACCAAATACTATTTTGGTTGAGTACTATTCATATGCTAAGAAGAGGACGGGTATTCTGCAATCTAGCCTAGGTAGGTACTCCCGACCTGGTTCGACTGTAATAGCTCTTCAACAGTTCACAGGAATCTAATTATCAGTAGAGTCCGAATCGAAGAACGTTCACGTTACTCGTGTCGTTCGTTTGTGAACAAATCTCAAAATTATTAATCCTTGGGGACGAGATTGTTTTTCACGAGACTCTACGCAGGCGCAAACAAGCCGGGGTTCCTGTTTTAGATTCTTCCAGAGCGTTCGTTCGTTGCCCGTTCCGCTGGATAACAGTAACGTAGGCTCTGGGGACGAGATCGCGCTCCATCCGGAAAAACTTGCGTAGCTTCTTCACTTCGGGTCAGTTTGACCATGTTTGTGGTTGATGTTATTATTTGTTACAGATTATTTAATTGGAGTGAATGTGAACTTGGTTAACATTTCTCACAGATATTTATTGATTATTAAACGCTTGTCGTTTTCCGTGAAGGTGATGCTGAGTCTCCCAATTCCCAAATACCTGAGGTCATATTCAGATTTTACTACAGGGTAAATCCTTTTTACCATGGTAAAAGAGGGTAGGCTAAACTTAACTTCATTTTTCACATCGGTTTACCATGTTACCCTACCACCCTACCAACGTTGTGTGCTTCGTAGCCACCAGCATCGCAAACACAATGGAAACCGCTAAAAAGTTGTCCCGGGTAGGCGAATTGTCCCTACTCCAGTAGCAGAGCGTTTACGAGGCAGCTAGGGTTACCGTAGCGCCAGGTTAAGCCTACGTTGCTGCCTTGTAAGTACGTCGAAGTAACGTGCAAGTGCTAGTGTAACCCTAGGAATAGGGTTACCCTTCCTCCTTGTAAACAAGGCCTTACTATAGTAAAAAATGCTCCAAGTGTGGCCTCAACCAATATCAGGAAATACTCATTGCACCGTCGCTTTGCGTGACTGCTTTACAGTATGTAAATTTCAAGACCGTGACCGCCTGGGACCGCCTGTAATTTCCACTGTCGATTTCACGATGGCGGAAGCTAAAGTGTACGTAATGTCGGTTGTCTTTTTCCATCTCTTAGCGGGTAAGTTAATTTATTTCATCATGTAATGAAGGCTTGGACAGAAGATCACTGCGAAAGCAGACGCTTTAATTGCTATTTTGATTTGATGCTTTTGCATGTCTTATGTTTCTAAACTCCGCAGCTAAAAGATGTTCTCTGCAAGATCTATTGATATTGAGAGAATTGTGATATTTTATAGGTGTTCATTATGTATCCATGTAAATATTGTACGTTTTCTTTGCACATCGTGCGAAGAAGCAAAGTGCATTCACTGGTTCTATTTATTCCTAGCTCTTCTTTCGCTTTCAAGAACTGATCATGAAAAATGACTATCGACAAGTCTCTTCCCCTTTGGTAATAGAACAGGTGCACCCAACGAGCAAATTGAGCAAAAAAAAAAAAAACCTTTGAGGTATATTTTTAGGCACCTTGTAATGTTTAAAGACTATTTAAAGACTATTTATCAGCTAGAAAAATTTGATCTGTTCGGATTTCTTGGCTGAAATTTAAGAGCCCGAAAATCTTAGGGAATTGAATTTGCTAATTGAACGTTACCTTTGAAGAACTTCTCAGCGAGCTATTTCGCTGACCCGAAAATGCTAATTAAACTTTTCAACAGCCAAAAATTGAAAAAATATCCCTTCCGAAAATGTAAGAGACTATTTCCCCCTGGATTTTCCAGGTTTCGAATCTTTTAGGTGATGCTTTACTTAAGAAATCAGTAGATTAGTGGCAATGTAGAATCCGAAAGTCTTAGAACAGGTAGACTCTCCCGAACAGATATTTCACAGGTGCACAATACAAACGGCACTGAATTACACCGACGTGACTCTCTTTAGATCCCGCTTGCAGGGATTATTCGACACGGGGCCCATAGAAACTATATGGGGTGTAACGACAATCTCAGACCTCAGACCTCAGACCCCGAAAACTCAGACCCCTCCAAATAAAAAAAAAAATAGGTACTTAAAAAGCGCGTGTGTCTACTGCCATAATGTAATCTTGTCGGACATTGGAATTGTAATATCACTTGATCCAACTGAGATTCATCAAAATTGCCTGAAACTCGTTCAGAGGAATACAAGGAGACACTGTGAGTGTTTTGTTTAATTTTACAATTAAAGGCCAAAAATGGATCGCTCAAAGCTCGCTACATAATCTCTAGTGAATCAGCGATAATGCTAAGCTTGGGCTACCTCTGGTATGAAGAAAGGAATTCTTATTAGCTCTTCAAAATGGAATGGTTGACAAGTCATTTAAGATTAAGATAATTATATACAATAATAATTAAGTAAATAAAAAGAGTCAGAATTTGAGAATAAATAAAAAACAACAACAAGAACAAATGCATGATTGACACTAGTCTATTAACAATAATTGTATAACATCTA
>BLFK01000397.1:2398747-2402498 GCA_014634185.1 Astreopora myriophthalma | reverse complement strand
ATGAAGATCTTTGAAGATCTTTAAAGATCCTCAAAAGATTTTCACCAGGGTCCTTCACCAACATCTCATTGTCTTAATCCATACGCCAATCCATAACCAGTGCTGGCAATGGGTGTCTTGAAAACAAAGACCCCTAAGACCCCTAAGACCCCTAAGACCCCTAAGACCGCAAAACTTAAAAAGGAAGACCCCTCCCCAAACTTTTAATAAATGACATGTGTTAATAATTATTAAATAAAACTCCCCCCGTCTCATCCAGTAAACAAGTGTTCTTTTCTCGGATTGAAAGTAAAGCCTAAACCCAGGGGGCGGGGGGGGGGGGACTCTCATATGGAAGAGGCGATGATGCTCGTCGAAATTTGGAATTAAACCCCTAGAGGAGAAAGGCCATTTTAAAACAACGACGATCGAACGACGATCGAATAGACGACGATCGAACAGACGACGATCGAATAGTCTAACCAAAAAAAAAAAAATCTGTAATTTAACGGAAAATTTCTTTGAAGCCACGAAATGTCAGTCAGCAAATTATGAAAAGTTCGTCTGTTAAAATTCAATCATAACAGCTTTTACACTTACTATATTTTCTGGTTTTTTAGTAAGCAAATGTTGCAAAAAAACTAACGAGTGAATTTTGCATAATTATAAATGAGCAAAAAAGCATCCTTCAGCCCTTGTTTTAATCTAGATGGGTTACCATGGCAAAAAATTCGGTCAGGAGAAAGCACGACGGTTTGCTCCTGTTTCCTCATAGGTTTTCCCAAATGAATATCGTCCACCAGACGACAGGGGGTGTATATATAACTGAAAAACTTGCATTAAACTTACTCTACATACATATCAAATTTGTTAGCCAAAAACTTATTCTGTATAAATTAAAATTAACGAAATTGTATACAAACTGACTTATAGACTTATATACTGACGATATAGACTTATATACTGACATTCAATTCAGCCGTAAATTAACGGCTAACTTTGTCCTCTGTGATAAGAAGACTCTGTATCTAGCCGTAGATTAACGACTAAGTTTGTCGTCCGTAATGTACAAGGCCCTTTATTTAGCCGTAAACTAACGGCTCAGTTTGTCCTCTGTGATATAGGAGGCTCTTTATTTAGCCGTAAATGAACGGCTAAGTTTGTCCTCTTTAATATATGTGGCTCTTTATTTAGCCGTAAGTTAACGACTAAGTTTGTCCTCTGTAATATGCATGGCTGTTTATTTAGCGGTAAATTAACGGCTAAGTTTGTCCTCAGTAATATATGTGGCTGTTTATTGGTTTATTTGGCCATGATTTAACGGCGAAGTTTGTCCTCTTTAATATATGTGGCTGTTTGTTAATATATGTTTGTTTATGAATGGCTAAATTAGTCCTCTGGAATAAAGAAGGCCCTTTATTTGGCCATAAATTAACGGTTAAATTTGTCCTCTGAAATATATGACGTCCTCTATTTAGCCATAAATTAATGGCTAAGTTTATCCTCTGAAATATATGTGGCTCTTCATTCAGCCGTAAATTAACGGCTAAGTTTGTCCTCTGTAATATGTAAGGCCCTTTATTTAGCCCCCGGATTTAGCCATAAATGAACGTCTGTTTGTCCTCTGTAATAAAGAAGACCCCGTATTTAGCCGTAAATTAACAGCAAAGCTTGTCTTCTGCAATATACAACGCCCTTTATTTTGCCGTAAATTAACGGCTAAAATTGTGCTCTGTAATAAATGAGGACATTTATTTAGCCGTAAATTAACGGCTAAGTTTTCCCCCTGTAATATGCAAGGGCCTGTATTTAGCCGTACATTAACGGCCAGGTTTGTCCTCAAATAAACAAGGCCCTGTGTTTAGCCGGAAATTAACGGCTAACTGAAATTTGTCCTTGGTAAAATTAAAGAAGCCCGCGACTTAGCGGGGAATTTAACATTTAGTTCAAAAACGGCTTATTACCCCGCCCCCGGGGCCAGGACGTCTGTTAAAAGCCGGGATAGCGGGGACATCCGAACCTAATGAAGAAACTCAACTAAAATCGGGATCGTTGGTCTACTTTACGTAAATGTCAAACTTTAACTGTTTTTCCTGCTTCTTTTATTAAAACTGCAGCCTATTTAATAAGCTGGAATCTCCATTTGCGCTGCAAGCTGGCTTCAATATGCCGAATTTCCGATGCAGAAGTCCACTTTCATTTTGATAGGCCAGAGTTCATGTAAAATTGGCATTGTGTCGGATATAGCAAATGGGTCATCCCCAAAAGTACTTCAGAATTATATGGATCTCATTGGTATCATATGAATGCAAATGGGCGTGTGTTTTTAATGTCAAACACAACAGGTTCAGCAAATAAAAAGACCTGTCTTCCGCCGCAAAACGACACCAAAACGTCGCTAACAACCCACCTTTTATAGGGTACTCTATAGATACCTAAGCCGATATCCCAACAATGAGGTGGATTTAAAATAAGCTATTTATTTAAAATGAATTTCAAATTGATAGTGATGAAAGCGCTTCTAAATGCTCGCATTCTAAATATTCTCAACAATAATTCACTCCGTATAAACTTTGATCAGCTTAAACTTAATTATAAAAATATGTAACTATCTTGGTTACTTTGATCTTTATCTACACACATATGAAAACAGAGGCGAATTTCACTCATTTCAGTCCTGAGATGACAGATTTACCGTATTAGATTGTTTCATCAGATTGAAGGCTTTGCTGTTTAGTCCTTCATGTTAAATCCCATCCTCGGAGACGCAGGGGTAGTTAGTCGGGTCAGGAGGGATTTTCATGGGCGAAAGTCAGACGTGGGCGAAAGTTTACCGTAAGAACGAGACGATCCCCGCTGTCGGCCCGCTTGAGGTGATCCCGTGCTGTTAAATCACCACCCCACTGCCCCTTTTGTTAAATCCACCACCCACCGGGGCCAACGCGCCGTTAAAAGTGCGTTAAATGCCGGCTGTGGACGCGACATTTATCGTTTGGCCGGGCCTTAAGTCCCGGGGTTCGGGGGACGGGGTTTCAATTGACTGATGCATAAATTAATTAAACTATTTGTGGCCCACCGTTTAGCAAGCGAATAACAAAAAGTAACGATAAAAGCGACATCCACAATGAGGATTCCCCAGTAAACAAAGCATCACAGTGGTTCATGCATTGTCTGACCAACAATTGACCATACAACAGATATTTGAAACTTTTTGCTTATCGGAAGTTCTGACGTAATGCGACAGGACATCGCCCGCCTTCATTGTTAGGACGTTTGACAACTCGTGTAACTTGTCAGTATTCGTGAAGTTTCGACTTGTGTTTTCCGCAGCCGCTTGCAGCTATTCTCATTTGCAATTGTTATGGCATCTTACAAGAAACGCTATGCTGAGGTAGTAATTGGCTCCAACTTACTCTTGACACAGTCCTGCTGGTCACATAGACACGGACGAGGAGGATGCCCTCGTCCTTGCTCTCCAGGATTTGCTCCAACCTCGTTCCCAGGGTCTTTCGTCTTCCCACAAGAGGGAGTGGTCGACCACTCCCTCTTGTGGGAAGACGAAAGACCCTGGGAACGAGGTTGGATTTGCTCAGTATGCAAGTAGGGAATGTTTGGTTTGCGCGATGATTATTTAAGAACCCTGCCAGATAACGCTTTTTGTTCAAATGGTTTACTTACTAGTAAAACCGTTTCAAAACTAATCCTTACGTTCGTTTTCCTTCAGAGCGAACTGGCCGGCAAAGACGTCCATAATCCGACAAAAGAATTAGTC
>BLFK01000397.1:2373747-2391247 GCA_014634185.1 Astreopora myriophthalma | reverse complement strand
AAAACATTTTAGGTGATAAGAATTGAGACGAGTTTAAATCTTTTTTTTTTAAATTTGGAGACGCCTGAGTTTTCGGGGTCTGAGTTTTCGGGGTTTGAGTTTTCGGGGTCTGTGAGGTCTGAGGTCTGAGTTTTCGGGGTCTGAGTTTTCCAGACACCCAAACTATATGGCCGTTGATCTCTATATATTTCATAAAATATCGCTAAGATCCACGATATCGTCGTGTACTGCTATCACGATCACGTATTATATCAAAGTAAAGGTATCTTTACCTGGAATGATGTGTATTGTCCTTGTTGCTGAAAACGACGAATTTCAGTGATTTGAGGGTTTTGTGTTCGATGTTTACCATGAGCGTATAAAAGAAAGACAAGGGAGGAAAGTTTGATTTGGACTGGTCCAGCGCCGAGACGATTTTCACCAACAAATTTTCATCGCACAGCTTCCAAAGCCAAGCTGAAAGTCGGATGTTTCTTTTCATACCATTATATTTTAAATCCGGCGTCCAAAACTCGAAACGCTAGACCTCAAATAAAGTCGAGAAATACAGCGATCGAAGCTAAGCCGAACCGCTGCTTGTTATTGGTTCTAAGCATCGGCTGTGTCCAGTTCTCGATCGTATCCAGGTTGGCGATTGTCGCGTATGTCCGTCTAATACGGCCAGAAATATAGGTGTAGTTTTTTATCAAACTTTGTCGCTAGATAAGCATGTAAATTATGTTTGCAGATCTGCCTTATTTTATCTAAGGAATATTGTTAGGATCAGGGAGTATTTAACTGTTGAGGGCACTAAAACCCTTGTTCATGCCTTTCTTACTTGTTGTTTGGATAACTGTAACTCGCGGCTTATCGGGTCACCAAAGTACTTAATCATCAAGCTTCAGCGGATTCAAACTTGTGCCGCGCGCCCTGTGGCCCAACAGCCTAAGGCGGCGCATTAACCCCTATCCTCAAGGCATTACATTGGCTTCCAGTAGAACAGCGAATTGCTTTTAAAGTCTTATTACTCACGTATAAGGCAATTAATAACTTAGCACCTTACGTTATCTTTTAGTCCACTATAATCCACCAAGAAGTTTAAGATCTGCTGGAAAATATCTCTCGGAAGTCCCTAGGGTAGGTTTAAAAACGTATGGAGACAGAGCCTTCTCAGTCGCCGCCCCTAAGTTATGGAATGATTTGCCTGTTGAAATTAAGCAGAGTCCATCGGTTGATTGGGTTTAAATCGCGTTTAAAAACTCATCTTTTTAGAATTGCTTTTAGATAAATATTTCCATGTTTACACTTAATTTAGTTCTTACTATTATATTTAATTTTACTTTTATGATTGTAAGGCGGTATAGAGCTTTGTATATACCCGCTATATAAATTAACTTATTATTATTATTATTATTATTATTATTATTATTAGAAATCTGCGTGCCGGCTGTTAACCATTTAGGTCGATTGGTCCTTTCTGATTGGATAACAACAGACAGTGAGCATTCAAAATTTAATCTCATGGGACGGGAGGTAGGGGTAAATGAACATGCATTTGTTCATATGCCCCTGCTTCCCAACTTTGTGATAGCAGTACACGACGATATCGTGGATTTTAGCAATATTATATGAAAGATATACAGATCAACGGCCAGATAGTATGTACAAATTGACCTGCGCTCAACTGTGTGGCCTCATAGCTCAGTTGGTAAGAGCACTGCACCGGCATCGCAGAGGTCGTGGGTTCGAATCCCGTTGAAGTCACTTGAATTTTTCAAGTGCATATATGAGAGAGACAATTGCTTAAGTTGTCTAAAAAATGTGAAGATCACTTCTTCAATTCATTCTTATCCCGCACTTCACAATCATTTCATTCCTGGAGAAGAACTGTTAGACAGTTCCAAGAAGGCAGCCTCTGCATATAATGATGAGCACTGACCTTACACCGTGATTGTATTGAAGCCTTCAAAATAAATAAATGTTGATTTGATAAACAGAAAACAAAATAATAATAAAACGTTCTCTTGATGGACACCTGGTTTTAGTTCTCTTTGACGCCGTTGGTAAATCTCCAGGTTTTGTCCCAAGTGTGGAGCTTCTTTTACCTTGATCTCCAGGTTTTGGGTCTTTGGGGGTTGAGAGCTCTGAGTATAATATGCTGCGAGAAAACAGTCACGCTAATTTAAAAGTTCCTACATTTTAATAGAGTATCTTTATCAACCTTCCTTGTTGCTGCCGCTTTGTAAAATTTTTTGTACGTTTTTTTTGGTTAATTGTAGGTGTTGATTGCTTTCCTTTGTATGTTAGGTGTTGCTTTCTTTCCTGTTATCTCACGCCTGTATTTATTTGTTCTGTTAAGTCATCTTGCATAATTTCGCTTCGATTTATTGAGTTCAGTTTCGCTTTGCACTTGGTTTCTGATCTTAGATGTGTTTCGATGTCACGTGATAGGTCTTGACCAATCAGACACTAGTTTTTCCATGTGCTCGCTACCCGAGCAGCCGTTTCATTGTATTTGGCCTGCCGTGAATTTGGTGGATTAAAACCGTTTGTTTTACTTCACATGGAGTCTTAAATTTATAGCAAGACCAGCTACGATACACAGCAACGTTACAAGATCAAGTAGGTTTTACTTCTCCCTTTAGATTTTACGTGGTCCTGGAAATCAAACACCGTTTGTGAGTGTCCCTGTAGCCTTGCTTGATTTCATCTTGTTTTACTTTCTTGTCGCTTTCGGTTTGTTATTTATCCCTGTGTAATTTATGTTTCGTTTTTTCATTTGTTTGTAGCAACCGCGTTATATTAAATGGTTTTTATATCAATTCGAAGTGCGTTAGAATTTTTGGCCTGGACATTCGATCTCCCTTTGTCAATGCAATTACAATGTCAAAATAAACGGCAATATTGAAATATAAAGTATGATAAGTTATATCTACAACCCGAAACCGACATTAAAAAAACAACAAGTTATCTTTCGTAATGGGAGTGAAATAAACGCCTTTTGTTTCGCTGGTGCTTCGAGATCAGTTTTGGGTACTGAAACGAACGTATTTGTGCGAACAGGGCTCACAACCATTTTTGAGCCACATCATCCCAATGCTATGGGGCTAGCCACTGCACCCAATACGTCTATAAATACTAAAAGAACAATGAGTGATAAAAAATGTTATAACATATGTTATGAAAAGTTTGGCACGTATGGAGTCCGTTTGGATATTCAAATTAGGCTTTAGATTCTTGATGAACAGCATTTCAAAGACCAAACAATCAAATTTGCCCGGGCACTTCCTTAAGACTCTAAGTTGGTTTTCATTCAAAGGGTTTTTGCTACCTTGAGGCTCTAAGAAATGTCGACCGATTGCTGAATTTTTTAGCTCAGCAAGGCGTTGAGGAAGGTGTCGGGCACAAAGAATCGCTTCGTTATCGCCTAGTTTTTACCTGGATGCTCATTTTACTAAGAATAGTTCAGTGTCCAAAGCGGAAAGTTTTATTTTAATCAAAACTATGCTAGAATGTTGTGGATCAGGCGGCGTCAAATAAACCATTCAGTGTGTACCAGACCATATATGAAAACGTCACGCCTATGGAAGCGGGAAATGGAAACAATTTAAACGAGCCCCTGCAAGTTTTACATCGTCAGTGGCCTCATCATTGGTTCACGGCGGCTAATTTCCAGAATATTCCGCGAGTTATTTGCATGTCATTGAATAAGAATAACATCGATTGAATTGTTTCTCGTTCTTCAGAGAACGTCGCCACAATCAAACAGTACTGAGTGGTCAGAATTTGCGGAGCATTCCGTCATCGTTCCTTCACAGCTGACTTGTCTCTTACAAGACGTTCACTTTTATCGACATCATTCATGATTTTCAAGCTTTGCCCCTGAGCGATCTGCGAACACCATATTACTGGAAGAAATATTGCTAAATTATATTACTACTAAATTATATTACTATTAAATTATATTACTAAATTATATTACTACTAGAAATATTACGAAATATTACTAAATTATGACCCTTGCAGGAGGGACCATGGTTAATAAGCCAAGCTATGGTGTTGGCTGACGTTGCTTTTAGATAATTTCTCCGCCTTTTTAAAATGAAATGAAAAAGATTTATCTATATTTTGAGCGTGGTTTAACAAAACAGTTATTCCACTTTCGCTTATTGACTAGGAAACTATTATAGTTAACTTGACACTGTGCGCTTCGTTGCTTTGTTGCGTCTTTGTCACTAGGCGTTCCTGGGATAATTGTTTTGAACTTTACAGGAACATTCGCTAAATTACTCACTAATCTGACACTACGAAAAAAAAAACCAAAACAAAACAAAAGGAAACCAAGAAACTACAAACTTACAGATATCTCCCCACGTTTAGACCTGAACTCGCATAGCAAACACTGGATCACTCGCAACATTTTTCCATTCCACTCTAAAGATGCCAACGACTGAATTTACCTTTATTTGCACACCAAAACATAAGTGCTATTCCAATGGTTTGCCGCTGAAGTTGCCAATGCTAACTGATTGTTTTCATAATTGCACGTGCAAGAATGTTCACTAGAAAAAACGTTAGCAGTTCATGATACTAAGTCGTGAGTATTTTTTCACCCCGACCAGCCGCGTAAGCGCTCAGACCACAGTAGCTCCATGCAAAAACAATGTAGATCATCATCTACGCCTGTCGTGGTCACCTAACAGAATATAATGAATATGATACTTTGCGTGCATTTAAATTAGTTCCTGTCTCCATGGAGGCAAAGCATTCTTTCGATATTTTTGCTGTCATTGATCCATGCTATCCAGATTAGAAAATTGATCAGACTTTATTGAAATTTGCCCATGAACCAATCATATTCTTGCCTTTGGTAGCCATTATCGCTCTGAGTGCTGCTCAGAACTCACAACTGCTCGTGTTACGAACAGGAAATCACGCGTTTCACAACATTTTGGAAGTTACATGTCCTCCAGAAACCATGTCGCTACATAACCACTTGATCATCTTCTCGAGACTGCTTATGTTAGCAAGTAAGTTGTAAAAAGCAAGTTTACAAATTTTGTCGGTATTCCATTTGACTTCCGATACCTCAAACACTCACTAACTCGAACCTTGCGCGAACCAAAATCAATTTCCCTCATACATTTTATTTAATTCTACCCCAGGTAACTCGAACGTTTCACTAACTCGAGGCAATTTTCGTTTCCTTTATAATGTTACCCTCGATAGCTCGACCCTTCTTTGTCAAGACTTGAGATGTCAAATCGTAGTCCAAAACCGTGGAATCTGTTTCAATCGAAGCAGCCGTCCTTGTCTGTTTTGCACTACACAAAGCGATTCAGTCTAGGCAGTTCAGGTTTCGTTCTTGTGTCGAAGTTGTGTCGACGTAATACCTTTGAAACCTGCAAAGTGTGAAGTACCCACTATAGGAACTATAGGAATAGAAGAACAAAACCACCGTTTCTTATTTTTCAGTGATCATTTGTTTTCAACTCGTGATAACTCGAACCTTTCTCTATTTCCCTTGGAGCTTGGAGTTTTCGGGAGTCGACTGTAGTTCCATTCTTTGTAAAAGTAAGAACTGTACAGACAACAAAATACAACGAAGACGTCCTTACAACGGTTTGTACATAAAATCAGACGCGAGAAGAGCTTTGAGAATTCAGTTGAATTTATTCATAACCATTTGATAAAGTCATTCGTTTATTGCTGTTGAGTAACAGTCTCGCACTTGAGAAATATATATTTGATTGCACGTAGACCGTTTCCAGCGAGGATTGCTGCAGCTTATGTTGATTGGAATGTATTTCGAAAGATCAAGTTGACTAGTTCGATTGTTATTCTAAAAAAGCAATTCAACCATACCATTCAATGAATAGCCAAACAACATGCACAATCTATAGTAAGCTTGAATTAAGCACTCATTAATTACACAGGTGTCGTTTCAAGATTTCTTGAACTAAACCTTTCTTTGATTTGTTGATCACCAATTAGCTGTTAAATGAACTCGCCTTGATAATTACAGTTTTCGTTCCCCGTTGTCCTCGCACCGGTGAATTTACTGCGTCACAGCTTCAGAAAAGAATGTTAGATTTGAACACTACATCTGTCTCAGGCATATATGTATAATTGCTAAGCCGACTTATCTCATTTTACAAACCTGCGGGGTGAAAATTGTGTGCAAGAGGAGGTGGCCTGGCGCTGGATTTGTAGGCGAGTCCCGAATTCAACTGCAACACGCTTGTTGAATGTACTGCTTAGTCTTTCTTTGTGATTATTGTCTTGCATTCGTTGTGTAACCAATAAAGTTGTAAAAGAAGTGTTACACTTAAACGAAAATGATATAGTGCAGGTTATGTCATGTTGAAAGGGCCAACTCGACTGGTTTACTGAGGGACTAAACTAAAGAACAAACACTTCGGGACAGTTCGCCAACAGAAACCTCACTGATACTGGTTTGCCGAATGATATCTTTGAAGAGGAAAATGCTGTTGCGGAGGTACCAGGACTGTTTACTCTACAACAGCACACAACTGGACAACTTACAACTAATTAACTACTGGAAATTCACATTTCTATATATTACCCAATCTCGCTTATAGCTATGTTTGGGTTTTCTTAGCAGGAGAACTCTAGAACTACTAAAAATCAAGAGAATCGTAAGAACTCATTGCTTAAGGTACTTTCAACTATTATTGAAAGTGCAAAAGCAACTGAAAGCACCTTTCAAAACAGAGACTTCACTGGTGTGCAAAAAGCAAGGGCATGCAGATTCTAGACACGACCACTGTGAAACTTAAATGATCAGGCAAAACGGAGCAAGCGTGAATCAACCTAATCACCACATACTAGAACCTGTGCAGGCTAACCTAAACCTTGAGCGATCTTGAATGCCAAATTCTGTTCATTAATAAAAAAAATCAACTAGTGATGCAATCATAACCCAAAACCAATAGACAAGGCAAGTTTAACCGCTGAAGAATGTTATTGCAAAGAATTCTTTCGACAACGAAAAACTTCCTCCTCAAATAAGTGTGGGACATGCACTGAATCATCATAGTACAGTTACATTCAAAGGTTGACATCACTAATTAAAAGTTTTCATTTCGAAAAAGAGAATTTGTACCGGACTGGGACTGCTAGAGATCTCTTTCTTTATATCAAGTTATCGTTCATGGAACAAGCAGGCCCGCATCAGTATGGTATTGTTGCGGCCTTTGTTAAACTCCCTCCTTTCTTCTTCTCTTCAATACTTGTACAGCCGAAAACGAAACAAAACTTTCCAGGTGATCATTAAGATTGCTTTGATAGTAGGCCCACGGTATAACGTTTAGCCGGCTTGTCCTTACTTTGGATCCGAGATTGCTGCTTTTTCGAATTCATGCCCACCAATAGCAGAAATGTGGTCCTGAATTTGGACGCACGACTAAAAGGGCAACTACAGGCAGAATGAATCGAGATACTCGTAAGGACCGTCATCTGTCCCCCCCCCCCCCCCCCCTCTCCTCTACGCTATTTTCCCCTGCAGATGGTAAATTGGCTACTAACCCGGTTACTACACCTGGCGAATTCGACAATGACGAAACTGTTGTTTGATTAATGGTTAATAAATAAATGTGCACATTATAACCAGGTCGAACGGGCTTCGAGAATCGCTGTCATTGGTATTTATTGTATCATTTACTTGATTTCAGATATTGTCTCGTTGTCTGTCAGTGATAATTTGCATGCCGTTTTCAGCATGGGTGGAATAAAGGGTAGCGTCACTTTTTCTCAACCACAAAACGACGGTGCTACAAGCATTTTAGTCAAATTATCAGGCGTCAACGAGACCCTGAATTGGAGCATTCAACAGCTGCCTTTGATCTACGATGGCAACGCGGCTCTGAGCTGTTCTGCTGGTGCAGTAGGGGAACTATTTGACCCTAAGATGGCAAAGAAAGCTGCAGACTACGATTCACGGTGTCAAAATGCGAGTAACACAAAATTTGAGACGTGCGCCGTTGGAGACTTGGGTCGAATGCTCGGAAACATCACAGCGAGCACAGCACGAAAAAACCATACGGATCAGAACTTGACAATTCCAACCAGAGGACCGCACAGCATTATGGGTAGAACACTAGTCCTTTACAGTGGTGTCACACCCAAAGCCTGCGCACTGATTACCCCTGTACCTCCAATGAAGACAGTAGTGGCAGTATTCAAGGCTCCAGTGGCAGGCTATGTTTACTTGAGACAAGTTGAGGGAATGCCTGACACTAGTGTTTTTGTGGATCTCTTCTTTGTCAACAATGCCGAGTCTCAAGGCGACTTTACTTGGCAGATTAACCAAGGGGTTGTTGACACTGATGCATCTGATTCCACATCTTACTGCAAGACACTTGGCGAATTGTTCAATCCGGAAAGCAGTCAAGGTGCAAACTGCACTCGCGAAATGCATGGAAATTGCCCCATCGGTGACCTGACATCGAAACATGGCTCTGTCACCATTTCCTTGGCATCTTCCAGGCAATCCACCACTAAGGCGGCATTTACGGACTGTAACTTGCCTTTGAGTGGTAAGAACTCAGTCATTGGCAACTCGATCGTTTTGTTCTCTATCAACAATCCAAGCAATCCCATTGCCTGCGCAAGAATTGTGACTCTCATGAGTAAAGTAGTGAAAGCTTCTTTCAACGCTGACGTTAATGAAGGAGTGAGTGGATATTTCAAGTTTACTCAGGCGTCGCCTTTTGATCCCACCTTAGCTAAAATACACCTAGACGGCTTGCAAAACAAAGCTCAGGGTTATCACGTGCACGCTTACCCAAGCCCGGAGTACAAGCATTTGTCGGGAAGTGCTTCATGCGAGGGTATTATTGCAGGAGATCACTGGAATCCCTTTAATTTCGACATTAATACCAGTCCTGCTGCAGGAACAGGTATGGTATAGTATCAGGTGTATGCCGTCTTGCTGATGTATTTTATAGGTGGAGGAAGTTCAAATTGAGAGCAAGAATCTCTTCAACCCAACTTCCCAAAGGCTTGGGCAAGCTCCCATTTTATCTGTTCACTAACGGTCCACTCTATGACTTTTAATCTAGGTTTCTGCATGATTGCTAACCCATCACGACTAGCTCCTGTTAGCAGGCAAGTCTACACACAACAAGTTACATTCGATTCCCTTATTTGTTGCTGTTGGTGTTGAAATACTCGAGAAGAGAACTCAATATAGCAAAGTTTGCTATTCTGACCCTAAGTAATACGTAATCGAGGGAACGTAAAACCTGACTTAACGATGATACCATCGTCAGATGTGTTAAAACTTTTATTTGTTCCAGGAACAGACGATGAGTATGAAGTTGGCGACTTGAGTGGAAAATATGGCACTTTCCTGAATCTTACAAGCTATAACAAGTCGCACGCGGATTACAATCTGCCATTGTTTGGCCAAAACAGCATCCAAGGTCGGTCCGTTGTTATCCATAACTTGAAAATCAGAGACAATAACAGGCGATGGGTATGTAGCAACCTAAGCCCAGACATTGATCCCAGGACTTCCTACGTCATGAAGGCCTCCGCGAATTTTACTGGGCCAACTCTGAAGGGAATGATCGTAATGGTGAGTTGATTTAACAGCTTTGATGATCAGCAGCATGAACGAAGAAACGGCAAGCACCGGGCTGCAAAGGTTGGTGTGAGTAATACGAAACTCTGAAGACTATAATTTGTCTTTTCATTCAGGACCAGTATGTTTCCAGCGAGGCCAATGTCGCTGTCCCAGCGAGCACAATCTTCATTGAGGTCACGTACACTGATCCCAATGCACAGCCATCAGTAAGTTTATGTCAAGAAACCCTAAACTTTCTTCAGTTTCCGCACCCTCGAATTGATTTGCTATAATCGCTCCGAGCTTCAGTGAAGGTTTGGTCAGCTATGGCCGTGACAAGCAAAAGAGTTAAAGGTGAACCAAGCCGTCTTTTGCTCCAAGTACAATCTTAATCAGACAAAAGCTAAGACTGAATCAAACTGATCTCAGTCAAAAAGTAAACTTGGCACTGATTTCCCCATCAAACTAGAGTTTGTATTGCACCCCTTGCAATAGTTGGTATCTTTTGCTTTTACATTTCTAACAAATATGCCGTGCAAGGGAAGTTACAAAGTCTGTGGCCACATATCGTTAGGATTATCACAAGTGGGACATACATGTGGATCCCGTTGGCGATGATGCAGCTGCCGAACTGAGCAAGAGATGTGCGAGTTTGCGGGAAGACTTTAATCCTTTTGGAGTGTACGGCGAGGTAGGAACCTTTCGACAGGATAAGTGTCTTGGTCAGTATTGAACTAGTCGCACATGTCTTGATCGTTATGCTTGCTATGTCTTGATCGTTATGTTCACGGAATTGAGTATCAATTCAATGTTTTATTTCTTTCCCATACATGCATTGTTTATAATCCTGCACAATCCGCAGGTAGCTATAGCAAAGCCAGTTGAGGCGGGTTGTGCTTACATGTCACTCGTTTAGTTATAGAAAAACAAACAAACAAACGAACAAACAATAAAAGGATAGTATAGGCCAAACATTGCGTCAAAAGAAAAAAAAGCAATCATGCATTTTGATGAAAAAGAATGGAACTAAAGAATAGAACTATTTACTATACATTTGGAGTGAAGTGTCGATGCCTCAGCATAAGTACCCTAGCCTCAGCTTGGAAAATTGCATTGAATGCATTTGCCGACCAAGGTAGCACAGTTGGTAGAGCTCTGGACTGCCGTGCGGGAGGTCGCTTGTTCAAATCTTCGACCCGACCACCACTCAAGGTCTTTAAATAACTGAGGAGAAAGTGCTGCCTTTGTAATGACATCTGCAAATGGTTAGACTTTCAAGTTTTTTCTGATAAGGACGATAAACCATAGGTCCCGTCTCACAGCACTTCGTCATTAATATTGTGGGACGTTAAAAAACCCTCACACGGTTCGAGAAAAGTAGGGCACATAGTTCCCGGTGCTTTGCCCTGTTGTGTGACCCCGACAATCTGCATTGGTGGTGAATCCCAAGTAAAGTGTATCACAAATTTCCGTACTTATAGTGAGAGGACGTTCCGGACTTAGGCACCAAAACATAAAAAAGAAACTGACAAAAAAGTGACTGATCCCTAGTTTTATAAGAATGAATCGAACTTGATGGAACGTTCAAAATATACCACAGATATTACTTGGACCGGAATTATTTAAAATGTCATACGTAGACATTATTAAAAAAGAGCATATTCAATTTAAGGACATTTGAGGGTAAGATTTTAGAGGCGACAAAAAAGGAACCGCGTGAGTCCTGGGTTAAGAATAGTTCACGAAACGGAGGGCACCTTTCTGAAGAAGTAGTATTCCGCCCAGATGAGATTGAGGAGCTTGTTGCCCCCAGGCAACTAAACCATATAACAAGTAAGGAAGCACCAGGGACTAATAAATGCTTTATCCCTTTCACCATTAATTTCCCCTTCAAATTTGTTGACAAAAGTTTTGTCAATTAATGTAGCCGTGTCAAGACACACACCTGATCAAAAATATATCGAGTGTTCCGATCGGCCGATAACCTAGCTAATGACTACTTACTGAATTAGAGAAGCCTTTCCGTAATTGCCACTTGTTATAAAATTATGTGTTTCACCTCGGTGCAATGACCTTCATCCTGGGTATCCCATTTTTCGATCATGTTAACAACTACAGGTGTTTTCATGTGGAATCTGGTGCGTCACACTGAGGGTCATTTTTTGGGGACTATTGTGTCATTGTGTCTATTCCTATTCCGGTTTAGGATTAACGGAATAACAGGAATAAGGTTTTCCAAAAAAAACGCGTATTCCGAAAACGGAAAGGTTCTTGCAGAGGTGACCTGAGAACTAACACTCGAAAATAGCGTGGACACGACCAAGAGTGACATGCCGTCTATTCTTATTTCGGAATAATCCCAAAAACATGCACCTTAAATGAAGCAAAAGAAGCAAAATTCTTTTCAACTTTGACGATTTTTATTTTTCCCTTTTCAGTCGCTTCTCTTTCCTTTATCTATGGTTCATTCACGTTCTTGCTGTTTTGTTCACGAAGGGAAATTATTCTTCGGCATGCAGCCCAACTAACATGCTCCGCTGTGTAACAGGAGATCTTACAAAAAAGCACGCCCCTTTCAAGGTGGGCGGCGGTCGGCAGCTCTACAATGATGTGAACCTTCTACTATTTGGCAGAAACTCGGGTAATATTTAAAATTAATGCTGTCTTGAATTAACCTATACTTTCAAAATAAGTACCAGTTCGATTTATCTTTTATCTTTGTTGGTGCATTCGCGAGTGGGTCTTTTGAATTGCAAATGTTTGATCAGGTCATCACGTGGCCAAATATAAAAGTGATCTGGTCTTAGACGATAGTTTCCGACTTTTAGCTATGGTTTTGAAGAACACCTCGTGCTTTTATAAGAGGGAGAGGGAGACAGGGAGAGAGGGAGAGGGAGAGAGTGAGTGTGTGTGTGTGTTGGATTTGCCTTGGTGTTCAAGGCGAAGGACTCGATCTTTCCGGTGCAGCCATTTTGAATAGTAAAGTATAATCGTTGACTTCAGTACGCTCCAATAACACCATACTCACGGACAGTACCCGGCTTTCTTCGAAACTAATATTCAGTTCAGTTCAGTTCAGTTTCAGATACAATATTTTGGGCTTTTCCCGAGACAACGACAATTACCCATAACACTTCTCACCCCTCACACACAAACCCCACCATTTCTACTGCTATCATCGTCATCATCACCACCACCTGAAAAAAGACTGAACACGTAAGAATTGCGAAGATCATTCACAAAGATCGACTCTAGAAAAGATTTAACAATTGCTGTTCTATTCAGTTGTCGGCCGAGGAATAACAGTGCATGAGAAAAATGGGGGACAACCTCGTCTTGGCTGTGCAGACATCCTGGCTGACGCGGCCCTATTTGTGGAAAAGTCTCTAGTGTTCGTTAAAAAGGATCCATTTTCAAGGTACGTACAATTCTATAGTTAATACATTCTCCTTTTCTTTTTAGTCAGATTTTAGTTTTAAATGACGCCGATTTCATCGTTGTTCAGACCCTGGAAGACAACTTGTTGCAAAATAATGTGTTCACTGAGTTTAACTGCAGTCGGCCAAGTGGCAAAGCCTCGCATCCAGATTCCTTAGTAATAAACTCTTCTAGCTATCGCCTCATAGAGCGGTTTTCAATTGACTGGAGTGTCGTTAAACCAAAACCAAAGTAATTACAGACTCAGCCAATCACGTTCTGAAGTTAATACACCCTTCAGCCAATCACAAATCGAAGTGATTCACGACTTGGTTTTACTGGCCAATCAGAACGCAGAGTAAGTAAACGCACTCATTCACTTTCTGGGTAATGTGTAGTTAATACCCATTCATACTCATCGCTTTGGTTATTTCCTAATGCACTGGGGTTCGAGGGTTGCCACCATTCTACGCTGTCATGCCACTAAGGCACCTGGAGTCGAACTAGTAACTTACTTGTTCTGATGTTGTTCTTAACTTTCCGTCTCTTCTCAGTGCCGATTTTGTCAATACGGTGTCCAAAGCGCTCGAAATTCCGACGTGGCGGCTGTTCAATATTCGTACCGAAAAGACCGAAGTTGACAAGTGCCAAGTGGCGAAGTTTGGGATCATTGGCGATGGTACATCGTTCTTTAATCTTTAATCATTATTTAGACACGGTAACAATTCATCAGGTACAATAAATTCCAATAAAATGTCTAAGATCCTAAACCTAAAATTCTAATCCTAATATTGTAATCTTGCTTCACGCTTTAAATAGTCGTAGCGATCTTCCACGTCGCGAAGTCTCTGTTTTAATGCGTTGTTCTCCTCTTGAAGCTTTGTCAGTTCACATTTAGAAGTCAGGTTACGCTGCATTTGCCGCGACGAATTAGCGTTGATCTCTTTCACCTCATTCTATAAATCTAATAGGAGGGGTAAGCATGGGCAGTTCTCTGAGTTGTTGGTTTCGTCTCGTGCGGTACGCAGTTGCGGGGTATCAGTTTGGTCAGAGACCGCACTCGTTTTCTGGTGGGTACTTTGTAAAGGTGACTTCAATCGGGAGACCAGAGTTTGCTTGTTTCCCTTTTTTGATAGATTCCTCTTATCAAGTTCGTCTTTCAGTGCTGGGATGGTTATATTTCCAATTTCTTTCTCAGTTAGAGGAACTATCTAGTCCTTTCTCTCGAAGGTAGAAGGCTTCGTTTTGCCGCCATTTCTACCATGATTGTTGGCCGGCAACGAAGATGATCCTGGCCTACCACCTATCAAACGAAGACTTCATTCTTGTTTTTCATGAGTAGAATATTTGCTCGTAAATTGTGTTAACGAATCCGGCAACGAAACAGACCTTCGTAAAACGCCCGTAGCGAAATTTGCTTTTAGAGCCGAGGCTTCAGAAACAGGTCTTACCTCCATTACTGCATTAATCTTTTCTTGATCTGCGAAGCTGTCGAGAGTTCCCTCTGCTCAAAACCACGCTTAAATTCAGCAAACAAAAATCGAACAAAGTTGAATCGAACAGACGAGGAACAAGATTCACCGGTTCCTCACCAGACAATTCGATCTCTTGGCTACCTTGAGAATACGGATGTAAAGCAGAAACGTTTTCGCCCGTGGTGTTGTGCGTAATTTACGGTAATGCAAACGAGATTTGCCGTCGAGTGTCCACTCGATTGCTATGGCGTTACACCTTGTGGTCTGAGCACATGCAGGAGTATGTCCCTGTATACTTTTCAAACAAAACTCAAGGGGGAAAGTAAGTCCAGCTCCGTTTTGTCGCTCCTATTCTGTTACTTCAAAAAACATTTTGGAAAGTATGGTAAGAAAATTAAAATTTATTGCGCATGCATTTGCATTTGCGCACGCATGTATTGTGCATGTTCTTCATTGCGCATGCTTTTTTCTCGCAAATCATACAAACAGCAATCTCAGGAAGCTTTAACAGCTCGTCAAATCAGTTAGACCCAACGTTATGCCAACGCAAGCCAATGTCGTACCTATTATTGGTTATCCCCATTGAACGGCATCGGATATGGTATATAACGGAAATACATGTACTGATTGGTAGCCTGAAAATATCGTGAGTTTATAATCAGTTAACGTGAGTTTACGTGCCTTCACCAAAAATTTAAAGCTGAAGTTGCTCATCGACGTAATTAAAAGTACTGGGGTAATATTTCTGTATGAAGTTTATTTCTGTATGAAGTTTGTAGTGGTTACCCCACGCTAAACTTGGCACTTTTCATACCAAGGAAGGGGCCCTAAGTGGTCACCAAAAAGGCAGCTCATTTGTGTGGTGGTTGACATTTGCCATGAGTGAAAGAGAGCCTTATGGTCTCGAAAGTAGCGAGGGCCTACTGTTTATACCTGCATAAGCTGTTTCTTTTGTCTTGTACTTCACAGCGGATCAAGTCAGTCAGCCTGTGAAGAAACTTTCGGAACTTTTGAGTGACAATCCAGGTGCCTTCGAACAGTATCAGCCGAGCGACGACTGTGGTGAGTACTGCGCAGGGTTTTCAGTTCTCTCCATGTTCTTGCCCATGGAGCCGTTTCGCACTTTTGTTACGTAATTATATCCCCGCGTTACGTGACACATCTGATTCGCTTAACCGGTGCTGGGCATAAGTTCAAGTGTCCGAAACATATTTTGAATGTCATGTCTCATCAATGTATAACTAATGTCCTATTCACACCATCTAAATATGTTAATTGGACAAGGTTTTTAATAAATTCAAAATGAGGGACGGTAAACGGCAGAACCAAGGTTACAATACGGCCATATGATTCCAGCTTGTGGATGCCATGTATGAAATTTGATGCGCAAAAACTTCAACAAATCTTTTCAATACTTTGCTGGTGTAAATAACGTCCGGTTACGAGTCATTCAATAAAATTATTCTTATGGTTTCCTTTATGTCCTCAGAGCCAGAACCCACGTCAGGAGGAACACCTGGCAGCCACGTGAACATCTTCAATTTAGTTATGGTTGCTATGGCAGCAACTATTTTGAAAGTGGTGATCTGCGCATGATGACGTGCTAAATAAGTGTTTTCTTTCTTGTACTCATGTACAAAAGATAAACACATGAGCGTTCTTTTAGAATTTTTTTAGGCAAACCATTGTTCTCTGAATAAACAGCATTCGTGTTCTTTTAATAGTATAGGAATCCCCAATCCTGGGATAATGGAGCAGATATTGATTTTTTCCTTTTTTTTGAGAAAAATACTCGGTTACTGTGGCTGAATCCTGGGACAATGCAGTAGATTTTGATTTTTGCCTTAGTCCTTGGTTTATTGTGTTGGCTTTATTTGGTAATTTAACTAATCAAGTAGTGTTGCTGGTACTTCGAAATAAATAGTGAATGGATTTCTTAAAATGAATACGGCATAAGAGTATTTTTCTGTCTTCAAAATCTCAACGAATTTTTTTTCTTGTTCTGCATTTAGGCTTGATGCGAAATCATCAAAAAGAGCCCTTGTAGTGATTTTAGAAGGAGAATAAAATGCTACTATGCAAGCTACATTTTCTCTGAATGGTTTTGATATAGAAGTTAATTGTTTAGTTAAAATCCAAACTGATATCCCTATATGTCTTCCAGAAAATGCAAGATCAATAATGAACTTGTTTGATCTTTGCTTTGAGTCTTTGGACACGGCACAATCATCTAATATTATTAGTGAATTAGTGCCAGATAAAAAGTCGATGCAGCACTTTAACAAGCTATCTATCTCAGAATCATCAGATGGTGAAGGTGATAAAACTATAAACCTTCTGTCACCCTTAGCGAAATTACGATATGTTTTATTATCTTTATAAGTTGGGCAAATAAGGAAAATGTAATCAAATACATATCTTAAGTTTTCACGAAGTTGAGAAATAAGGTAATGAGTTTTACCACAATTAGTACGACCAGTAATAATACAACGAAACGGTGTCCTATTCTTTAATTCTTTCATTATTAATGATAAATAAGAACTATTCAATACATGAAGACAAAATATGGGTAATTAATTGTTACTCTTTTCCATAAAATGCCACCAAAATATTCACGAGTTCCAGGATAATGAAATGATCCCCGACTGGGTGTTTGCTTGTAGAAACAATTTTGCATATGATTATTTAGGGATTTTTCAACATCATCAAAATTGAATGACATAAAACATCTTTCACAAAAAAACCCGCTTGCCATTATGTTTAGAAACTTGTGAGCTTAATAACATACTCAAATGTTTAATCCAACAATAATGATAAGTATCCTCGTCAGTAAATTGAACAAGCAACAGATTGATACTTTTCTTAAATTCCCCAGTTTCTATTTAGTAGTATAGGGGAGATGACTAGACGAAATTATATAAAATGGCCGCCGGTGGAAAATTCAACCCAAACCGGTTTTTTAATGAGATGCAATCCTTGAAGGTATAGAGGGGGGTTTAACGAGATGCACTTCACTTAGGTTTAGGAGGGCAAATCCAAG
>BLFK01000397.1:2359788-2371237 GCA_014634185.1 Astreopora myriophthalma | reverse complement strand
AGCTAAAATTGCGCTCAGATTGAGAAATTAAGCCTAATAAATAATTGAGGTGTTTGGGCTTAGCATTTGGGTGAGGTTAGGGTTAGTTTTAGGTGCTGAAAACAGCTATTATTTATCTATTATTTAGATAGCCAAAATCTACGGTGCTTGCCCGAGCAACTCGGTAGGGTTGTGGTGAGTGACGTGCGCTATTAATCTAATAGCCCGGGTTCGATTCTTCAGTAGGTAATTTTTCTTTCTTTGCAAAAAGCAAACTTATAACAGTGAAAATTTTCCTAAGTGTCGTTGAAATGGCATCGCTTGTTTACGAAAGGGAAAATTGCGGCGGCGGTATTGAGCTTTAAGAGTTTAACGAGATCTTGGTATATGAGGGGTTTAATGAGATGCGTGTGTGTATTTGTTTTGAATTGTATTATGTTTTTTTTTATTTGGAGTGTAGTGTATTGAGCTCTGGTGGTACGATTCCGCCCAACCAGCCGAGTAGTGTCGCCCTTATATAGGGAAAGAACAATGGAGCAGCGAAGAACCAATGAGAAGGCATTGACGTCACGGTCAAACTAGTTGAAACAAGTTTAAGGGTTAGAAAAACCAGTTTTGAAGATGATGAGTATTCAGACTAGACAAACCTGTCAAACTGGTCTGTTTTTTTAAAATCCTAACCCCCTAAAAAAGCACCAGGCAATATTTTACAGGCACCCTGTCAATATAAATATAGATTTATAGCTGTATTCGGACGAAAACGCCAGTCGCAATCTTTGTTAAAGATGAACAGCACGATAAAACGGGGGCTCTTTGCCTTGGACATGGAGTCACTAACATCAAAAATGAAAAGATTGAAACTCGAGGAGAAAGTGGTGACCTTACTCAACGATTTTTGGGATCACAGGTGTGGAGACACTGTACCACGTAGAAAGATTGAATTTACAATGTGAATTCGATGGGATGGAAGTCATAACTGCGGAACTAATGGTTCCAACATTTTATTTTACGAGCGAGGAGAAATTTTGGCGTCAACTTCGTTGTACTTTGAAGTCACCGTTACAAAATGAACACTGGCTATGGACAATGACTCATCAACTATTTGTCAGCGAGTGGAAGAAGGGCTATTTCTCACATACAACATGGAACACGAATGACATGTTTACCTTTAAGCAGTAAAAAAAAAAAGAAGCATTATATTTTCATCTTGGTATTTACAAACAAGGAATTAAAAATTAAAGTATTTACAAACAATAAGAACAAACGCTCATTATAAATTAGTTAAACCCTATTTAAAAAAACTCTGCCTTTTCAATTCGGTGAAAGGAAAGAAAAACGGAGCAGCAAAGGTTGCTTGAAAAACTCCCGCCGTGGTTAGAAATAATTGTCCAAGAGTTTTTCAAGTAACCCTTGGCAGTGATCACAACTTTCATCATGATCACCATTTGCATCCGCGCTTCTGCATGCAAATATACACTGAATTGAAAAGGCAAAGTCGTGTTTTTGAATAGGGTTTAATCCCGTATTAAAAGAAATACAAGCTATGCAGCTTTCTTCGTAATCCGCATCTGGGTGTTGCTCGTCACAAAGCTGTAAGAGAGAGAGAGAGAGAGAGAGAGAGAGAGAGAGAGAGAGAGAGAGTCTATACATATAAGTTAGTGAAAGAGCAATTAAGGATAACAAAAGAGACCGATTTCTTTATATATTGTCGCCGGTAAAACAAACGCCACCCTCAGAAACGATGTCTGTTTCAGCAACACTACAATCAACACCTGCAAGTCAATCTAAAATTCCTGTTCTTATTGCAAAAGAGGATGAACCGGTTTCACCTGAGACGTCTGCATTTTTTTTGGAAACTCTTTTGTCTACGCCGACTCGTAAAAGGAGAACAACAAGAAAACAAAGAACACCTATGGTAGCAAGACTGAGAAAGAATAGACAGTGGAAACCGTACTGAACCGGAATAAAACCTGTTCACCTAAAGAAAGACAATACATAACAGAAGGATATCGCTTGCTACCGTTGTTAGTTTTGAGTGAAGATCATGGATACCTCCTTTGCATTTGATGTACTCTTGTCACCAGCATTAGTTCTAAGTTTTCTCATGTTAACTGATGATATTCCTTGTTTTAGTCTATCTTCTCTTTCTTCTTTTGTTAGAAACAGATCATGGAAAGTATGAAACAAACCATATCTTTGTGTATCTTGTAGTGTTTCTCCTCCGTATGTTACTTTCATACTTTTAACTAAATTTCTACCTATGTTTTTGACAAGGGTGTTATTAGTGTGTCCTGATACATTCAAGTCAAATATTAAGCTTAAACTGCTTGGAACTATTACTACTCCTTCTGTCAGTTGTGGTACGTTTATATATAAGGTTCCTCCAGGACTAGCGGATGATGGATTAAGTGTTATTCTGTTTAATGTGTTTTTTGCCTTTGACCCAAAAGGTTCTTTGGGCAATCTGTTTGGGTTTAACTTTTCAGAAATTGTTATCGACATATATTAAAGTATAAATATGAATAGTTTTAAATAATTAATATGAACAACAAACTAAACAAGATATATTACAGCACCAACGGATATTGGAAGGGTTACACAGCAATTAATAAATTAGCAGGAAAAGCTAAGGTCAGCATCAATAAAGCAAAACATTGGTTAGAGCGACAAGCGATATGACAAGTATAATTACCAAAACCCAGAGATTCCAACCCCATGTGATGGAAAATAGGGAGTAATTATTGGCGCCGAAGGCGCGAGCTTCTAGGGGGGTCCGGGGGCATGCCCCCCCGCCCTCGAAATTTTGCAAATTTAGGTTCTCTCAAGTGCCATTTCCTGAATTTTGACATCATTCCGGCCAAAGTTATTCTATAAGGTCTATTCTCATCACACACATCTTTGGGGTTTTCTTTAATGGCGTAATCCGCCTTTTCAGAATCAAACATTAACAGGGAGATTTCGTTGACTAATTTTAAACGCAACATCAAAAATTCACGAAAAAAGTAAGTTTCACAGTGACAGACCGCCAAAGATTCTAAAGATTAGCAATTTTTCCCTAGTTTTCAGAATTTTATAATAAATCGGGAGAATTTGGTAAAAATCGGGAGAGCGGGAGGCAAGACATCAAATCGGGAGACTCCCGATCAAATCGGGAGGGTTGGAATCTTTGAAAACCAGAATATATTCCAAGATATAATTGGACAATTGAAAGGAAAGACCAAATACATCAAGCGGATCTTATTATTCCTTCCGCATGATAAAGTAGGTAGAAAGACTTTTAAATATGCCTTGGTTGTTGTTGACATTGCCTCGAGGTATAGGGATGCTGAAGCGTTGACTTCTAAAGATACGAATGAAGTGGCTAAAGCTTTCTGCATGATTTACTCAAGAAGATTAAAGTTCCCGGGGATCTTAATGGTTGATCCAGGTAAAGAATTTATGGGCTCAGTCATTAATCTTATGAAACAAAAAGGTGTAAAGATACAAAGAGCTGAATCAGGGAATATAATCACAGGGCACAATCTTTGGTTGAACGTTCAAACAGGACTTTAGCTGAGAAATTATTCACCCATCAATATGCTCAAGAGATGATACGTAATGATAGGTCCAGAGAATGGGTTAAGAGGTTACCAGGGGTATTAAAGGCAATGAACAACGAAATCATTCGTACAAATGGAAATGAAATAACACCAAAAAGGAAAGTACAATACAAAAGACCAGTAGGATTAAGCGAAACTAGACTTCCATCATTCGTGAATGTAAGATATTTATATGCACCAGGAGAATACGGAGGTGGTGACGAAAATAGAGCTACAGATCCAATATGGAGCTTGGGAATTTATAATCTTTCAAGAAGTGTAATATCTGAGGGACAGCCTGTTTTCTATTATTTGATTGACGGACGTAAACGTGGATTTGTCCGAGAAGAGCTACAAGTTGTTCCTGGAGATACAGAACTACCACCGAAGAGATTATTAAAATAATTTAAAAACAAATATATAACGAATAATAATGAAAAATGAACTGGAAAGTCTAATCATTGAATCAAATATGGTAAGCGATTCAAATGAAGCTAATGAATTAAATGAAGTAGAAGTAGAACGTGAATCACTAGCTATAGAGGAATATTTAGGGACAAAAATAAGTCTAGGAGACATACATAAATTAAAAAATAAAGACGTAAGCAAATACTATAGGATATATAAAGCTAAATGTGGTACCGAAATGTCAGCCGCATTATCAGAAGCAGGAATTGGTGCCTTATGTAAAATATTAGAACGAATATTACCAATAGATGCTAGCAATTCACTATGTAAAGACTTAAAGGAAGACAAACTAATCCAGAGAGAACTATCTGAACTTGCTGGCTTCATGGTACTACAAGGTGACAGACTGGTGGCACTTGCAAGCGGTATTTTTAGAGTAGCAAAACATTTAAGAATAGATGTTGCTAACGGGGATGATGGCATATCTAAGGTTGATGATAGCTCTAATGGTAACAAAAATAATTAAAATATATTAAAAACACAATAACAAATCGAAATAATATGTCAAATCAAGAAAATACAAATGACAAAACAGAGCAAATAACAAAAGAAGCTGATAAATCAACGATGAACAGAAAGGAGAAAGATCCAAAGAAAGTAGCTGCTGGTAAGATATTAGCCCAAAAAAACAAAGAAGCACGTAAAGCCTTGCAAAGAGAAATAAATCGTGAAAAAGATAATGCCAAATCAGATAGCAGTGAGGTAAATGAGGATAATAAGACAGGATGGGTACCAGAATTATCTTTTGCAACGGTACTTTCATTAGTTGGAATTGGATTGTCAATAGTTGATCTTTACTTAAGATATAGGGTACAAAACAAAGGACAAAGTAAAGTAAATGTACCAGAGGAAACAAAACCTGATATGCAATATGAAGCTGAGTGGACTAATAATGCAGAAAAAGGCAAATAAAAAATTCCAATATATAAAAAGGGCCTTGGGGAATTTCCCCAAAGAGTAGGAATGATATAAAACTTGTGGATTTTGTCAAAAAGAAATATATTAAAAACATAAAATACAAATTACTCAATGAGTGACGATAAACTTGTAAAAACTGTTACAGACTCAGCGGCTCTTGTTGGGCTATCAGCTGCATTGGGATACGTTGGAAAGAAAATGTTGAAAGAAAACTTCCTAGGGGATCGATCAGCTAATGTGATGAGTTATGGGAAATGGTTGTCATATTATCTGCTAGTATTGCCGCAAAAGATTATTTAGAAAAACAAAAAATACTACCTGAAATGTAACTCAGGGAAATTCCCTGAACCCCTTTTAATTATCTAATGGAAATTCCATATATTAAAAAACACTTAACATAATAATTAAAATGGCAACAATAGCACTAATGATAGGAGGAGCGATACTAAATGCAACTTCTTTCGTTGGTGGATCATATTTGGCTAAATACTTAGTGGGTGGTGATCAAGATACCGAAAGAGTTAGGCATGATAAAGCGCTTGAAAAATATCAAACGAATTATGAAAAAAATCAAGAAGCAAAAGAGAAATACAATGAATGGCATGAGCAAACAGGCAAAGCAGAATTTAGCAAACACAGAAGAAGCATTAAAAATATACATCAGGTTTCATCCGGATATAGAATTACAAGATCTAAAAGAACCAAAGTTTTCAGACTATTACAGTCCAAGTGAAAGTCAAAAGACTGGTGAATTATTTGTTCGTGGTGGTATGTTAGCTATTGTTTATTTAGCAAGGAAATTGTGGTAAAACAAAAATATGAAAAATCTTAGGGGCCACATAATGGAAGACGAAGATCCAATTAATCCTTTTGATAAAGTCTAGAACCAGAGGTGATGATGGTGATGATTTCCCTGGGCAAATAGAGATGACATCAACCACAAGAAGTAATGAAGACAGAAACAAAATATATGAATATCCAGATCATGAAAGGACAAGAGCAGAAACAACATTCATTACTGGGGATGAACTAGAACCGTTAATAACAAGAGAAAGCAAACAAGAAGAGGCAATTAGAAGAATAAAAAGAGATACCCACATGCGAAGACAGAAAATTTCATTTCAGGGCTTGATGATTTTGATAATGTTGTTGTCATGCTAAAAAGACAAAGAGGAAAGAGTTACAATTCATACAAGCGAAATAACGAATTGAATGAAAAGATTCCCAAAACAATAAAAGACAGTCTTGGACCTAGTGCTGAGGAAGTAAAAAAAGTAATGAGGAAGAACTCACAAGAAGAAAAGGTAAGAAAAAGACATTAGTAGAATCTTATAAAAACATGTCACCAGAGGAAAGAGAAAACATAATTGAAAACATAGAAACAGAAGATAATGCAATAGAAAGACTAGAAAGAGAGAATGAAGAAATAACCAAAAGAATGGGCCTTACAAGAAGTGCATTTAACATAAATTTTGATAAATGCAGTGAGTGTTCTGTTTCAGTAATGACACAATTTGTTAAATCATGAAAAAAAGAAAATGACATGTGTACCTCTAGTCAATTCAGGACCGTAATATTCACCCATTGCCCTCCTTTCTTTCAAATTTCTTTAAATGGAATTTAGAGACGAATGGGAATTTAACGATTTTTTTTTCTCGTTTACTGAATGGAAAGAAGACCGTTTCCTTTTCTTTTCACTCTGTTTGCTTTCTTCGCGTCTCTTTTGGCTTTTTGTTCCTTTCCCCAGAAACGAAACATATCTATTTTGACTTCAGAGTAAACTATTTACACAGTGAGGCTAGTGGCCAATCAAAATAGGGTTTGTAATTGGAAATTTAAACATTTTCGAGATGCGAAGCAAAGTACTTGTGAACACGTGAACCTGAATTATGGCAAATATAAAAGTGAGGAACACAAAATCGATGGAAAACGATAATAAATAAAGAACTTTGACTACCTGACTGATTTTCGGTCAGACTGAAGCGATAGAGTGTTGAAAAATTCGAGGTTATCTCTTTCTATGGTAATTCGTAATTAAACAATCTTCACAAAATAGTGAGTGGTGATCATAAATTGGGTTCTCGAAATATGACAAATCGAGTGAGCCCGGCGGATCAACATGCTTTATCATTTCTCCCGCCCTTACCATTTCGCAAACGAAACACTATTTCTTTCTGAAATAGCTCCTTGTTAATTATAGGACACAGACGGAAGAGTAGATTTAGGGTCTCCCCTCAAATGTAAAGAGCTTTAAACACAAAGTAATCATTTTTATGCAACACCCGGTTTTTTTTTGGGGGGGGGGGAGGGGGGGGGAGGGGCAACTAAAGTTGTCCTTGCATGAAGCCTTTTTAAAATTTACTTAAGTATTCAAAAGCGCTAAGTTCAGTCACAAACCTACCTCATCCCTGCTCCCTGGAACGCGAGAAGGTAAGGCGGAATACACAATTGGAGACATTTTTGATATTCCTGATAACAAGTTGAGAGTTCAAAACCTTGACTGTCCTAACTTAACAGAGCTAGCGAAGCCAGTGCCTTATGAATTGTTTATTGTGAATGGACTAGCTCCCCAGGTATCGGTAATGAGAGAAAAATCCCTCGCCAATCAGGTTATCTCGCCTGAAAAAAACGGGTGCAAACATTGTAGTGCACTGACCAAATGAAAAGGACCGCGCTTTTTATTTTTCCATGCAAGGAGAATTCTTGTGGTATGAAATTAACAGAGAAAGCAAATTAACTTATTCCCTACTGAATGCTTACATGGGATTATCTCGTTTCCAAAGCCCGGACCAAAAAAGCAGAGCTAGAGGTACTTTGGTTGTGTTGGTGTAGTTTTCATTGAGAATGATAAATTTGAAGCCAGGTCAATGAAACGTTAAGAAAAAATACGTCGCAGTTTATACAGATAGAGAGCATTACTTCGTCATTATCAAATGACAGAACTTCAGTAGAACAGCAGCTTATGACAAGTATTTACAGGTATCTTGCGTCTGATTCATAAATACGTTGTACACTCCCTCCTGTGATTTATATAAACCGCATTTTGTTGCGATTTGTGAATGCTCCGTGTAGATATCAAGTGTTGTTTTAACTGCTCAAACAAATGCCAAACACAAGTACTGTCAGCTTCGGCTAAATGCTTGAATAAATGGCTTCTGTTTTCTGTGGTCTTCTTTCACAACAAAAACAAAACAATTAAAAAAAAAAGGAAATCCAATATAGGTGTTGATAACAAACTCTTAGGCTCA
Source organism: Astreopora myriophthalma (assembly GCA_014634185.1). Classification (NCBI taxonomy): domain Eukaryota; kingdom Metazoa; phylum Cnidaria; class Anthozoa; order Scleractinia; family Acroporidae; genus Astreopora; species Astreopora myriophthalma. The sequence continues at coordinate 2,363,046 of BLFK01000397.1, read as the reverse complement.
ACGAAGAGAGACGGCGCAAGAAAAATGATGACATAGATTTTTATTGACACGTAAAACAGTACTACCCGAATTATAATAAATTCGGAATTCATCTTTTTGGGCTGAACGGTCGCCACGCTTTCAATCTTTAATGAATCTGGGCCAAGTAGCGTCTTTGTCGTTAACATCTTAGATTTTAACACTTTTTTGGCTAAATATAGGACTTTAAGTTTCTCCCGTACCCTTTCGATCCTTTCTTAATTAAAAGATGCTTGCCTCAGGTAAATTCAAAGTAGTTATGATATTTTACCATACACGATTATTTCAGATCTAGCCTGTGACCGTTTTACCAAGCAACAAAAGAGCAGTAAGAAAATGTCCCTATAATGTCTACCCTGACAGAGAATGATCATCAAAAAACAAAACAAATTAAAAACAAGAACACAGGCACCCAACGGATCTTTTCGGTCAAATGTCTGTTCGGAAGACTTTGGCAACCTGAGAAGTTTGGATTAAAATATGGGGTAAAACGTTCACAGCGCCGTGCTAGGTTGTACTCAAGTAACATGGAGAACAAGTTTCGCTTCTGTTCAGATTTTGGATGAAAAAAAACTTCAGGTTCGGAAGGGCGTGACCACTAGAGCTCGAAAATTCGGCATATGTACACGTCTTTCCAACCCCTAAATTTTTCTGCCTCTTACGTGCTGAATTAAAGAAATCCCAGGAGATCATGCCCACTAAATAACTGTTAAGACAAAAAAAAAAAAATAAATAAATAAAAGAACCATCTGGGAAAGCAGAGAAAAAATATATATTTATATAAAAAGTTCTCATTTATTTGAACTAAATTTCCTCTTTGGGTGCCCCAGAAAGAGAACAAGCCATAGTGTTATTCTCCATTTATAGATCTGGCCAAAGATCTGATAGCTTTATCCAGTTGATAACCCACTATCATGCATATAAAATGTTACGTCAAGTTTTGAAATTGCCAAGGCTTCGGTACATTTCCATAGTTACTTACCTATACATACATTTAAAGTGTGTATTTACGATTTCTTGTGGAAATAGGGAAATCGTTGCACGCATTGAAACTGCTGCATAGTAACTTATCCACTGGATAAAGCACAACTGCATATTCATGTTACAACATCATCTTTTTTTGTTAATGTAGCAAATGCACTGTAAAATTACATTAAAAAAATTCTTGTTCCTGTCGGGTATCGTAAAAATGGTATCTGAAATTGACAAGAAAGTAGATAAGAAATGAACGAAACGTAAAGAAAGTACAAGGTCTAAAACAAATTTCTCGAACGTTGAGCTATTCGTCCTAAACTACAGTAAGTTTGATATTATAAGTATGGGCTCGTGCAACTCTTTTAGTCTTTGAAAAATTTTACTCGTGCTTATTAATTCCAAATTGCTCTCGAAATCATGCGATTACCTATACGAATTCAACCATGCATTATTGCCACGCAAGTGACCATGACAATCTTTTAATTCTTGAAAGGCTCGCTGCTGTCTACTTTAGCATTTGCAATAGGGCAAGTTTGCTTGATATGTTGACCCTCAGGGGAAGTAGATTGTCTTTTTCCATGTGCCCGGAGGCCGTGTTTGTTTTCAATCTCTCATCGTTGTGGTTCGTTCTGTATATGAATGAATCAGCTTTCGTCTTAAAGCAATTACAACCGGACGGTTGTTAAAATTACAACTGACAGCGAAAGAGATTCCGGTCTTCCTTTTTTCCTTTAGGAAACAGTTTGGACAATATGTTTTCAAGTATTTCAGTTATTTTGGTTGTGGGCTTCGTTTCTTTGACAAAAGGATCACTTGCCAGAGAGCCCAGCTCTCCTTATGATGTAGCCCTCAAATGCACCAAAGCTGGATGGATAACGGACGATGCAGCCTTGAAAAAAGAGAAAGATCCCACTGACAAGGCTGCATTACTGGAAGATGGCTGTATCTATTTGAGGGTAATGATAGGTTATAGAGTTGAATGCAACCCTTTCCCAGGACTTCGTGATTTCAGATCCTTGCGATATTCACGCACTGTCGTTTCATTTTATACTGTTGCAGTATATAGAGGTCGAGACGTCGCGATTCACGATCCTTTTTTGACACAATCGTGAGACAAACTAAGGCTTAATTATCGTTGCGAACCACGATGAGTAACAAACACCCTTCATGATAAATTAAATCTCCTTTTGTCGTAGGGAAGATTTTATTGCGTCGAAGTATATATTGCAGGAAATATCAACGGTCAGGTTGAAACTATTTAACCCATTTAAAAGAGGTTTCAGCTAGGTTAAAACGGTTGTTTTAACCTGGTTAAGAACGCGTTAAGCTTGGGACCCCATTTTTGCAGGCTAAGTCGTGTTATTTTGGTCATAGGCACTTTGAACAGGGGGTGCCACTGAATTTCTAACAACCGCTGTAGGTTGACATAAATATTCTGTGCATAAAAGAAAAAAGGAAAAATTCAGTTATACCACAGTTAAGCCAACCCAATGTGAACAGGACGCTTTTTGATGCGTTCACGTGGGATGCTTTGGACGATGAATGGCTACTAAAAGTCGCAATTTGTTGTAGTTACAGATCAAGGGATTCAAATTGAAAATGAAACACGCAGTGCAGCTGACTCGAGTTATGAATTCAACGAATTTTAAACCGAGAAAATTGAATTAAATCGAAAATTAAATCGAGAAAATACTGTAGCGCTTCACTAAACCCCCCAAACGATACCAAAAGACGGGGTTCGATAACTCTTTATTTTATCTTGCACAACAACAACAACAACAACAACAACAGCTGCGTATGCCTTACAGAAAACCTGCAGGTGCATGCGTTACAGTACCTTATAATGCCTGCCAAGAGCGGGATGAACAGTTAACCAAAGGTAACGCTTGGCAGGAAGGGCCGTATTTGGCGAGTGACCTCGAGTTGACCATTTTTGTTGTTCCTCTATTTCTTGCAGGAATTCGCGCGGTGCATCATTGCAGTTGATCCTGCCGAATACTTCTCCCCAGCTCCCAACATTGTGCATTTTTTGGTCTTGTATGAGTGGCAACACAACTACATTGCAGAGAAAGCTAACCTGTGTAAAAACATGCTAGTCAGTGAGCTTAAGAAAATTGCGTTGCAATCAAGTAAGGCATTTTAGTGGTGGAAGTCTAATGGTGTTAAAGACTCATGACTTATTGATAACTGTATTTGAAGCCGGAAAGTCGTTAAGATTCGTGTTCAAGCTTCTCTTGTTGCTGAAACTTGGGGGGGGGGGGGGGG
>BLFK01000397.1:2351384-2359778 GCA_014634185.1 Astreopora myriophthalma | reverse complement strand
CTACGCTGTGAAATAGAGCATGACTTCTGGCCCCAGTTGTTGGAAGGGCGGATAGCGCTATCCACTGGATAACTCAATTGGTTTTGCTAGCACTTATCCGCTGGATAGCGATTTTGAACAACCGAGGCCTGATGGTTGACTTACAATTATCAGTCAAAAGCACTAGTAGTTAGGGGGGAGTAACTCGGAGCCATCGACTGCACTACAGTTCACTATCAGCCAGTGTTAAACTTAGGTTAGGAGTCTAGAGATTTTACACTCGCCAAGATGACGCTAATGACGACATTTGAACTCGGTTGACTGACACAGAGACCAGACTCATTACAGATGAGGGTTGGGTGGGAAAAACTTTGACAATCCATTAGCCAACTGGAGTTTCAGTGTAGGGATGTTTTTGGCAAATTCGACTATATATAATGCTTAATCGCTTAATCTCTTGACGTCTTTTTGTACCTTTTTAGACATAATGGAGAAAGAAAGATTAAAGAATGTCGGTAAGAGTAATAATGATTTCTTAAGAGTCTTATTTGAGGTGTGGGGCGGATAATCTTAAATAAATAAATATTTAACAGAACCATGAAGTTGTCGCGTTCTCTTTGTACACCAAAAATCATCGGTCGACTTGGCTGGTCACCCAAAGAAGAAATTATCCGGCTTTGGCTCGTGACGTAAATCTTTCCTTGCTCTTTCTTCCGACCTTGATCCTCTGTCATTGGATAGTGACTCAGTTTCAGTTTAGTATAGGTAATCGCTTGGGGCCGAGTAAATTAAGGATTAACTAAGCTATGTTCGTTTTCTCTCGACTTCAGCAACCCTGCAGAACGATATTTCTTGACGTTCTCTAGGGCAAGACAATGCTTCGAGAAGGCAGTGTATTTATTTACTAATCTATTTATTTTAATTAAATAATAAAACAACAACTACAGATTAGAACTTAAAAAATGAAAACTTACAAATTACAACTAATTACAAAGGAACAAAAAGTAAACCAATAACCAATTACAACTTTAAAAGGTGCGAGACAAAGAGACAAAGCCCACTTCTTATTAAATTTGTTCATACTATTATTTTTAAGACATATGAACTTTTCTGTTTCATACTTTATTTCAACCATTAACTTAAAGGCAGTTGTACTGGGAAGATTCTGGCTTCTTCTGCAACCCCACTCATATATATCATTTGGCGATCAGTGTTAAATAATTCAGCAAAGGGTACTTTGTGTAAATTATTCCAAACATCCTGCAGAGTAAGGTGAACGAATACTCTTGTCAATGAGTAGAAATAATATTCGTGAACTCCTTCCAGAAATGCTGTGTTTGGATGCAGTTGAAAAAGACATGGTAAACAGTTTCTGGTTCTGATTTGCAAAATGAACATTTATCTTCTGTGAAGGCGGTTGTTTTTCTTTAAGGCGCAGTAGTTCGGCAGGGATTCGTGGAATTTTATTTCTCGCAGCCAGTCCAAGGCAAACTTAGACATAGGATACTGCCACCAGCCACTGAATCACAACAGGTTGTATGCGCTGTTTGCAGTATAAAGTAAGAAGCGTTTGTTTCAGGTGTTTTTTCATGCTATCCTTGTGTCAGGAACTTTTATGTTAATTTTGTTGTTTTTCCGGACAGTAATTAATTCGCTGCGATTCAAGGTTGTTGCGCCTTCAGTACTGTTTTGAGCCAGCAGTTTTGCCATTTACACCCATCATCCCTTGCGCGGATGGAAGGACCATGTACTTTTGTAAGATGGCGTCGTTGTGTTATGGCGCCTGTATTTTCGTCCGAGATTTTCGTTTAGGTTTATCTTAGTTTACAAACGGCGGTGTCGATGTTCAGAACAGCAGAGAACGAACAACAACGTTTTACCTACTACTAGTTCTCTACGAATAAAAGGGAGTTGAAATGTCTGTTGTGTGGATCGATGCCGTTACAATCCTGTTTATACCGAAAATAGAATAGGTCCCAGACCTGAAAACACTATAACCAACAAGGAATAGTCCCAAAAGATTGCACCCCAAGGGAAGCTTACAGACTGCGAAAAAGTGTCCGTCCCCCCCATCCCCTTTCTTCTTTCTGCCCCCCCCCCCCCTCCCGCCACCCGTACTTAGTAAGTCTCGGGAGCCTGGATTTTTGTCCTGAGATTCTGGTCACTTCGCCGGAGGGATTTCAAATAGGACACTTGTGTCACACAATTCTGGACTGAAGCTTTTCATATGGTAGACGAGGAACATTTCCGAATTTGCATCTGAAACGTTCGACTGAATAGGAACATCCCCTAATTTATTTTTCTCCACAGAAAACGATAGTTATGAGCTGTGTGCCGGCGAAGCCATGCGTAGGTGTATGCTAAGGGCAGAGAACTTGATGAGGCTTGGAATTTCGCAGGATTTCTTGGCAGCGATCACCGACTACATCACCTGTTATGAGGGGAACGTTATCATCTGTAATGCTCCTATTTTGAAGCACTTTGCCGCTGTGATGAAGGCATATCGCAGACACCTGCAAGAAAGGCATGCTCAATACGGAAAGATGGTTGGTCACATTCTGCTTCTGTCCTAATTAAAGCTCGACTCCCCAGATGGTCCTGATAACAGAAGTGTAGTCAATTTAAACTTTAACGTTAGTTTATATGTGCTTATTCATTGAAGCTAAACGTGATTAAAGTCAATAAGATTATCAGGGGCGGATCCAGAATGGTGGATTGGGTGCCTAGCCACCCATTCTTAAATTATGAAAGAGAACAAAAGTATCAAAAGATAAATGAGTAACATCAAAAGAACTAAACATAATAAATTTCAACAAATGGAAACGTAGTTTCGCTTCATAAGTCAAACTGAGTTGTCTTGAGAGCCTACAGTGTATGACATTAGCGTTCAAGTGATATTCCAATGTCGTTCTGTCACCTCGGCCCTCTTCCTGCCCCAAAACACTTTGGACCCACCACTGGTGTATTCAAACTTATAACATATCCTACGTAAAACGCGCCGTCGTTGGCTAATTAGCATGTACTGTTTGCCCATGGGTGTTCACTGATGAAGTAAGGTTTTTATGGAAAACGCGTTAGAGTGCACTATCAAGTTAAAGTTGCACTGGGAAGTTTGCCAAGCTGGCACTCAAGAAACTTTATTCGCTCTCGGCTACCACCTAGAGCGACTTTTATGCTTCTCTCGACTTAGCATCCTCCCGCGTGCAACAACCTGAATAGTGCAAGCTGAGCTTTTTACCATTCGTTTAAGTCATAACGGCCAGTGGTAGACCAGGGAAGAGGCCCTTGCTTCCCCCCCACCCCCTTTTAGGACTAAATTTTTTGGTGTGAATGACTCTGCTTCAAAGTCGACAAAAACGCCAAAAAAAAAAAACGTGCTTTTTAATCCACTTTTTTTTGTGCGTTTTTTTTGCCACTTTTTTTTTTGTTGAGAGCAGGCACCTCCCTTACCTTCAGGTCTGGATCCGCCTCCGATGCCTTCAGAACGTTAGCACGGCATAGGTTATTTTTGATAAGGTAAAAAAGCTTCTAAATCTGGTGTCTTGTAGGGGTTTAGTCCTTTACGGTAAAGTTAGTTATTTAAAAATCCTTATTCATACCGAAATTTGTTTGTATTTGTTCTCTGATGCCAGTTCCTGATGAAATTTCGAAAGAAATAAACGCATACTCTATAATTTCGTATGGAATGGAAAAGAGAAGGTAATACGACTTTCCACAATTGGCGATTATGACAAAAACGTCTTGGAGATGGTTGCTCTTGAGTGTTTGATTAGATCACTACGCTTGGCCTGGCTTCAAGGCGCGTTTTTAAGCCAAATAAAGGTCCCTGGAAATGGTACCTTTCTTACCTCTTGGCAAAGTTTGGGGGGTTATTTTTATTTAATTGTAATTATGACACCTTTGACGTCGCAATTCATTTTGCATTCTACAATCAACTTCTGCAATGGTGGTCGGAATTTCGTGAAGATTTTGCGACCTCAAAGGACTGGAAAAGTACCATTCATACTGGCACTAGGAAACCTACTATTTTACTGTACCAACCTGCAAGATAACTTGCAATTATCAAAGTTATTAGCAATGCAAGACGATGGGGGAGAGGGAGGGTGTGTGTGTGTGTGTGTGTGTGTGTGTGTGTGTGTGTGTGTGTGTGTTACATCACACTGATCTATTACTGGCAGTTATACTAAATCAAGGTATACCAGGATTACTTTAATAAAAGTGACTACACTTATGGTTTAAATGCGGTACATTTAAGCTTGGGTTGCGTTTTGTTTATTTTGGTTTAATTACTGTAAGGAAGATTATTTAAGTGCAATATTGTCGCTTTGTGAACCATAAACTGGGAAATAAAGAAAAGTCGAGCAATCATTTATGTGCGTTTGATTTCGAACAAAAGCTTTAATGACCTTCATTCACGCATAACAGAACTCAGATTTCGACAACCTCAAATCATATAAACAAGTACACTTTGAATTTTCTGTAACCCAATTTCTTTAGGGGAAGGTTGTTTAGAACACTACAATTTAAAATTTCCACTACGAACTTCTTTTATACTATGTGAATGGCAAAAAAATAGTCAGCGAAGAGCATGGGATGATTGCCAGTGACGCACCACCCTTTTATTGCTCTAGGAAAGTATCAAAATTTGGAGTGGTCAACATATGTGAATAGGACTTCGTCAGATGATAGTTCCCAAACATGTGTAGTAAACTGCAATACTGTGAATCTTCCGTCAGATCCCTCCAATTTTTTTAAATTTTTTTAATCCCTTTAATTTTAAGTTTTAAATTTAAAGAAATTCCCTGAAGTCTGCTGCCTCGCTTAATGCATCCAAAATATTGACGCAAATGCATACTTGGATATTAAACTAAATTGCAGCACGACGTTTGCCTTGTAATTTTCGTTTTGTCCAATGTTCAGATGCTTTATCTTATCAGTTGAGAGATGAGCGACTATAGGCATGCCATTCCGCAACCACTGTAGCGGCGTCAGCTCCTTGGCAGAGAGATGCGTGAAACTAAGAAAACTAAACGACTCATAGATTCCACAAGGCTGAAGTTTATTGTGCCAACTCTTACAGCGATCATGCTTGGTAGGACGTGCTGGGGCGAACGCTCTAGTAGGTTTTGAATTGAACAGCAATAATCGGGGGTTCTCTGATTTAACAATGTTACCCGTCGAATTTCTGTGAGCCCTATCGAAAATTACACAAGTCTTGCGGTATTTATGCTAAGGTCACGAGATAACCGAGCGGAAGGTCACATTGTGCCGTAAAATGCGGTAAGAGCTAAAAAAATATCTAAAAAATACTGCGCAAATTAAGGTGCCGTTACAGCCCGTCAAAGAATTATATATTTTTAATCTCGATTTTGTAATCCGAATCCGGATTTGCTAAAAGGAACGCACCCTTGGACTGTATAATAAACCGAATTATGATAAGGCTCTGTAAGGCTCCGAAAGGTTCTCTATCTATGAACACAACATTGCTGCTCGAAGTCAAGGAAAAACGCGCGCAGCACGTGTCCCATGAACACTCGCACCGTAAGGTTTACATCATCGCGCACACAGCCACGAACCAACTACATTGTAAAAGAAGTTTGGCTTATAGTCGGGCTGTGATGTGAAATGCTTTGCCGTTACATCTCAAACAGTCACATCTCTTGGTATTTTCAAACACCAAATTACTCAGCAGGTTTTCCAGAACGAGTTCCGCTAGCTTTTATTTCTTTTGTTCTATTTGCACACGGCGTCCGGCTTATTGTTTGAAATTTCCCAGTGAATTGCCTTCACTTATAGCAAATATTTATTGTTGGTAGCTCTTTCTGCTAACCGTTTATTTAATAAGGGTGCTTTCGATTGGGAAATCCGGATTTAGAGGTTTACAAGTTTCTGTTCTTAGGTTAAAACGAAGGGCTATGCCAAACTCCATTCCCCATTCTGTCAGACCAATGGATCGCAAAATAAAGAAGAGAAGAAGGCGCTAGAAGGCACTAGATTTCACCACGCGCTTAATTAGCCAAATAGCGTGCAGCAAGACAGTCTTTTGCACGCCAGCTAACACCCGTCTGGCAACAGCTTTTCCGAGCACGATGGTATAAGTTGCTCCTTCAGACTTTTGTTGTTTGTCGCGTGTATCATCCAGGTACATCCAATGCAATGTTGGTTTGGTTGACCTTAGCACTTGGATGTCTCTCTTTTTAATTACGTTCTAATGGTTGCGTATTTCATGGTCTTGCGTTGCTCTGTATCAGGAGTCCATGGGCTCCTGGGGGAATATATTACATAACCCTCACTTTTGTCAACTGTCTGAAAAGCTGGTGGCGGCTTTGGTTGTAACTGGGGAGTGCGTGGGGCAGAACAATAGAACATATTCCGCTGAATATATATATATCCCCTCGACTTAGCATCATGCATGTAAACTCTGAAGAAGAAACGCACACACACACACACACACACACACACACACACACACGAAAATAATGTCAAATTAAATTATTGATATTAAATAGTTATTACAGCTAGGCTCAGGCTTACACACAATTCTAGCACTTTGCCCCAGAAATACTACAACCAAAATAAGCAACATTGCAATATTCAACCCAATACAATGTAATCCTATGGCTTACCGACCACACGGTGCTCTTTTTCTATGTTAACTGGAATCCGCTAGCTGTTTCGCTCATTACTTCCTTTCGTCGGTAACGACCTCCATGCTGCATTTGTCCCTTTCTCTCATTCGCAACTTCTTGGGGCATACTAGCTGTGCAATGGTATCGGTTGCAGGGGACCTTTCAAGCAACAAATCATTTTCTCCACTTAAGTTAGACTCAAATCTGAGACAGCACTTTCAAAGGTTATGAATGAACATCCAGGCTGTGGGTCTGGCTTGTCCCATTCACAAACAAAATCCAACAGCCGAGAAGGGGTTTCCAAAGAGCCCGAAAAACGTTCAAAATAATTCTCCTTCGGACTTACTCGTGACTCTCAAGGAAAATCAAGATATGCGACTCCTGCACACATTATACATCGTTTAACAGGAGTCTCCCTCGAGAGAATTGTGTGAACATTTTTTTTCATTGTTTTAGAAAACGTCACCAACTGACAAATAAGCATGTTATTGACCAGTCCCTCGAGGGTATGTGATATACCTCAGTGGTATCTGATTCACCTGGTACCGCCCCGAGGTGCGTAGTCCTCGGGGCAGTACCAGGTAGATATATCTCATACCCCTTCGCTACAGGTAAATAACCGTTGCCAAGTTCCATCACATCTGACGTTCTTGCTCAGTGAAGCCGTATCATTCAACATTCGCGAAGTTTGTCCCAGCGCCAGGAGAAGCCTGTTGAAACCGGTGGCACAGGATTGACAAGTCCGGGTTCCACTGCCTAGCTTCATTTATTGCAAGCAATTCGACAACCAGCCCCAGCCACATAGTCTGCGCTTAAGGTCTTACTCCACCAAGATCTGGTAAGTCAGTGCAGGGTTAGGTAAGATTACAATCATTACTCATAATACTTTTACGTGCGAGGAATTGTCAGTGGTGCAGAATTACCACCGCGCGTGTAATATACCTCAGTGGCAAAATCGTGATGACGAAAAGCAACCCCACTTAATCGAAGAAGTCGCACAAGAAACTGATTCTCACTGGAAAGATGCCGAGTACTGTGACTAATTTTCACCTTGGGTCTTATTTGATTGCAGACAAATATTATTCTTGAGAGGAACATTGGTGCACGACTTATGCAACCGTACTTATTCACTAGTGTTAATCAGAGTTTTGAGCTGTTTTGTGCTCTTTTGTCATGAAGCTTAAAAAAAAAAAGTTTTGAAGAATGGTACGGAACGTGCCAAGTATAGTTTGAAGTGGATTTAATTACCACGCACTCTTATTGTGGCTACAACGTCCGTGGTACGCTATTCACATGCAAATGAGTGGCAGGGTATTCGGTAGAAAAAAATGACATCATAAATTAATCAACCGTGCGCGGTGAAATTCGCTAATCGAGCCACGCAACTGAATGTCAAAGTGAGTTGCAGACCTGTCGGCTACTTTAATTGTTTATTATTAGTATTATTTATTAAGTGCACTATTAAAGATCGTCGAGTCTGGACGAACTATCCAAGTTAGTGACTCTCCCAACACGCACTAAAGTGGATAGTTCCTCCAGATGCGTCTTCTAACCGTCTTTACACTAGACGAACCGACTAACGGAGCGGCGCAGAACAAATGTTTGCCCGAGCTCGACCTAGACGAATTATGCGTCTCTGGTATAAAAACGGCTAATTATCAATAAATCTTAATTTCTAGTCTGCCCTGAGTATTTTGTGTGTCAAGAGAACAATATCACAGACCACTTAATAGCCGCTTGTTTTTGTTTTTTCTTTTTTGTTTCATTTTAGGTTTTCGTAAAATCA
>BLFK01000397.1:2303804-2343086 GCA_014634185.1 Astreopora myriophthalma | reverse complement strand
CCGACGCCATATTAGAACACGAGCCTCACTCTCGTGTTTGCGCGGTCGCTCAGTGATGTGAGCGTGTGGTGATTTCGAACAGGGCGATGAGATGTCTTACCGAAGTGGACTTCAAATGTTTGCAATTATGACCATCTCTACATAATTTACTTTATCCACGTGTTCACCATAGGTCTCCTTTGATTTGGGTTCGCTGGCATCATAAGAGTGTTTCATTAGATATCTAAACACCGAGAACAGAGCAAGTTGAAAAACGACGCCGAATGCCGAATTGGAGGTGTTTGGATAGAAGATGAAACACTCTTTTGAGTGTTTGATATCGCTTCTCAAAGGAATCAGTATTTTCAAGAGAAATTTCAGTTTTTTTAGTTTCAGTGGGTTATTTTATGCTAATTAAGATCACATATCCAAACTTGTGGGTTATGAATTATTAATGAGTTTGAGAATTCGTTTCTGCCTGTCATATTGCATCGGATGATCGAGGAAAAAAAACATTCAATGATAAGCAAACATGGCCACAGGCAAACATTTGTTAAAGATACTTTTCTTCCATTAGTAAAGCCTGGTTCACACTTGCGACATAACCTCATTGACAAAACGGCATAAAGAAATGATCAGTTTTTCCCTTGCGTCATTACGTCTATGTTATGCTCCTACTATGTTATGGTGTGTTGGTCACACAGGAGACAAACATCAACACGCGGTGCTTTTTTTTTTCATTTTCATTTGTGTGACCTTCCCGTTATGGCGCAAGTGTGAACCAGGCTTAACATTAACCGATGAAAACACAATCCAATTTTCAAGGTGGTCTGCCAAAGCTGCGAATAGGTCAGCCATGTGTTTACATTCAGTAGAACGTAGTGTTGGTGTTCATAGCAAGATAATAAATGCAATTTGCCAGTTTGACGATGGCCAATTGGAACTTTGTTGTGTTGTGGTAGTTGGAACCGCTACTTGTTCTGTTTTTTTGTTTGTGGTTTTCCTCTCCCAAAGTATTTTCTCTGCGCATGCGCAAACGCCCTGGTCCTCGAATTCGTACTGCTTGGGAAAAACATTGGGTTCATCTTTATTACAATACCTGTGACCAATCTTGCGTAAACTTTACCCAAGTAATCGCAAGTGAATCTGGAGGGCTTAACGCGGGTGATTAAAATAAGAGAACGTATAAAAAAGTGGAGCGCGGTATCCGTCACGCGTACGGTTGGCAAATATCACGGCATCCGTCGCGAAAACGTTGCCCTCGCAGTGATGATGATGAATGTATTTTTCTGCCAATAAGATGCACATACCACAGGACAGCTCCTTCAAGAAAAAAGTGACATTTTATTTTATTCAGTTACCCAGCTTAATTTCCTAGATAAAGAAAATTTACATAAGTTATACATGGAATGGGACAACTTTGTGTAACAATCCATCTCGAGCAACGGCTGTGAACAGATTTGTTTGATCGTACCTTCGAGATGGCGAAAACTGTACAGATAAGACTTAAATGAACCTGTCAGTGGTCTCGTTAGAAAGGAGAGGCGATCTTCATAGACTGAAAACCTGACAAAGAGGCGCAGACCTGTTGGTCTGGCCCAGTATCCTGTAAGTTCATGGTTCATTTGACTGGATCACACACCATCATCCGGGGTGCGATGCTCATAGACATCAGCTCTTGGAAGAGCAGCTTAGCTGCGTATGGCATGCGAATACGGGACACCTGCAAACCAACACAGACGTGATGTTTAACGCTACAATTGATACACAACATTTCCCAAAACTACAGGCGTGTTTCGAGCCGAGTCGCTGTTTTCGTTTTAATCTCATGAAAGTTTTGTTGTTTTTTATCACAGCAAGTTGCGTGCGTTTGCAAAAGTCACCAACGGATGGGGTCACGCGGGTGATGATAAAAATGCGACCATCTCAGTTAAGTGAGCAACCGGCATCTTCATAGAGCACTATCTCCGCCTGTAGCGGCTGAATGTGCACTCACGTGACTTAGCTCTCTCCAGAGATCACAGTCTTGAGTGACTTGGTTTAAGGAGTTAAGATCGACTTTTGACCAGTTAGTGATGTTATTGTACCATCTTCGATGTACTCCCCAGCTTCTTTTACCATTTAATAACCATCCCTTCGTGGCATATTTTTGATCAACCTTTTTTACTCCTCTTCAAGACACGTGACTATAAAGTTTCAAAGTTTTACTTTTGATCAAAGGGACAAGTGGGGTCAAACCGGTTGTGTCTAGAAGGGTTTGTGTTCTTATACGAGACGTTTGTTAGTCATGAATGTCATGTGGTTTTGAAATACCTCTACTTTCTTAAGAAGAGTTGTCGTCCAGTTTACACAATCCAGAACATAGAGCACTACAGCGAGAATGCCTTGCATGTGCTGTAAAGTTTAGCTTTTATTTCATAGGGAATACAAGTGGAATTTAGTACATTTTTGTTCACTTCAAAAGCTGCCCAGCCAAGGCCAATTCCATGTTGTACTCGTACGGAGCCATCGTTAAAGGATGAGAGTGTGGTCGAGGTAAACAAACTCAGTCACTCGTGTGACTGATTGAGTAACATAAGAAATGCAACGAAGCCTGGAACAAATCCAGGCTTAACCGTGACACGGACCCATGAATGAGTTCGAGTCCCGTTCGAGCCTGTTTCCAGGTTTCTTTGCACCTGCTTAAGTTGCTAACTTAACTTCGCTGATCTCACTTTCATCAAAACATTTCATATCCGAAGTTCAAATATATGATATTTCATGATTACTCTCCAATCTAAAGTTCACTAATGTACGACCTGAGCACGCACACTTGGAAAAAGTCCAAACCTAATGTGCGTGCTCAGTGTGAAAACCTCGTAGTCGTCGTAAATCCAAATCTAAGGGTCTCTATTGTCGGTTTACATCCAACATTGTCGAGACCTATTAGGACCGTCTCCACCACTATCCTGCACAATAACTTCTACCAATTTGCAAACAAAGTAGAACTTTCTTGTGAGCATTTGCGTTGGCCTTTATACAGCTAGGACCACCACGAATTTGCCATGACTCGCTTGCTCCCTACCTACCTGTGTCTTGTTCTTACATCCTCTGCATTCGAATGTGTTATTTCTCAAGTTAGCGATGGCAATGAGTCCGCACAGGTTACAGACATGACAGCTGTATGGATCAGACACCTCAAACAGTCGCTCATTCAGGAACTGTGCTGCACCATGTGCAATCATGCAGTCACGCTCCATTTCACCAAAACGAAGACCACCGTCACTGAAAACGCAAACCAACAGTGCTTATAAAACGGTTTTTTCAATTGAGTGCCGAAAGTAATTACGCCATTGCTTTGGTTTTGGTTTACTCTGTGATTGGTTTAAGACTGAACTTACACGAACTGTTCAACCAATCAGATGCAAAAGTAAAACCAACTGCGGCTTAGTCACTTTTCTTTTCCCGCGTTTTGCACCGTCTGCCTTTACTTGCTTTTACTTTTCTGATTGGCTAGTAAAAACAAATGGTGAACTACTTCGATTCGTGGTTGGTTCTCTAGTTATTTTGCTTTTGGCCTTATGACGCTCAACTGAAAACAGCTCTAAGGGCCGATTTACACGGTACGACTTTGTTGCATGCAACAATCTTATGACAGGCCTACGGCACGAATTGTTTCGTGTAAATCAAACCTACAACTCGCTTACGACCGTCGTGTGCGTCACAAAAAATGTCGTAGGATTTTAAAACATGTTTTAAAACTCTACGACAATCGTAAGCACAGTCTGTGCTCAATAGCGAGAGTTGTACACGTTTTTTTACGTGACGCGAGCAGTGCGCGCAGAAGAAATCGCATACGACAGTTGTAAGCAAAAGCTGTACCGTGTAAATCGGCCCTAACACGTTTGATTTGTCATTTGGAACAAAGATCAACAAGAACAACAAAATAACCAAACAAAATTCTGAATGAACGCGTCGCCAAAGATTTCCAGTCTCCCCTATTTTCTCAGATCCTTTTTGTGACCACGCCGTCAGAAACCTCCACAAATGTTTGTTTCTGGTATTCTATTTCCATTTTCAGGCGCTGCGCCCCCCTCCCCCCCCCCAAATCTTGGGTTTGCGCAACGCATTTGATAGACTACACCAATTGTGCAATTTAGCAAAGTTATGACTTTGGCTGTTCATGCATAGGCGCAGACAATCAAATCAAATCGTGAGTCAAAGCAGATGCCCATAGCATTCGCTGAGCGCGAGAAAATGTATACAAGCAAAGCATAATTCAATTGGGTTTGCTCTTACATCCGACGGGCTGATAAGGCAGCGTTTCATTTTCTGGAAAATCACCAGCAACAGTAATGGAAATCTACAGCCATCATACAGCTCAAAATCACTCCAAACATACCGATTGTTTGAACTCCTGTGTTATCGGTCTAGGCTCTATAAAAGGTACAAAGTTCTAGCCAAGACAGAACTAAGCCTCACCGTGAACGACCCTCCATCGGCTGTCTTGTAAGGATCTGGACTGGACCTCTGGCCCGGGAGTGGATCTTATCATCCACCATGTGCTTCAGACGCTGGTAATACGTTGGACCCAAGAATACCTGAGCGTTTAGTTTTCTCCCCGTAAATCCATTATATAAGACCTACAAAACAAACAAACAAAAAAAGGGAGACTTAAGGACAACAGGACAACAGCTACGTTACCTTTAACTGTAGCGTGACACTCACTTCGTTGCCTCTGAGATGATATCCATAGTCGTTGAGCAGTTGAGACACCTTCTGTACGTTCACAGCGTCGTTAAAGGGCGTGGCATCACCGATCTCTCCCTTGTTAGCTGACACCTTAAATGATCAACAACAACAAATTAACTAACTTAAATGGTTACATTTAAAGGGCACATTAATGAGAGGTGGGGCAGCCACCCCCTCGATCGAATAACGTTCAAATGATTGGCAAATCACCGCAACCCAAAACTCATCCCTTATTCCAGGCAGCTGTCACACGGTTTGAGTCAAACTAGAGGGTGGGGTGGGGAATGCTTCAAGCAACTGCTTCACTAAAACTGCAAAAGAAACCGCGGCAAAACCGCCCGAGGACGCTAACATCCTTGCTGTTACATGTACGAAACTGCAACAATCCAAGTGAGTCTTCAATTTCAAGTTGATCGCTTACAGGAACTGTCTCCCTAACTTGTAGTGGTTAACTTTGTTAAATGGTCATATAACTTAGTTTTTAAAAGAAACTTTGCAATATCCGCCAATCAGTTGATGCAAAACCACAACTAGAAGCTAAAGACAGAAAGACAGAGCCAATGGCAACACAAGTTCACAGTGAGTAAAAGGCTTCAACTGACATTTATGGTAAGGTCGTTCTTGGACTCTTGTATGTCACTGTAAACCCGACACACAAAAAAGCCAGATTACCTTTCCCTGTAGACATTCGATCAAGTGACCAATTGTCATGCGGCTGGGAATGGCGTGAGGGTTGATAATCACATCTGGGCTGATACCTTCACAGGTGAATGGCATGTCCTAGATGAAGAATACAAAACACAAAGAACAAGAGAGCGGTCAAAAAATCTACCAGACGAATCTTACAGTGCAATGTAGAAGCCTGAGGGCACGCTCTTATTTTACCAAAGCCTCAGAATACACCCTTCTCGACATGCTTCAGTTAGATTGATAGCGAGGCCCAGAGACCCATTGCTGTGGATAGTACGGGCGAACGGACACGGGAGTAAGTACGAAAACTGCTCCTCGCGAGGAGGCGAGAAAAAATATGGGGCTAATCGTAGTCTAAGAGGGTACAGAAGAAGAAATGTACGATTGTCTTTCAATTTTCTCTGATCTTTCTGCGTTCTTGGCCTTACTCTCAGCGAAATTGTAACATGATTATCGAAAACACCTACAAAGCGGAAACAACGTAAATTGCGTAGAACACAGTTGTTTTGAGCAACACTTACGTAGGTGGCTCAAAAATATACCACTTGACAATTCTTTTCGATGAACTAAACATTCCTTTACAAGTACCTGATGTTCAAACTGATGGGCGCAAAAGCCGCCAAAACTAACCTCTTGTCGATATGTGATTCCACATGTTCCTTTCTGACCATGCCGACTGGCAAATTTATCTCCAATTTGCGGAACACGAACGGAACGCACCTACATCGCAAAGAAAACATGGTTTGCTTGCCTTCATTGCCTGCTACCTTTGTACAGCTATGAGCAAACAACTGTTCACTGCGTTTTTATGACGGCGAGTATGTGAAATGCTTTGAACTGGTGATATGAATCATTTTAATGACAGAACGACCACTGCAGTAATGTAAGCTAGCAACTATAGCACTTGCAAAGAAAGAAATCTGACAGTGACTGAAAAATTCAGGCTTGAGCAGGTCTAGAACACCGCTCTGGAGACTGCGAGTTCATGTCATGATATCCCTTGAGAGGCGGATGCATGATAATGAACATGTTCAGTGGTCACATGTGAACTTAATTTCGCTTACTAGCACAAAATATAAATAAAATGCGTGTCAGGTGAAACAAATTCCACAAAGCGAACTCAGGGCTAAATGGTAGCACATGTCATCGCTGTTCTGCTTGGTTGTTTTGTTAAGTAACAATGCAGTCAAGGCGTCAAACCTCTGGTTTCCTTCCCCAGCTTGAAAACCTTTCAAGTTTCGTACAAACATCAGAGAAAAGCCGAGGAAATAACTGAACAATTAGAATTTCACGATTTCACATTGAAGTCAATGACTGCCTTTGCCAGAATCGCACATACTTCTCTGTCAAAAGTCTTGCATTGAATTCTTATGATTTGCTTCCAAGAAACTTCGCATGTTTCAGTCCAAATTCAGTATGGACCACTTTGTCTATGCACCCCACAAAGTGCTGCCCATGCTAATCTACTTGCTTTTTTTGAGTATGCACGGTTGACTCAAGTGGAGATACGCCAGTTATTTAGGGGCTAATATTCAAAAGGAGGAGAATCCAAAATGGGCCTAAATCAGAGAACTGAATAATAGTTACCTTTATTTTGGTGAACTTGTACCCTTCTTGGTTGATTGTTACCATCACCTTATAACGTAAACAGAACATTTCCCTTACTGAAAAGTTGCATTGGAAAACACCTGGAAAGGCAGTCTCAATAAATGTATGTATGTAGATGTATGTACCTCTCTTCCTTCCACTGCAAATACAAATAATTATTATACACCAGTACACTTCCGCTCCCCAACCGGCCACCCAAGGTAAAGAGCTAATACCATAGTCAGAGAACACACCTGATCAACGATTCCAGTTTCACTCGGGCGAAGGAAAGTGCTCGAGTCTTTTTTGTTGAAGCGCCGAGTTGTTCCCTCCAGCTGAAACGACGGGCACAAATAATAATTTAACAAACAACGCTTTCTAAATATGATCTCACGGTTGGAATGGAACGAACATGAAATGGAGGCTCATGCAGTGAAAATCAAAACTCCCCCACATTAGCCTCAATTTCATGCTCCTTCCAGTCCAACAGTGAGAATAGGAATATGGCCCATCTTCCCAAATCAAGACAATTAGGAAGACGGTGTTTCTGTAGCCCTCCCACCCCCCCAAGCCGAAAGGGCTAAAGCTGGAAACTTCAGCAATCGACCCTCTAGTTGTAAACTCATTTGAGTGTTGTACTTTTCCACGTGGTACTAGTTTCTTTCAACATCAACAACAGATTCATTTCGAGTTATAAAAAGAGGTTCATACAGAGAAAACCGCTTGGCGTCATGTTAAAGCGTTTCAAATACTCCAAAATAAAACAAACAAACAAACAAACGAACGAACGCTACATTTCGCATGTTCCTCAACCCACTGCATTTCCCCTTTACATGTACCTCATCATCATTTTCTGGTAGTGTTATTGTCTTGCCAACGATGACGTCATCACCACTCACACGAGTACCAGGAGAAATGAGCCCGTCATCATCCAGCTTATCATACACTGCATTGCGCATGCCTGAGAACAAAACGATAAAATACATTATTTTCATTGTTTTCTGAGTATATCTCTTCGCCACTTACCTCACAGAACACGTCTCACACGGAACGAGAGAATGAACCTTTGAAGACGATGCCTAAAGACAGCTTTGTCATCAGATGAATCTATCTGATCTTTTTCACACAAACTGGCATTACAAGAGACAAGAGCGACAAAACAGCTTTTTGCTCTTTATATGATAAGACTGGTGCAAGGAAAGTTATCGCTGGGATCCCACCCCTCTGACTAACAAAGCAACATCGTGATTGACATCACGTGGACGAACCCCTGAATGAAACGACAGTGTTGGTTGTGTCCCTCTCTTGTTTTTGCGGAGGGAAAACTTTGCAGGCTTGTTTCTCTGAAAGCCAAAACGAGCCAAATGATACTTGCTATGGTTTAGGGAAAAGGGTTACACGCAAATTCAGGCTCATCGTTCCCTCAATGCTGAGCTGCAAAAAGAATCGACTCATTGTTCACTTGAAGGTTGGACTTTTAACCGAAACGACCAACTATCCAAGATTGCTGGAGCACACTAGCCACAATTCTAAAAAACATTTGGCCCCTTGGCCGAACCAAATGCAAAAGAAAAAAAAAAGAACAAAACGTTGAACGACTACACAGAGGGATGTCAAGAAAACACTACTCAAAATCTACCTAAAACGCTGCTTAAAAACGAAAAAGGTGACAGAAAAAAATATCTCAATACGTAATGAGCACGAAGTGAGAAGCGAATAAACGAAAATGAAATGGTTATGCAATTAATGAAAAATAAGCGGTAATGAACGAAAAGGGTGCAAAAGGAATCCAATGTCTTTTGTTCACCCCTCGAAATGACCCGAAAATAGTCATAAGACTTTGTTACGAATAAATGCAAAAACGTAACTGGAAACAGCCCATCTGTAGTAGTAACTGAAAGACCTAAGTTACCTTGGCACGTATCCCTTGTCGGTTTTTCAAACGTTTCTTCCTGATCCATTCCTCTTTTTGATTCTTGATCGCGATATGAGCGGTAAAACACAGATCTGGAAGACAACATTCAAAATTAGTTTTACGATATCGTAGTTTTCTTTGAAGCTTAAGTAGATGTGAAAGGATGGCGTGCGAAATTATCAGGTTTAAAGGGGATTAAAAGCCCACGACCTCTGCAGTGTCGGTGCTATTTCTAAAAGCGGCCCATTTCTCGAAGGGCCCGAAAAGCCAGTTTAAAACTCCTACCCCCTTATTCTGAAAAGCTAGTCTTCTATCATGCTTTCAATTTAAGAGAAAGCAAAATAATTGCAGAGTTGAACGGAATGCCTTAAAACGTCTTCCCTTTCAAGATACAGCCGAGGGAAATATGCCCGAAAAGTTTCGGACCTTTTGAGAAACCCACGCCAGGTAATCTTGTTAGTCCGTAGTTGACTCGAGAGGATATAGAGAAACCTTGAGTGGAAGCGTCAGCTTTAGTGCGCGAGACTTGGCGACTGACTTCGATTGCCAAAGTGAATTTTAAGAGGACGTAGACAGTATCTGCGAGTTATATTTTGTGCCCTTATTTTTAGCGCAGAAAAGTGTTAGTCCTCACAGGCCGGGTACACGAGAACCAATTTCCTTTCACCTGTACAGTCCTCTGTCAATAGCTGAAGCGTTCATGATAACTGAATCTTCCTGATTGTATCCAGTGTAAGATGCGATCGCCGCGATGGCATTGATTCCTGCAAAGAACATAAGAGATGAAAACGGCTCGGAAAAGCTTGCTTGGGCTTGCTGTAATGGAACCATTACTATGCACGGTTGAGCTGCACACTGCAAACTGCTATACCAACTGCGCTATCAGCAACACTAAGAATTCGGCGAATAAATACCTCCAGAGAGGCAGCAGTGAGCCTTTGGCCAAAGAAAAAAAAGAAGAGATTCTGCTTAGTCGGTAAGCCACCATTTAATTTTACAAATTTACGGCGAAACCCAAAAAGACTACAATATTACTGTTTTGCCTTTTTCCTATTTGAAGGTGAAAGTGAAGGTGATGAGTTGAACATGAAGGCCCTAAAATACACAACGAGCCCTTCTGTACACCTAGCCCTTCTACTTTTTACAGCTGTCTGGATTACTGTCCTGTATGAGATCATGTTTTACTCACCAGCGGGCAATTCTCTGAACCGAAGATACTCCATCGAACGAGTGGTTACCAGTGGCTTCTGAGGGTAGTACAGCACATGCGCAAGCGTGTCCATGCGAACGTGATAGTTTGTAATGTAAACACCCATGGCTTGTTTCCCCATAGCAGATTGGTATGTGTTACGGGGGGACTGAAGGAAATATTGTTTAAACATAAATGTACAGTACAGTCACGATCATAGTCACGAATTCAATTGAGTTTTCAGACGGCCTAATTCGACATTTGCTCCCGTTTTGAATTATTAGGCATACCGCCGGGTTGGTAAAAAACGCGCCAATTCCTAACCAATCAGTCGAAAGCATAATCTAAACCAATTATGAGACTTGCTTGCACGCGTGTTCCCTCGCTTGGAGCCGGTGACGTACGTTTAGCCGCGCATCTAACATTGTAGCCCAACGAACGTTGGTCCACATTGTTGGCCAACAATGTCGCAACGATCAAATGAAGCTATAATCCTCGCAGTTATGAACGCAATTTTAGCAATTGCGTAGAGAAGCCTGAAAAAACTCAGGACTTCAACAGGGTTTGAACCCATGACCTCTGCGATGCCGGTGCGACGCTCTAACCATCTGAGCTATTTGTGGGTTCAAATGTTCCCGTGATCAGATCAATGAATGAACGGATGAAAATAATGTAAGAAATGAAATGATTCATTTCATATATCATTTTCAATGTGGCAACGCTTAGCCGGGGGCTTTATCACATTGAACCAACCTGATTGTGATCAGGGAATGGGATAATTGAAGCACAGACTCCCAGGATCATGGCAGGGTGGATTTCACAATGAGTGTAAGTTGAACAGTATGCTTGTCCCTTCTCCACCATCAGATCATCAGGTGTCATGGCAACCATCACTGTCTCCTCTTCATTCACGTCAATATATTCCACAATCCCACCTGCTACCAATTCCTGCCAGCTGTCAAAGAAAAAAAAACCTTGTTATGGGATTGACAAAGCCCCTCCAGAGGTAAGCCCTCTCAGTTCCCCCTGAATCAGAATAGATAGACTGAGGTCAAATGCACGCTACAACTTGGAGTTTTTGCAATCCATTTTGTTGTGTTAAAGTTCAGTTGTTTGTGTTTTAAAAGCTTGTGCACCTATTTTTGTTTAAAACATCGGAAAATGTTCGCCTGGTTTGTTTCTTAACCATTTGTATCTTAGCATTTTTTTTTAGTACAACCTGTAAGGCCCGCAGCCCCACAATTGATACAAGCCTGCCCAACACCTATACGAATCTGTAGGAAAGACCTCCCCTTACGAGTAATTATTAAACCGAGTGGGTTATTCGAATCTATTTTCAATCACGTTTTGTACAATTGAGCACATAGTGTTGAACAAGTTCACCTAATGACAATTAATGCACCTTTCCATCGTTATGAACAGGTCATTATTTTTAATAATGACCTCCTATTCCACCCAGTGATCACAATAATGACCTTCTGTTCCAACTGGGTGCTTTCTTTGTTCTATAACAATGAAAAAGGTGCATCAAATCGGATAATGCCTCGCTCCTCGGCCGTCTTAAAATAATAAAAATAAATAAAAATAAATAATGACTAAGCGCGTAGCGGTCGGTTATTACGGACCTTAAGATCTGCAACGGCGACGTCAACGACACAAAACAATATAATTAGTTAAAAGAAGCAAAATAATCGTGCTGCACGCATTGTAGTTCATATTTTTGCGATACTCTGCGTAACGACGACGTGAAATCACCAAATTTGTGGTTGTGACCACAATAGGGCCATTTATACGGGAGAAAATAAGACGCGTCTTAAATAGGACGCGAACTGCTCGTATAAATGGTACAAAACAAGTTCGCGTCTTATTTTAGACGCGACTTACATAAGACGCGTCTTATCTTGGAACAGAATTTTCGGCTGTTCTTCTTCTGTCCGCGTCTTAAATAAGGCGTGAACTTCCTCGTATGAATGGTTTCGCGTCCTAAATAAGACGTGAACTATAAGTGCGCATGCCTGTTACATGCGTGACGACAACAACAACATCGTCATTTCGTTGACGAGTCACCCAAAATAAGACGCGAACCATTTATACGAGAATTTCGCGTCTTATGTAGCACGCGAACGTATAAATGGTACAGTTCGCGTCCTATTTAAGCCGCGTCTTATTTTCTCCCGTATAAATGGCTCTAATGTGTGCATACATCAGAGAATCTTTTCTTCTCTGTTCTCACTCGAAAACCGCTGGTACCAATTTATTTTTTAGGATACTTTTCTACTAATGTAAGGGCTAAACGAGGTGGAAAAATCGCGCAAGACTTAAATTGTGCAAAGTTATATTTTTAAGTGACGTTTTCCTCGACGTCGCCGTCGTAAATCTGAAGGTCCCTATTATTTTTAAGAAGGCCTCGAAGCTCAGGCATTATCCTATATATACTGAAGCTTATCTTTGATAAGTACGTAGGCAATTTGCAAATTACATACGTGTAGTTGTTGTACTCTCGGTCCTTTAACTGATCAATGTGATGTTTCCTGAGTAACAGTCTCTGGTTCTCTACAATCAACAATGGCCGACAAATTCGCCCCGCATCTGTGTAAATCCTGATCTCTTTTTCTCTGAAGTCTCTCACCATGGAAACCTGAGAAAAAGACATTCACTTGACACTAAGGGTGCATTCTTTTGAAACAATTCCAGAATAAAAACACACGGACTGTTCGGTTTACCTGTTCTTTTGCGACTTACTCTCCTCTCCCCGCCCCCCTCCCCTCGCTCGCTTTGTCGACCCTCAACCCGGCCCAGACCTAGCCGCGCGAATCCAAGATGGCGACCTCATTACGAACTCCGGTTTTTTCGACCATCCAACCGCCTGCGTGCATGCTATCGTATGGGTGGCTTACATGTTATTTCATTACGTACTGTATTCCAGTTTTAGAAGGGACGAAATAGCACTGTTTATTAATTTTTGTTCCCGATAACATAATGAACAGACATCATATGACTAGACTTTATATGTACTCCATTTTTGGAATAATTATCCATTCTTTTGGATAACCTTATTCTGGTTATTCCGTTAATCCTAAACCTAATTAATATTAATTAATATATAATAAATATATAATAATAATATAATATAATATTATTATATTTAATATAATAATAATATATTATATTATTATATTATATTTAATATAATAATATTATTAAGAATAATTTCTGGAATGAGCAGAATTGTCCCAGAAGAATGCACACTAACAGTGCTTTCCATTTGACAGAACTGACCAGCCAGACCAGGCATTTGGGTGGGCTAACTCTACAATGACTTCAAAGCACACTTTGAGCATGATACATGCACATACTCCTCTGAAAGTTTGTAAGGTACTATGATGCAACTGTTCCTTCAAATTATTGTATTTTCTTTGCAAAGAGACTGGTCTGGCCGGCCAGTTCTGACAATAGGAAAGCACCCTAAGTTTGAAATCGTAGGTCACTTGACAGAGTGTAAAGTTAAAACATTACCTCAGAAACAATGATATCCATTTGTCTTCGGAGTTTCCTGAGTGTACTCATAAGCTGATCTGGATCTCGATGGATTCCAACCCAACAACCATTCACAAATATCTTAGTTGCACTGTGAAGATAAGGGTTTGTAAATAAAGAGAGAATGAAACAGGATACATCACTATCACCATCACCTTCAAGATTTTACCCTTTTATATGTCTTAAGAACAGATACTATTGGGGGTAGAGCTTGTAGTCAAGCCTTTTGAACAGATGATTAAGAGCTATGAAACAAAAGGATTTCGTCGTCACAGTACATGTCAGTGGTTAAGCTTCAGAGTTAGTGTGTGAAATTGCATTCACTGTCATACATTAGCCAGCGAATACAGGAAGAATTAGTTATATCTGAAGTACGTCTGCACAGGAAACATAATCATGTACGTGTCTGATCTGATGGCAAGACATTTCACTTGAAGGGCTGTTTTAAATCGTACAAAAATCTAGTCGCCAATCTGGCAACTAGACCAGAATTTTTAGTCGCCAATGAGGAAATGTTAGGTATTGGCGCCTGTATCTGTCACAATTTCGAGCCCTGATGACGATGTGATAGTAGGCAGCTGTGGAGAATTTTTCAAGTACTAATTTGCTGATCAACATGGCCAAAAATTATTAGTAAAGAGACTGCACAACTCAAAGCCACCAGAACTCCAGTTTTAGCCAGCTTTTATTGAAAGCCCTGTCTAGTGCCATTCATTAGTCAAAATTACTAGGCTGTGATCTGAGATACAGACAAAAAAAAAAAAGACAAACCAAAAGTCACTCTTCATGGTTTGCACAGCCCTCCATTTGTTACCTGTTTAAGACAGATTTTGTAGTTTTACTGTGTTACTTAGCCGTTAGGAATCTTACTTGGCGATGGCTGACGGAGTGATTTCTTCCAAGTTCTCCATAGTCCACTCCTCCAGAAACTCTAAGATAGGACTTGGTTGGGAACCAACAGAAATGTATGCCATCAGAGCCAAGTTCTTCACCAGTCCAACAGCATGGCCTTCTGGAGTCTCTGCAGGGCATATCATACCCCAATGGGTGTTATGCAACTGCCGGGGACGAGCAAGCTTACCCTCTCGGCCAATAGGAGAGTTCAG
Source organism: Astreopora myriophthalma (assembly GCA_014634185.1). NCBI lineage: Eukaryota > Metazoa > Cnidaria > Anthozoa > Scleractinia > Acroporidae > Astreopora > Astreopora myriophthalma. The sequence goes on along the minus strand of BLFK01000397.1, from coordinate 2,328,352 downwards.
ACGCCGCAAGTGAGATAACGTGGAAGCAAACGTCAATCTGTTGAGAACTTGTGACACACCCGCACGGCTCTGGTGGGCTTTCTTTTGATCACCCCAGTTTCCTGTTGCCAAAGAGTACCTCAGCCCATCTGTAATGACTTTTGGCTTCAGAGCCAGTTCAATGTTGAAGTCCTACAAAACCAAATGGTTTTAATGTCGTTATAGAGGAAGTACATCCTGTATAATCTACCGTGGTTCAAACTTGTTGTGGGTTTTAATATTTTAAATATAATTATATTATTTGAAAATCTTGACCATAATATGGAATAATGTGACAATAAAATGAACCTGAAAATCAAAAGCAGTTTAGTTGAGTGTACCAAGGAGTGGGTATAGCATGCTGTACTGCAGGATAGAGCATTTTTGTGTATATTCAAGATACTTTATTTTGCACTGTTCAGATGTTTACAAAAAGTGGACACAGAAATAACAAAACAGAGAGAAAAAGAGGACTTACATAATTCAATTTTGTAACAGGAAAAAGGAAAGGTGTGCAGCAACCATAGCATTACCTGTTGCAAATGCCTTTGATATAGTCATACCGCATGAATTACAGAGGAAAATAAAATAAAAAAATACATAGACCAGCAAAGATTTAAATTTAGCTTAACTATCATACATTCAAAAATGAAACCATGTACATATTTACATGAGTACATCTTTGCTGTCAGATAGGTGAAGGACAGCTATGAAACCCAGCAAAACAATATTGTAAAAAGTTCTCTGACTGCCCTTAAGTTTGCCACCCATCTGAGGGCCTAGAAATACTGTACAGTTGTATGAACGTAGTGCAGCATGATATTGTTTGCAGCTGCGTACAGTAGTCTACTTAAAGTGACCAGTCTCATGCAAAGAGCAAATACCTTTCCTCGGTCAATAAACTTTTGTGCATACATTCTCACTTCTTTCATGAGGTTCCTGAACAACCTGACCAAAAAAAGAGAAAGAAAAGGAGAAATATGTGACTGTTCTTTGATACTGACAACTGATACACATGTACATGTCATCCTGTTATTTTGCGGTAGACAGTCCCCGCTGTGCACTTACCCTCGGAACAGAAAAGCCAGCAATGGTCCTGCCAAGTCAAGCCGTTTGTTGCCATAGTGATCACGGTCATCAAGCTCTCTTCGACCAAGGGCTGCTAGCAACAGTCTGTGCACCATGTAACTGCACAAAGATAGGCAATTATGACAAGTCATAGTGAGCATACATGTAAAAAGAACTTAAAGGAAGAATGCACAATTATAATATAAAATTAGCAAGGTTCTAAACTATCAGGGGACTTAATACAAAATAAAACTGAAGGGAAAGAAAGAAAAAAAAATCAGGTGGGTTTAATTCAATCACAAAGTTAGGCCTATCATCTGACGGAGCATCCAAGCATTAATCAGAGACTGGAATAATAATAATTTTTGGGCATGATTGGAGAAACAATAAGTTAACCCCTTAACTCCTGATAGTTACTTTATAGATTTGACACTGATGCCTGAATGGGGGTCCTCTAAGGAGGTAAAAGGTCACCAACTGTCCACCTGTTAAAAACTCTTTAACTCTTAATAGTGACTCACTAGATTTTAGTTTGGCTAATGCCAGATGATTTTACTTGTCAATGAGAGACCTCTTGGGAGTTGAAAACGTCCATCTGTTCCAAAACTACTGTATGTCTTTATCAAGGGTGGGCTTTTAAAAGCTGCTTGAGCGAGTGCCGAGAATGGGTTGGGTACAGGATTGATGGCTGCCCCTCTAAGCAGAGATTACAGATTTTGGACATTACTAATAGCGGTTTGTCTTTAAATCAATGAGTAAACATGTCAGTGAGAACTAAACAGTTCCATAGATCTCTGTCACACCCAAAGAACCCCGAAGAGAACTTCAATTATATTCTTAGAAATCCTTTAGATTGTACTGTATTATATTTACCCTAAAAAGTAAGCTTTCTTTGTTTCACAGAAATCACTGACACCAACATGAGGCAGCATTTCCTTTTGAAGGATTTCCCTTGCATACTTGATACGCTTTTCTTTTGTCACACCAGGTCTTGCACCACGAGCCCCAATGAAATTCAGAGCTACATTCTGTTCTTGTATCACAAATGCTTCATCTAAGGATGGCTTGACCTTAAAGACAACACGATTCATAACTGTAGTACAATTGACCAGCAACCACCATTCAGTTTAACTGTTCTACAGAGTTGACGGGTGACAGGTAACAGGTAATAAGTAGTGGGTAATGCGTAAGGGGTAATGGCTAAAGTGCAACCAGTGACAGGTGATAGGCCACTCATCCTTGAAGAGAGCCACCGCTTCGTTGCAAAAAACAAGGCATTCCAGGCATCTATGCTGGCCGTTTGGGGCATGTGCTCTAGTTTTTATATGACACGTGCCATGATTGGAAGAAACAAAACAATGACATATTTTACATATTACATATTTCTCCCCAAATTTTGAAGTAGAAGGGGAATGGATTGGAGTAGCTGTCAGAATAACATGTCATGTATTTTTGTTTTCAGAGAAAGCCGAGAACGAAAATAGAAATTGAAGCGCATAGGCAAAAGTTACATTTTTACATTTTTTTGTGCTGAAGTTTTCCACTTGAAAGAAGTCTTCAATGTCTGTTGTTTCGCTCGCTTCGAAGAGGATTCATTCATTCGCTTGATGTGTGAAACAGCTGAAAGGTGATTGTCAAGAACTGACTTTCGGTGGTGATCCACAATAACATTACAAATTGAACAAAATCTGCATGGAACTTCCCGGGATGTTGCTTAGCCCGCTCTTGTGGTGTAATGCTACATGGCTTTTTGTTTGGTTTTTGCCAGAAACTTATCCATTTAGAACGTGAAAAAGAAAGTCGTTTTGCCGCCAAATCCAAGCGGGCGCTTTTTTTCTTTTCCAAGCTGTCATTGGTTTTTTTTCTTCCAATCATGGCGCGTGTTATATAAAAACTAGAGCACATGCCCCAAACGGCCAGCAGCATAGAATGCCTGGAATGCCTTGTTTTTAGTTGAACGCTTTTTGCAACGAAGCGGTGGCTATTTGCTGCGAAAATGTACCGTATTTACGGGAAAAAAATTTCCATACATCTCTCAAGGTACGAAAAAAGCATGGCTTATAAATAGATTTTTCAAAATTTTCCAACATTACGCACCATTATGCGTTTTTTTTTCGGAATTATGTGAATTATGCGCTCAGAGCTGAATTATGCGATTTCGCATCGGCGCATAATTCCGGAAGCCCTGTTTCATAAACAAACACTTGAGTATTAAGGTCAAGTAATACGGGCAACATTTTCTTTCAACTTGTCGCGCAACATTGTTGCGTTGCAAGTTGAAAAGTGATTTTGCCCGTATTACCGCTTGCGTGTTCAACTTGTCATGCAACAAATTTCGGTGTTGCAAGCTGTGGCGAAGTGAAAAAATTCTGTGTTGTGATTGGTCAACAGTCTATTTTGAGTGTGGACAAACAAAATGGCGGTAGAAAATGGTCTTCAAAGTGTTCCATTGTTTCTTTATTTCTTCTTGACTTCTACTGGGAAGAATTTCACCCAACTTCTTGAAATTAAGCTCTCTTAAATTCCTATCTTTGTATGAAGAAAGATGACGGTTCCATAGCTGATCATTTTGTTAGTGGTACTCTATCAGTTGTTCTGTCTCCTCATCGGTCCACTCAGTTTCTTCTTTTGCTTTCAAGGAGCGAACAACATCATCTTTCACATACGACACAGTCGCGAAAAACTTCCACTTCGACTGCCCGTCTACGTTTTCTTTCTTTACTTCTCTTGTTAAGGCAGTTTGGAGACTGTGAAGTTGTTTTTTCAGTGACTGCGGGGAAATGTTAAATTTTTGCGAAAAGCTCGTTGACGGTTCTTGCCTTCAGCTCTTTTTTCTTATAGTCAGCACTAGTCGTCCCCCACAGGCATCGGTAACTTTTTAATTGATTGAACAGCTCAAATTTCTGAGCCTCAGACAACTTATCTGCTAATTCATTGTCTTGGGCGTCCACAGTCAGCTTCATTATTTTCTTCCGCCATTTTTACTTCCTACCCAAAGTTGCCTGAGGTCGAGCGCGTGTGCTAACTATATTTCCCGTGCTTTTAGTCCAGAAAATTCGGCCAATCACAAGCCCTGTGATGCATGGCACGTTGTGACGCAAGTGATAAATTTGAAAGTTTGTTGCAAAAAGTAGAACTCGGGTCTACTTTGCGCAACATGTTGCCACAACTTGCAACACTGAAATTTGTTGCGTGACAAGTTGAGCAAGCGGTAATGCGGGCAAAATCGCTTTTCAACTTGCAATGCAACAACGTTGCACGACAAGTTGAAAGAAAATGTTGCCTGTATTACTTGACCTTTACCGTTCCCACTCAATTATGTGAGAACTGCATGTGTGACCTCAACTTTCAACATAATCTACGCTGTATATCGATTATTAATAGACCGAATATTTTTGAGAGCATGTGGGCAACGGCTCTCGGGATTGGTTCAGAAACAAAAAACAGAAACAATGGCCCCTTATGTACCCTAAACACATGAACCAAAAGGAAATGAAAGTAGCAGTGTTGAAGAACCCCGTGGCATCTCAATCTTTTGCCTTGTGCATTTTTGTCTTGTTATTGCTGATTCTTTATGGGCTAATTAAACGTACACTGTAACTTTTGCTTTTCCCTTCTGTTTTCCCATATTTTTTCCCCTGACATTAATGGCAATCAAATGATCCATCAGATCCAACTTGTCAGCCATTCCCCGTTACCCATTATACCTGTCACCTGTTACCAATTGCCTGTCATTTGTTTGCAATGCCCATTGCCTGGTACTTGTCCCTGGTTACCCTCTTACACTTTACCTGCATGTTGTTCACTCATTCTAGATTGAACTGGAATTTTGAAATGTTGATTTTTGACTTCAAGATTAACAAAATTTGTATCTTGAGAAAATGTGATTGGCAAGTGCAAATAGCTAGTTGGAGCTTTGCATCATTAATTTTGAAACTTCTTACCATTTCCATCATTTCTGGGTCATCAAAGTCATAAATAATGTGCTCTAGAATGTCACGATCAGCCACAAAACCTAGAGCTCTGAACACAATCATGATTGGAATTTCTTGTCTGATGTATGGCAAAGTCCCCACAATCCGCTGTCCAATGGCACTCTTGCGGCCTCCCTGGCTTCCTTTTGCAAGCATTGACACCCACATTGTACTTGTGGGACGAGATGAATGTTCCAGGCAAGATCGGATTTCTGCCGTGAAGGAATACTTTGAATCTTTTTTGGAGAACACGTAAACTGTATTGGTGGCCATTTTTTCTTGAGCGATAAGCACTTTTTCTGATCCATTTATGATGAAGTAACCACCAGGGTCTAATGGACACTCATTGAGTTCTGTCAAGTCACGATCCGTGAGGTTACTCAACAGGCAGTACGTGGATCGCAGCATGATCGGAATTTTACCAATGAACATTTTGCTGTGTTGTGTGACAGTGGGATCATCATCTTCTTTGATCATAGTTTTTGTTATGTCAACATAAAGAGGAGCTGAATAGCTAGAAAATAAAGTTCAAAATAGTTACATGTACATGATGTCAAAACTTACATGTAATATTTCTTTTGTGCAAACTGCACTGCATCACACAATCTCCCAACAGCCTTTGGTTGCCAAAACAAAGGGTTAAGGATGGTTTTGAACAATGGTTGACAGATTTCAATATCACAAGAAATTTGATGTCAATGTTTGTGAATTCCACAGTGAAGAGAACAATGTCTTCCCTATTTTACTTCACCACTATATTTACCAAGATAGAAGCAGACCTTGAAAATAAAAAAACAAACAAACAAACAAACAAAAAAACAAATTGCACCAAATTTGAACTCACGTCAAATTCCTAAGCCTTGCTTCATTTGGCATCATGGGGCTTGGAGCACCGTCTTTCTCCCAGTGTGTTGGTTTGGAGAGGTAAATTTGTTCAAATTTAAGCAGGAATCGTGGCTGTAATTAAAGTGATCACAAACAAAAATGTGTTATTCAGTTACTCTTAAATGACAGACTATCAAGGAATGGACGGCACACTGGGTAAGATGGCTGTGCAACCTGCAGTGTAAAGTACATGTAATGACTGTTGTAAAGGTCAACAAAGAAGAATGAATTTCCACAAGCACAGGAAATCATGATCAAGGGGTTTGTGAGGACTCCACGTATCCCAATCAATCTCAAGCCAATTCTGATCCTCTGCCAAAACACTGAACAGTAATTTGTTTCCAACTGGGAAATAATAATTTGGTTACTCCACCTGACCCTAAAGGACTATCTTTTTTTACAGCAAGAAAACTTCCATTTTTACCAACTCAACGGTCCAGTAAGAAATGTGCATAAGGCACTTCGCTCAAACGTGTCCCTGACCTCTAAAATTAATTTTAAGCCTCCTCCCTGGGACCTCCATCCTGCAATTTATACCTTTCATATTCTTGTGGCATGGGTAAGATATTATACATGTACCAACCATAACTTGTTACATTTAGCTTCAATAGAAAGTCTCTACTCGTGCGTAATGCTTACTGGGGTTTCTGTGTCTGCAGTCATGTGAAGTGACTCCGCTTGCAGATCAATTTCAGGAGAGTCTTCGACAATTCTTTGCACAGACATCTGAATGAACTCGTCAAAGGAATCCAACTGTTGTCTCACGAGACCTTTTTCGTCAAAATACGAACTGATGACAATCCAGCAAGCCTCTTGCCACAGATCCCGGGTAATTTCTTCACCATCGTCATCTCCATAACCCACATCTGATGAAAACAAACATGTTACCAAGAGTATACGTAACATTCGACTCTTAATGATTTTATTGTGATGGTATAAACAAGCACAGTAAAAGCCTTTGTCTTACCGTCATCGGGATCATACATGCTTGCCAAAAGATCTACAGATATTTATAATCTTGAATTAAACTTATTTTTGGTTAACAGCTGTGTTAATCTCCCGATTATGATGGATTCTATCACCCACTTTCTTCTCTGTCTAACCCTTCCGCCATTGCAGCCGAAGCTAAAGTAAGAAGCACAGGAAGACCATCTTAACTTTGACAGAAACTCTACGCGAGGTGCATTCTGGGATCACAAAGAAACAATGACCATTTTCGTCCAACTCGGTCCAACAGGTTGGCTGATGTTCAATGAAAATTCGAAGAAGACAGACCGCAATCGATTGTAGCTAATGAAAATATCTGAATGCAGTAACTGTTCAACAGTAGGATGCCTAGGTGTGTGAAATTCCACGGCTGGTTTCGGCTCCATTAAGGTCGGCACACACGAGAGGACTGGTCGCAGGGACTTGTTTCAGGGACTGGTCCCCTGTAGGGTTGACACGATGGGAGAAGTCGCGGGGACAAGTCCCTTGAAGGGTTTACACGCGGGGACCTGTTACACATCAAATTAGTAAAATTTAGAGCACTTTCACCGAAATTCAGGGAAGCATAGAGACGAAAAAGGAGCGGTCCTGAATAGTGAAAAATTTTTTACTAAATTAGCCGCAAATTTTTGAAAGGGCACGACACCTCAATGAAACAGCACATGTCGGTCTATAAGATTAGTCAGTCATTTACAATTTCAAAACCGTTTTTTTCTTCTAGAGTTCGGTATACTATCTTCCGCTTCAGTCGACTGTTCAACTTCCACCTCAACCCCACTGTCCGCCGCCGCCATCTTGAACGGAGTTCGTAAGGGGTTATGTGACCGAAAATACTGATCACCGATTGGTTTAATTTCATTTGGTCGGAGGACTTGTCCCACGAACAGTTCACACCCAGGGACCAGCATAATTTGAGGGGACAAGTTTTCTAGTGAAAATGGGTAGTTCACACGAAGGGACTTGGTCCCCGGGACTAGTCGCGGGGACTAGTCGCAGACTCGCAGGGACTAGTCCCTCCGTGTGTGCCGACCTTTACACTAAACAGTAGGAGCCCGTGACTAGAGGCTTCCATATGCAAATGTGTCCCAACCTCGAACCCAGGCTCTCTCTCTTCCTCCCTTGTCGTCAGAGAGCCTGGGTTCAAGGTTGACTGTATCTTTCACGTATCTTTTCATTTTTATAACTGCCCCTTCTGCAAGGGGCCTCAATTCACCGCGAAAACTTCAGTCCTCCGAGCTACTGTCACTAGCGTGACTTTCTCTAGCTATAAACATTGAGATTGCTGACGTGTGGCGTTTGACAAATTGAGCATTCTAAACAGTGCGCGCGAATCTGAGAAACCCACGGCGCTCTAAAAATAGAAAGATAAGCGCAAAGGTTGACTCATAGGGTTTGTATGGTTAAGGTGAGCTCCTGCATTTGTGGAAGCTTTGTTGAAAGTTGACGGTGTGTGAACAACTGTTGGGGCAGGATTGAAGCCAAGTCAGCAGAGACTTGTAAGAAAATAGCAAATTGCTTGGGAATAGCCTTTCGCGCTCAAAGATATGTGGAATTTCCCAGGATGCAACGGGATCAGATTCTTGCTGTTAATTAGGCTGCTTGGTTGAGCTTGCTGATAAAAAAGGGCAGATACCAAGCAGTTGTTTACAACCTCTAATTTCATTGGATCTGGTTAGGACGCAGCTCTATTGTTTTTAGGGTTAGGGTTCATTGTTTCTGTTGTTTGTTTGAATGCTTCTATTGTTGCTTGAGCCAGTCGCATGGGCTGTTGTAATAGCTGCGTACTGACCCAAAAAGGGAGCTGGTTGAGCTCTTGTTTCCTTTTTTTCCAAACTTTCTCTGTAATTTGGAAGCAGAAGAGGTGTTTTATAGTGTTTACACTCTGAATAAAAGATTCCGTTCAAGGAAGATTTGTTCAGACAGCTTGTTTGAGAGGTAAGATTTTCACGTAATTCGCACGGTGCTTTGGAGCTCATGTGTCATTTTCACACAATTTCTATTCTATTAGTTTGCTGGAGAAATGCATTATCCTTCCATTTTTTTCCTTTTCTTTATCCATAACAAACATTTTGCCACTAGAATTGATGGAAATGATGGCAAAATCTGACCACAGGATTTTTTTCTTGACCCTATTCAAGTTTGCACTTTGAAACTGGCATGGAATTGTAAATGGAAAACACTCTTTTTCCCAACTTTTGGGGGCTCAAATTTAAAGCAGAGAAACCTTCTAGGTAATTAACCAAATAATTGTTCTTGCATAGCAGGCAAAAGATTGACAGGAGGTTTTTTTTTTTTTTGAAGAGTGAATTTTCCCTCTGAAAACAACCCGAGTCAGTCAACCAGTTTAGGTTCATACTAGGTCATTATAAACAATCTATCAAAAATTGTTTCTTGCGCCCCCAGTGGCTAACTGTGCTCACTTATGTTACCGAGGAAGCACTTTTAAAGAGATCTTACAAAAGCTTGATATGTTTCCATGGCAACAAGAGACTCCGAAATCATTGCATGATGGTGGTTTCTTCTCAATGAGTTTGATTTTAAAGACAAAGGTGGTTTAGGGTGGAGGACCCCTTAAGGAGTCGTATTATGGACCTTATCAAGGTCAAAGTCGCCATCTTGATGGGTAGTAAACAAGAGAGGATACTGGAACAGAGAGGGAAACACCCAGTCTAGCCTTTGGGATATGTGAATTTCAGTAAAGTTATTTTTAGCGACGGATGTTTTGGGTCATATACCAGATTCTTTTTCTGCAATAAGCATAAATCTGCACCGTTTAATTATTTTACAACTTTAAATAAGTCACAATTAAGGTCTGTGGTCTTCTCTGGAAACCGACTTCCGGCGTCCATAAATTCACATATCCAAGCAAACGCCAGAAGACTCGCCTCTTGGTAGTAAAGTGTTTGCATGGGGATCTGGTCTGAAGGTAAAGAAAGAAGGATTATACTGACCAGCTATTAGAGACTAACCTTCACCAGCCGTTACTCGGTAGAATTTTCAATTTTTCCCCCTTCATCAGACAAAACAATTTTGGGAGCCACCCCCTCCCCCCTTTATTGTTGCACTAGTATCGATCAGGGTCCGATTAAGTCAGTGTAAGAATTCCGAGCCATTTCTGGCAAAATAGATATAATAGATAAAGGAAAAAAGAAAATAAGTGGATAAATTTCCCCAAAGGTGACGCAGGCTAAAATGATGGTTGACCTGTGCTGAAAACGAAATGCATGTTGGGGGAAGAGAGGTTTGCACGCACAAGGACGCCAAAAGTCAACACAACAAAAGGAAGGTCATGTTTTCATCTTTCCGAAGAGTCGAGTTCTTCACGATGGAACCGTGAAAAGATTCTGTGAGGTAAGGTAATATTTCATCTTTTTCTCTGGATCTGAATACTTTTTTGTAGGCTGGAACTTTTGCTGTATAACGAAGTATGTTCAAGTTAATGATCTCACGAGCACGTTTCGATGGTAACCACTGGCATGAGATTTAGAATACATCACTGACCGCACGTTTTCAAAGATTTATATTTAGTTTAAAAGTCGCACAAATTTGGCGTTATCTTCCTGATTATTAATTTTATCAAGCCCGGCCGGCGATGTTCGTTGAAGTGAGATTGAGATGAAACCTGAACCTTTTCGAAATCACATCGCGCCATCACGATCATTGCACGCCCCATTTGTATGCACGCCATTTAGAGAAAGGTAATTTCCTGTCGGATAACAGAGTCGTTGCTTTCCAGGCTTGTTCAGAACTTAGCTTTATAATGCGTTTTGGTGAGTCAAAGCCTAACAAATTGCCCAGTAGATTGACACGGATTACAAACAACAAAATTGAAAAGTTTAGCTAAACTTTTCAAACCCATTTAACGGTGACATAGCTCCTTTAAATTAAACAGATTTGAACATTCCTTTGTCTCGAAAACAAGGACTGATAATGCAATTCTCTGTTTCTCTCGAGTTTTGCAACGGCATGTCGATCATAGTGTCTTTATGTGGTGGGAAAATTTTGGAAGGAAATGTCCAGTTCATGATTAAGCTTACGTTCGAAACTCAGTTTAATTGGACGAATGGATCTTACTCGATCGAATGGTTATTTCCACGATAGTACCAGTTAGAGCTCGTTCGAAGCAGTTCAACATAACAGAAGATACTGCTTATGTTACACATAAAATATCATCCGATTCTAGATGTTTGCGTTGCTGTTGAATTAAATTTTGAAAAGTATGGGATACAGATCTCCTTGGATGGCGCTGTTTGTGCTGTGTTTGAATTTGAAAGGTCGCGAATTTTACCGGAATCATTTTGATTATTTTCAATTGAGAAAAGAATTTTCATTTGTTACGTTGGAAGTGCTCCAATTTCGTTAAAATTCCATATTTTATGTTTGTAACCTATCGATCGTTTCCTGCAGCTTAAACAAGAGTTTACCTTCCCGCACAAAGCGTTCCACTTAACAAATGTAAACAGGATTGGCAGGATTGTCTCTTGTATGACAGTTTTTACAGCATTTTATGGTGGTTTATGACCAGGGGCTTGCTACGAACAAAAATATGTACTGTTTCAATAACACTCAGAAAATGCAAAAGATATTGAAGTTACTTCCTATGCAAATCTTGCATAGTGTTCTGTAAACAGTAATTAGTTATCCTCAGCCTGACATGTGTGGCAGTTGTGAGCCGAACAGGGGATTGAAAGCTTAAGGCGTTATTGCATTTACATTTGAACAACTCAAATCTACTTTGTTTACAATGAAAGTGCACTTACATTTATCTACCCAGTAAGATCACTGTGAGTGCACGTAAATATTTTGAAATAAATGTCTCATGAAAGCAAATGTAAAATGGTAAAGAAAAAAACAACAATTGACAGAAGGCAGAGCCCTGCTGGTTTTTTCTTAAAGGCAGGATTTGGATGGGACCTCCATTTTAGAAGTTTGGCTACCAACAGCCGAACTCTTGAGCAAAATTCTTATCCTTTTCTTGCATCCTGATCCATAGTTTCTGCAAGTAAATGTTGCAAAACTATTTTCCAGAGTTTCCAACCCTTCTGGAGAGAAAATAGGGAGCACTACATAGCCCCATAAGCACTATAGCAAGTGCTTAAGGCACGGGCCACTGGGAGATAGGGAGGGCAGGAGGCAAGATGCCCAATCGGGAGACTCCCAATCAAAATTAATCAGGAGGGTTGGAATCTCTGATTTTCTGAGTGCAGCTTAAAAACATTTCTTGAATGTATGTTAATTTAATTGTACATGAACCATCAAACCCTTACATTGGTCATTTCTGGCACAGGTCTACCAATGAAGCATGGGCATCTCTGCTAGCATAGCACATTCCTCAAGAAAGTACCGCACCAATGAAGATTTGCCACATTCCCAAAGGTCGAAACATTCAGCCACTGAGTTTGGGGAGGCCAATGAAGATGATTTAGCCAGTGTATCAAGTTTCAGGCCTTCAAGCCCTTTGGCACATCAAGATGCACAGGCATTTACTTTGGATCCAACACATGCAAAACTGAGAGAACCAAGGCACAATGTTAACAGGAATGGTTACCATAGAAAGTTTGCCAGTTACTCTGGCAATAGACACAGTTATCAGGGAAGTTTGGAACCTGTTTCTGTGAATGGAAATGGTTCACATTCAACATACGCAAGAGTACCAGGACCAAGAGCATTGGTTTCCCAAAGTACCCCCAGCCTCTATACACCTGTTAGAACCATGCGAGATATCAGAGAGTATTTGATTAGTAACCCTAATTTATTGGCTGGTAAGAAGAGCAGACCTGTAAGGCACCCTGCTGAAAGTGATTTCTATGGGTTATCAAACAATCGCAAGCAGATTAAGACTAAACAAAGTGTTTATATGGGGCTTATAAACCCCCCTATCATCTATGCTATGGGTGCAAGGCCAGATGATCGACAACTGAAGGTTGATCAGAAGTTGTATCTCAACCTTGTTTACCCGTCTTTGAGAGCAAAAGAGTTTCACCAGCAGGCTATTAGATCTCGTCCACCATTAAAACCTGACGGCATGGTCGTTGTGAGGAAAGATGACCATTTACGGCAGCCGAATGGCCACATTAGAAGACCCACAACTCAGATGCAAGTTTCAAGACTTCAAGAAGCACCTGCTGTAAAGAGTATCCCCCAACCTTTGCAGCGAGAGGGAGCAATGTCTGCTGCTTCGCAGAGGAATGGAGGTCATCCTCAAAACGCGCGGAAAAGAATGACAAAAAGGGGAAGTAATGACTATACTGATTTTCCACACGTTGTTCAGGAACCACTCACAAGTCGATCCGTAAAAAGTGAGCAGCTATCACCAAGGTACAGGCAGATGAACGGTTTTGTAAAACATGAGCATTCACCAAGAAAGCCGGCAATTCGGTTGAGAGATAAGGAAAATGACGAGGTGGTTTTCACTTTCAATGTAGATGACCTCAATCTAAAGAAAAAGTCGAGCAAGGAATCAGAACAGGTTGTGCCACTATACTTCAGAAAATCTTTGGCCTACAGCCCAAAGTATGAATATAGTGACGACCTCCTGTCAAGCCCTTTGTGAGGAAGCACAAAGTTACTTACATGTATTGCATTCTACAGAATGAAGGATGTTGTGGGGGCAATCCTTCCAAGTACGGTCATGTATCATTGGTAACAGAAGTGACTTATCAAATTGAATTCAAGAACACAGATGCACCATACTGCACATGCATTGATTGAGCTGTGCATTCTACATATAGATGTCAAACAATTTACTTTCACTAGTGAAGGAGTGACATGATGTTCAGAGAGGTACTACTTGCAACTGAATTTTAGTGAAATGGTGCAACTCAAAGTATGAAGTGACACCGTGTGTACATGTCAAAATAAGTGGTGAATGTTTTAATTGCCGAAAATTGTTTTGTCACAGAGAAAATAGATGAATGTGAACTTAAGGAAGTTAACAGATTGTTGGGAATGTTGATGTACATGATGTACACATAGTCTGCATCTGAAAAGTACTTGTAAAAGTGAAAGTATGTACTGTTGAAACAGCATCTTTTGTTAATCAGCTGCAAAGGAATTCAGCATGGCCATGTTTTCATGAGAATTTTTTGTATTTTTTTGTGTTAATTTGTTTACCAACTTGGTAAAGTTTTGAGACTTGATCTGTGTGAACTGCGTGTGAAACTCCTCTTAAGGTTATCAGCTGTTAACCACAGACAACATGTGATTGGCTGGAGTTAATTGCCTCCTCACTTAAAGTGACCTGGTTTGGTGGCTGTAAATTATTTTAATGTCTGATGAGAATTCCATTGAAGTTTGTTGACTCACCTAACATAAAGCGAGTCAGAAAAGAAACAGTCTGTTTTCACGGGATTTCTGTTTGTAACTTGCCGAGTGACCTGAAGAAGTGCTCGTGAAAACACAGGCTTTGTTATATTGAGGGAGAGCATTCTTTACATTTGCTATTGCCACACATCTTTTATAAATAGTATTAACCTGAAGTGCCCCTCGGTCATGATCTTCGATTGCTGTGTGATTGCAGTAGTGTCTTCAACTGAATGTCATAAAAGGAAACTAAAGTAATAAAAGTTGTTGAAGGCTAAGTAAAGAGGGACCCATACATGTGTGGTTGGCAAAAGGGGGAGTTTAGAATCCCAATCAAGCACATACTGGTAGTGGGTAGCCTACAGTGGGTGGTCAACCATAAAATTTCATATATGTAACAGTCTTCTGAAAGTATAGGTACTCTTCTCAAAACACTATAATTATACTGACGACTGCTAAACTATGTATAACGTATAGTTATTCTCAGGTGCACATGGTATTGATAGTTGAAGTGTAAAGTTGAGTTTAACTTTGAGTTGAGATGCAGTTTATGTGTTAGCCAGATGACTGTGCTGCAAGACTATCCACTTGAAGGTTTACATGTACCAAAAGTTTTATTTGAGGTTATTTTTCTCTTTTCACAACCTACATGTAATGAACATGTCAGTAGATTTTTGAGAGCCCCTCCCTGTATCTCCAGATGCCATCTTGGAGTGGGTTAATTAAAGGATATAAATTTTTCTTGATAAAATGCTTTCAACTAGAGCGAGTTTGTCTGTGAACAAACTGCAAGGTTCATGATAAGAAGCAAAAACCTACATTAAATTCCCTATGCCTGAAGTACACACTGGTTGTTTACCATTTACAAGTGAAAAAGGGTGGTGCTCTGCAGTTTGTTCAAATGGTAAGCGAAGATGGCCAAATGAGAACATCTGTTGGATTCAGTGTTTCAAGTTTTTAGATGGGCACATAAAAAATTGGCTTTACCATCTATGTTCTGGTCAAAATCTCGGGGTTTTTTCTAAATGGTAAACAACCACTAACTCTTCATAAAATAACTTTCAGAGGACTTAACTGTAATTACTAAGAGTGACTGCTAAAGATAGATTTACATTAAATACCTCCGTTTATTGACAATTTATTGTACAAATCATACGTGTCAACGACAATGACTAGAGTGATATATCTTTTTGTAATATGCAAATATATGTAATTAAAAGGTAGTATTTAGGTTGACTTATCAGCATTAACATTGTTCACTTGTCTCATAAATTTTATTGAATTAAATTTGTAGGCAAACCATTGCACTGAGATTTCATCTGTAGTTAGAAAATGAACATTTTGTCAAGAAATAATAGTTACTGGCATGTTTGTCATTTTTATCAATGAACTTTCATAGGAAGCATTAATTTGTATTGCAGAAGGCCATCAATATCTCTCAGGACCTTGTCAAACGGGTACTAAATACACCTGAAGCAGTGAAATGTGAATGACCTACAAGTACAGGGTTGTATCATGAGATTCTAGCCATGTATGGTTGTGTGGCGAGAATTCGATGAGAAGTGAAACAAATGGCATTTTATTGTCACAAGCACATTTTTTATAAATCTGGATGTACTCAGTGTTTTAACTCACAGTAATTATTATGATCAAGTACAGTTCCTCTGCTACCTGTGCAAAAAATGCAGTGGCTCTACATGTGTGTGCAGCAAGTTTAGGAACACACCTCTCAGGGTTCATGCATGTCATTTTCCAGTCCTGGAAAGTCATGGAATTTATTGTTGGCCATGGAAAATTAGAGTTACAGTATATATGATTGATAAATGATTGCAGATGTTGCAGCCAGTAGAGAATGTAAAAGGAGACTCTGCTTGCAGGGTACCCAGGGTTAGCATTGACCCAGTGCTTCGGACAACCTGGCCTTGGCTGCTAAACCATCAAGCCAGGTTGTGTAAAGTGGAAACTATATATTCAAAACCATTTTAAGATTAATGTCATGTTATTGGCAAATCTCCTTGATTGAAGCAGTAATCACTTAAATCATTAAGAATGACCGTGCCTTCTCGTTTTCTGTTAATTGTTGACTTTCTCACTGCTCTCATCTTCATAGATGAACTGGGGTTCTTCTAGTGGAGGAAGAGGAATATTTTCATCAAGTTTACTGTTATTTCCACACTCATCTTGAATGTCTTTTAGTACATTTTCTCCAAGTGAGGATCCCTGATCAGCTCTTTCTGTTTTAACATCATCATTTCCAGAAGCATTTTCAAACTCTTGTCCTGTAAGATGGCACTCAAATATGGTGTCTTTGAGTTCACAGCCAAATTTTAGCCTAACAAACTCATGCACATCAGCTAAAGCTTTGTTTAACCTTCTATTTTCTCTGTTGCAGTCTTCCAAGTTCTGACTCAGTGAAAGAACTTGCATTTGCAAATCCCTGACCTGCCCCTCTAGATCTTGCATGGTTGATTTCTCGTCTTTGGAAGCAGCACCATAATCAGATAGAGAACTAGTGGACGACACAGAGAAGTTCTCAGCAGATATTACCAAACTACTGGATTGCGAATGTTCGGTCCCTTTCTTTCCATCCACACTGGTATTGATTTTCACTTCTGAGGGATTTTGCTTTTCTGTGATGTCTTGATTTTGCCTCTCCTGTAACATTTTTTGCTGCTCCTGCTTTTGTTTCTCTTGTTCAACCTCCCATTTTTTCCATTTTTCTTTCAAAATTCTTTGCTGACGGCAATGGTTGTTGCACTGTAACTGCAATGACATCAGTGCCTATAGGATGAAAAAGAAATTTAGTGACAGTCTTAACAGTCATTGTTACCTTCCTCAGTCAAGATCAAACTTTATGTGGCTAAGTGAAATTTAGGCGAGGTTAAAATCAGTACAATGCTGGTCAGCTGTCACCCCTTGGACTGCCTTGGGGGTGGCCATGAGTTTCGCAGGGAGTTTCTAGTAGTTGCATTGCTTGCTTGCTCACCATAGCATAGCCATTTTGCTTGGTACTGGTATATTCAAAGCTTCTCTCTATACCCCCTCCATTTTCGGTAAGTATTGGGTTAGTAAGGATTCCACTGATTGTTTCAGTGTGACTGCGTTTGGTGGTGGCAGCTCACAGGGTTGCCATGAATACCTCCTCCCCCCCGACAGATCACTTCCTGGCTCCACCAACCTTAAGGCACCAGCTCCCAAGCTCATCAATTGTTGAAGAGTCTATGCATCAGTGTGCATAAAATAATTCTCTTACTTATTCCCCACAAGGCCATAACAACTGGACAGGAAAAAAATTGATTTGAATAAATAAAAGGAATGCATTTAACCCTAATAACTGAAGGGCTTGACCGTGAAAACGGGCTTGGCGCAAGCATAAGCACAAGCGCAAGGAACAAAATATTTCCATTTCCTTGTGCTTGCGCTGATGCATTGCGTTCTCTGCTTGTGCTTGCGTTATGTTGGTTTTCACTTGACATGAATTTCTTATGCTTGCACTTGTGCTTGGGTCGCTAGTTAAAACCAGGCTTAAGTTGACAGTCTTGACTTGAAACTCAATCCTTGATTCTCAACGTTTTTGAGAATCAACTTTCGAGGGATCGTCAACTCACTTTTGACCGGTAGTGTCCTTGACTTTTTTGAGCACGCAATTGGTCATTTCGCAAAAGTGTGTCCAAATTTCATGCAATACAGCAAATGTTCATGCTGATTTAGTTACGGAATGACCTATGTGTATCCCAAGTTGTACAAAGAAAATAACAAAAACTGGGTGTGAGAGGGTGGAAACATAGAAGACAAATTTTTTTCTTGCTTCTTTCCATCCTATTTCCCACATTTTTGACATGGGAAACTTCACTCCATAATTTTAGTGCAGTTAATTGGGTGGAAATTGGCCTCTCATGCAAAAATCATTAGTTATTCTAATGGTCTTATGGAAGATATCTCTGTAATCAAGGGCCCAAGTAGATAAAAGCCTCATAGCTAAATGCCACCAATCTGACTAAATCATGCTGCTTATGTTTAGTTACAAAATAATGTGTTAAAAATGTGAAATTCAAAGTGTCAAATTCATACTTAGCTTGCCTACTTGATTGTTGCCTCATATTGTATATGCTACGTATGGAAAGCTATTTTCAACTTAGACATAATGTGCTATTTATGTAATAATCATGATATTTACAGTCTTATACCAAATAAAGCCTCTGGAAGTTAAAAATCAAACTAGGTTGAAATTACTTTTACCTCATCTACTGTGATTTCTACATGTGTATCTCCAATGTAATCATAATATTTTTTTCTAATAGATCACAAAATCAAGTTGCCAAGAACTTTCTCAGTTTCTTTACCTCTTTGACTTCAGTCATTCGCATGGCCTCTTGGAGAAATTCTATGACATAAAACAAAATTGTTACTCAAAGCATTTATCAACTTCTAATTTCACTTACTTGTTGTAACTGATAGCATTCTGTTTTCAATATACAAAGGAAATACTAACAGGAATTCTGAATCTCAGGAAAGAAGTTGAAAACAGGCACACCAATATGAAGTTAAATTTTCAACGAAGCTGGTTGCACATAACTTAGATTGACTGTTACAGAAGTACCAGATATGATGAATGTTATTCTTCGCATGCCCTCTCACAGTAAAGGGTATGGAAACTAGAACCTCAATACCACAAAACTCTGAACAAATGCTTTTAATGGAACTAGTATACAGTAAAATCTGGTTTCAACATTATCAGGACTCTACCAATGGTACAGCCTCCTCTTACATTATGCAAAGCACTTGCAGCCTGTCATCTGTTAACTTCTGCAATTGACTGTGCCTACAGAAAGCTGGGTACCCCCTTATAACTAGACAGGTGCCAGTACCAAGGTCCTGGCTTCTATAATACAAACCCTGATGGCAAATGCTTACAAACATTGAATATTTTCACCATGGCAAAGTCACCACATGGGAGGAAGGGAAGGCACAGTGGTGAGAGCAATTATTGCCTCCCACCAATGTGGCCCGGGTTTAAATCCTGGATGATGCCACATTGTGTTGGTCCTGGCTGTGTACTGTCTGTTGCTGCCAGAGGCATCTTGTAAAAGTTTTTGGTTTTACCTTATTGAGCTGCATCATTTGCAAGGGTGATTAGCAAAAGAAATTATCATGCTGTTACTATAGTTACTATTACATGTACTGTGACCCGACGGTGATCGTGATGCATCTGTGACAGTTACCATTACCATTACAATTACTACTGTATAATTATTACACTGAACTCATACCCAATTTTTCAACATTAGAACTTCCACAAGCACAGTTTCTTTATACATGTACTAAAATCAACCCTAAATGAACCATGTGACAAATAACTTGCAATAACCCACCTAAAGCCCTCTGGTGACATGATATTGCATCAGCATACTTCCTGTGGCTGACCAAAGCTTCAGCTCGTCTGTCTTGCTGATGAGCCTGTGAGATGTAAGTTAAAATATCACGTATCAGCCAGAGGATGTTTGCACATGTGAAATGGAATTGACTGCCACACCAGTGGCTCACTTACTAAAATAGTTGAGCATCGGGCTGCGATGCAGGAGGTCATAGGTTCGAACCCCAGCCAGATCAAAACTCAGGATCTTAAAATAACTGAGGAGAAAGAACTGCCGTTTGTAATTTCATTTGCAAATGGTTAGACTTTCAAGTCTTCTCGGATAAGGACTAAAAACCAAAGGCCCTGTCTCACAAATATCGTCCATGTTCTTAAGTTCGAGTACCCTGTGGGATGTTTAACGAACCCACACACTATTCAAAAAGAGGAGGAGATGGAGTTCATGGTGATGTAGCCGTCCTTTGTGAGTGTTTGGGTGGGTGAATATAGCAGGTCCACATCAGCTGAATAGCTGCCAAAGACTTCAACCTGCTTCAACAAAATTAACAAAATAAACAAACAAACAAACTGAGTTACTTTGAGTTTTATCAAAAGTTAAAAGACTAGGTTATTTTTTTCACTAGTATGATACTGAACAATTCTAAAAATAACATTTTTCACACTGAATGTTGCCATTGCTTGCTGCTAAAATGCTATAGAACTGAAAACGTTTATCAGTTACACTCTACCACAAAGGACCATACTATTCTTAACCACACCCCCAAGTGGATAAGATTTTCTACAGGGGGTTTCAACTATCACTTCTGTGGGATATTGTAATATTGACATCCTTTCTTAAAATCAATCCTCTGATTTTTGTGAGGGTTAATAATTAAATGAGCACAAACTAGATCACTTACTCTATAAGAATTCTGAGGGGGTCATTGTGTTGATTACTGTGGTCCCAGAGGTTTTTCAAAGTTTTTTGCCACAGACAACCTTTAGCCTCGAAGCGGCAACAACAAACCGCGAAGCGGCGAGAGAAGAAAAACCTCTGGTTTTGGTCGCTGTGAATCTCACTTCCATGCAGATGCCAACTGTAAAACGCTTCAAAATTGCCATTTAAAAAAACAACAACCAAATGGATGACAATCGCGGTCCCACCTGCTTGTCAGCATTCTCATCAGACATCAATTTTGAAATGTGTAGTTGTTAGAATATCCACCAATCAGAACTGGTTGTCAGACACTGCACTGTAAACATTGCATGAAAGTGAGATTCACAGGGACTGAAACCAGAGGTTTTTCTCCCATTGCTTCGATTTATAGTTCATTGTCACCTCTTTGCAGATAAAATTTGCCCAAAGAGAAGAAAGAAAACCACTGGGACCATGGTATGTGTTGATACCGTCAGACCTTCTTTTCCTTGGGAGGTGAATTCCAAATGACCTCACCCATGGGGAGGTGGATGGGGATGGATATAAAAACTAGTGGAACGACCCACAGGTGTCTAGTAATCATTTTACTACTAAAGTTCGTTAAAACACAACAAACAAAAATAATAGTATATTTCTTGTTTTAAAAAGTGACTGCAACTGAAAGAAAACTTATCTTTGAGGCTTCTCGTTAGTTCAGTTGACGGGTGAATTAAT
The DNA here is from genome assembly GCA_014634185.1 of Astreopora myriophthalma. NCBI lineage: Eukaryota > Metazoa > Cnidaria > Anthozoa > Scleractinia > Acroporidae > Astreopora > Astreopora myriophthalma. Next base: position 2,307,114 of record BLFK01000397.1, on the reverse strand, counting down.
TTAAACTTATAATCTTTGTCAATTTTTGACTCATCCTTGGTGTCTCAAGGAGTCATGTAAAACAGAGAAAACAAAAGAGTTGAATGGTGGTCACTCAAACCTGTTTCAACACTAATTCAAGATACATTCTTATTCAAAGGATTGACCCTGCAATGTTGTACCACACAAAAGCAGAGCCAGAGGGTACATTCAGAGCCATAAATAATAAAAAAAATTAAGGTAGCTTTAAATCTGTTCCAGAGAATTTGCAGACTTTCATCTTAGCCCGCTGATCACTTTCTGGCTACAACAAAAAATGTGGGTTACAAAGTTTGAGTTATGAGTGACTGAAGCCAAAATATAGGTTGGTTCTGCAGTGCTTTCCTGTTTCCACAGTAACCTATACGTCATCACAATTATTTATGACTGCATCTTGTTCAGCAATAAGTGGTGTTTCATATGGTACCATGACATTGCTGTTGTGTGATAATACAGTAGGTTTTTTTTAAATAGGTTTGTTAGTGTTGAAAGATGTTGTATTTCCTGGACACAAAACTAAACAGGACTGATGGAATATTAATTAATGTTGTTGAATATTAATTAGCTGCACCCCCAAAATAATTCAATGGACCCCCAAAATTTAGAAAATTTTGAAACCTGGATAGTCATCTCTGTTCAGTGAACAAGAGTGAATACCACGTATACCAGTCATTTAGTCATTGAAAGACAGAAGAGGGAAAATTCACTTTTCAATGGTGGTGATATGGTGCTGAAAGCTGGGCAGTGTGGCCTTTTGAGGATGGCTAGCGACTAACCATAAAAAAGTTTGGCTTAGGTAAGTTGACACATATTGAAGGTAAAATTATCCTAGTGTAGTTCTGTGTGAGAGAATTTATTGTTTGAGGGATTTTATTCGCAATTTTGGTCCAGGTTTGAGGTTTGTTTTGAAATAATGCCTCCTACCTAGTTATTTTATAGTGAAGGTTGGCCGGAGAACTGGCATAGCAAGGTTAAATCTTCATCGCTCAAGAAATAAGGTCGACTTGTGGCAAGTCTACTTCCTAAGATTTTTACATCATTCTGAAATTCAAGAACTGCTTGAACAGCTAGGACAGATTCCTTAAACACCTTCATCCTTAATCTAAAACCTTGCAAAAGAGTATCTATGTCCGTGGGATATTTCCAATGAAATGAGCTATGATTTATTTAATGTGGCTAAATGTAATTTAGGCTAAGTTAAAATCAAGCCAATGCTGGTCAGCGGTGGTCAGAACTTAGCCACTTCCATAGCTGTTTGCCGCTCCTTAAGACTTCCACTCCAGCCGGATAAGTGCATTGGCCCGTCCACACGGTTAGTTGTTTTGGGCATTGAGTTAGACTCAGTGGCTCAGGTGGCCTGTCTCCCCTCGGACAAGCTCCTTGCTTTACAGGTACTGCTGCAGTCGTGGCGGAATCGACGCTGGTGTACCCGGCGCGAACTGGAGTCCCTCATTGGCCACTTACATCATGCCGCCAAGGTCGTGTGGCCCGGTCGTACCTTCCTGCAACGTATGATCAATCTGCTCCAGTGTTTTCGTAAAGGGACCATCCGATCTGCCTGAATTCTGAATTTCATCTGGATCTTCAGTGGTGGCTTCAGTTTTTGTCCTCGTGGCATGGCGTCTATTTTTGGTTGTTTCCCGGTATGTCGGCCTTCCCTGATCTCGAAGGTACATCGGACGCATCCGGTTCCCGTGGCTTCGGTGCCTACTTAAATGGGGAGTGGTTCAGCGGTGCATTCTTCTCAAGCCTCTCACTCTATCGCCTATAAAGAGTTGTTCCCGATTGTCATTGCTGCTCATGTTTGGGGTCTCACTTCGCCAGGCGCCATGTTCTGTTTCGCACCGACAACGAGGCAGTGGTTTATATCCTCAATTCTAGAACATCCAGGATTCCCGTGTTAATGCGCCTGCTTCGCCATCTTCTCGCTTCTGCGGCGCGTTTCAATTTCTCCTTTGCCTCTCTACACGTTCTTGGGGTTCATAATTGCATTGCTGAAGCTTTGTCCTGCTTTCATTGGCAGGAGTTCCGGAGGTTAGTACCCCAGGCTCAGTTGCTTCCAGTGTCCATTCCACCTCATCTCCTGGAAGAATTGATCGGCTCTCATTAGAGCGGCAGTGCCAGTTCCTGTTGGCCCATGGTTTGGCTGACTCCACTGGGAGATCTTACGCATCTGGCCAGGGGAAGTTCGTCAACTTCTGTGCGCAATTGGGCAAGTTGCATCCCAGTGGCTCTCCGTGCCCCACCGATGAATGGACGTTGTGCCTCTTTGCCACTTTTCTGGCTGGATCGGTTCAGCACTCTTCGATCAAAGTTTACCTTTCAGCGGTTCGTGGTCTGCATATCGAAGAAGGCTTCCCAGACCCTCTGGTCAACTGTCTACGTTTGCAGCAGGTTCTTCAAGGAATCAAATGGACCCATGGTTCCCCTGAAGCTCAGCGCCTTCCAATTACGGCTCACATTTTGATGATCATCTTTAGGTCTTTAGATTTATCTATTTTTGACCACTGCATGTTTTGGGCTGCCTGCAACCTAGCTTATTTCGGCTTCCTCCGATCTGCTGAATTTACTGTTCCTAATTTGGCTAGTTTCACCCCGGCACTCCACTTAAGTCTCAGTGACATTTCGGTAGACTCTGACGCCAATCCTTCCTGCTTGCGAGTGCGGATTAAAGCCTCCAAGACTGAACCTTTTTGGAAAGGCTGCTTTGTCCACATTGGCAGGGGGCGCTTCCCTCTGAGCGCCCTTCAAGCTGTTCTGGCATTCTTGGCAGTGAGAGGAAACTCGGGTGGTCCTCTCTTTCTTTTCCAGGATGGTCGGCCCCTAACTCGCGCTGTCCTCACTGCTCGTCTCAGAGAAATCCTAGCTGGAGCAGGTGTGTCAGGCAATTTCTCAAGTCACAGTTTTCGCATTGGTGCAGCCACGGTGGCAGCTCGCAACGGCGTCCCTGATCACCTTATTCAGGCCTTGGGTCGTTGGTCTAGTTCTGCCAGTTGTACATTTGCACTCCATCCGAGTCATTGGCTTCACTCTTCTCATCTCGCTGCTGGCTCAGTTGGCTCGTGACCTGGGTGTACGCAGGAAATCATGCGCATCGCAGGAAATCACGCAGTTAGCAGGATATCGCGTGGACCAGTCCTCCTCGGTTTCTCAGGGTCGCTTGCGGCTTGCTTGCGCCAGCCTGCGGTGTCAGGCCAGGACTCCTTTAATCAATCGGGTAGTCCATGGCAGTTCCCGGACTCAGTTCCTACATCAGGCAGAACCTTCTTCATGCCTTGCGGCCAGAGGAGCT
>BLFK01000397.1:2281304-2298804 GCA_014634185.1 Astreopora myriophthalma | reverse complement strand
GGGTTGACGCCGGCTTTTGCGTTTTTATTACACAGCTCAGCAATCGGCCGAAAATCTGGCTCACTACAAGCTAATCAAAAGAGCACAACCAAAACCATTTTCCCGCACTTAGCGTCAGCTTCACAAACTGGCTTGGGTCTTACCATACTCGGTCGAGATTTCTCCAGTAGCTAGTGACATATTTACAAACCAAACCTACTATAGCTACTACTTCTACTACGACTACCACTACCACTGCTACTACTACTCACTACTACTAGTACTTCTGCTACTATAGAAAGCTGCTACCTATCTGACTTGGGAGTGGTCCGGGACATCATAGCACTCTACATGTAAAGTAGAGATTTGGGTGAAACACTCAGTAGCAACGTGAAAAGACATCGTCAGGAAGGTGCTCGTAAAGCTTCTGCTAAGAGGAAAGAGATATCAGTGGATAAATCGTGCCGTAAATCAGCATCTTTGGACCGTGAAGAATAATGGTGTATTTGTGGTGGACCAGCTGAATTCAGTGAAATCATTGCTTGTGAAAAGACACTGCCGAATAAAGTGGTTTCACTTCCAGTGCGTGGGGATCACAACAGCACCAACTGGAAAGTGGCTCTGTGCCATTTGCAGAGACAGTCCCTAGGCAACACCTACCAACACCTAAAACACCTATTGATGTTATTTAATTTCTTTCTTTTGTAGGTAATGATATTGTCATCTCTTTATGTATTAATTTTCTAGTAGACATGTATATGTATATGTTTTCCCATATTTATTATTTTATGTTGTGTATATCTTAACTCTACACCACCTAGACGGAGTTAATAGAGGGAGACGTCTCCCTCTATTGTAATTAACTCTGGCCTAGATTAGCTATGCTATTTGCGGTCTTTTCACCATTGCCAAACATTTGCAAGGAATTTTGGGAAAATTAAAGGCGACTTTAATCTTGCCTTTATTTCAAGTGCCCCACCCCCATCTACTACTGCACCAACCCTCTACCGGTCGAGCATCTAATTACAATCCAAGATGGCGGCATCGAAAACCTGATTTATCTAGCGTTCCGATCCAAAATAACGCCTGCACTGCAGGCTATGTGAAATATTTACGTCTCATAGATCTAACTTCCGACTCAACGAAAGGTGAACTCCAGATGTCTTTTTTCTATTTCCGGCCGCCATATTCGTGGACCACAAATGGCCATCAACATGGCGTCTCCATGCAAAGCTCTATAAAGTTGCGTGAAACGTGAAACACCTCGGCAAATAACTAAAAAAACTAAGTACCACGTAGACCTGAGACTTGGATAGATTATTTCGATATTGGTCTTCTGCAACATTTTTTATTGAAGGAACGGAATTTATTTTTTTATGGCGTGACAGTGAAAACTATCAATAAAACGTGGTACGCAATGAATGAGTGGGAAAGCGATTGTTTGTTCAGCAAGTTTTTTTGAAGGGGTCTTTTCAAAATAAGACACAAAAATCAAACAAGAGTGAGTTCAAATGATAAGATCTTTTTCCCTAAACGTTGTAGTAAAAGCCATGTGGATAATGTTTCATGTTCAAGATGTGTTCAGGATCCATTTTGCGTTGGAACGAGAGAACTGTTAATTTCTGGTGATGTTGAACTTAATGTAGACCCACACAGCATACTAGATTTTGCAGTAGACACATGCACGCATTGCTTACCTATTTTTATTTATTAAGAAAGGCTAGAGTTCCCAACAAAACTCAATCCATAAAAGCATTCACTACACTGTAGGCCTACACAGTACTATACTGATCGAGTTTGTTGATCCTCAACATGCCCAAACGCTGACTAACATTTGGTCTGAAATGGTACAGGCCTTTTTTTGTTAACTTTTCTGGGCGGCAGCTGTTAAATTTATTTGAGCTTAAAGGGGCACTGTCGTGCTAAATTTGCTGTTTTTAGGTGAAAACTGGGTAAAAATCTAATTTAGTGGTTTAGCTCGCACGTACAACATTCCAGACAACCCACTGACAAGATATGAAATATATTTATGGCACAAAGAGCTATTCGTATTTAACTTTTGACAACTTTCTAGACACCGTGTACAAACTTGAAAAAACTGGCCAGTTTTTTCAAGTTTCAATCCATTTCCATCCTCTCCATCCTTGGATGCAGACAACAAAGAATAGCTTCAGTGCACTTCAATGGTTATTGGAAATAAAAGTACAGCATTATTTTTTTGGTCTACATTGATGCAAAGACGTGTTTTACTGTTCTGAAGTTTGACGAAAATAGCGTGACACTGCCCCTTTAAGTGAACTTGATGTTTTTAAACCACATACTGCGTTTGGGCCAATCGGCGGCGCCGGTTTTGGGGTCATTTCTCGGGGCCAATCGGTGGCTCCGTTTTGATGCCATGAGGAGAACACGCCCGAGTTTGTATTTTTGGAGGCGAACACGATTTGTTCGGTTTCATGATGGTTCCCTTTGTTCATTCACACAGAATTGTAAGTTGTTTTAGTGTCTGTTTAGGTTCCTTTTGCTTGCATTTGCTAATTGTATTTTTTGTGTTGACTAGATTTTACCGTTCACCGTTCACCGTTCATCGCCCGGCTACCTAGCCATGAAATTGCATCATTCATTTAGGGGCCCTTTGAATCCCGAACAGTAAATACATGTGGTGTTCCGAACGCGTTAGATGTTCTGTTCCTGGTACCCCTAAATATAGTGTCTTGACAGTAGCCTCTTCCAGGCGTTCAGTTAGTTGGGGCGCAGCGCGATAATCGGCGCGAGAAGATTTTAGCGCTGCGCCCCAACTAACGGAACGCCTGGAATAGGCTATCTTGACAGGGGTCACGAAACAAAACCTGAAAAACAAAAATCAGAAATCTGAAAAAGTTTCTCTCTATAAATCAAAACAAATCTAGCGAAAGAACGGTCTCCATCAACTACATGGGTCCTCTCCGTAGGTGTGTCACGCATGTGTGCAGGTTATAACTGTTAAATTTTTCGGTGGCAAATGTATGGCATGTTTTGGAACATCACCAAATATTATTACCATGGGGGAGCCTGAGTCAGAATTGTGGGAGAGGTCGTTCGTGAGTATTTGGAAAAACAAAGTAATTGCAATATTGCAATGACAGAGGCTGGAGGGGAGTGAGTTAAAAATCCCTTTTCCCGATAATTCTAATTTTGTATTTTGTTCAAATCCGAACTTACCACCACCCAAATGTTACCTAGATGCAATTAGTGCATAAAATCTCATATCCCAAATGGAAAAAGGGCCTTGTCCTGAGGAAGCCTTGGGTTGTAGACAAGCAATTCAGATTCGAATAGCGTGACTTGACTTTATTTACAGATGTTTCGATTGACTTGGTTAGTTGATTACACTGTGAAATTAAAATATATTAATGATTAGTGAAATGGTGATATTCACGGATTAGAAACGTGGTTAAGACGGAAAACATGAACAAAGTGCAGGACTAATACTCACCCAGTCGTCCGCTCGAGATCGTGAACACGTATGTTCGAGCAGAGACCTGGTGAGCATTAGTCACGTGACTTAAAAACGCGGGAAAGTCGTCGGCAACACCTTAACTATCATCGATTGATGTTTATTTTCCAGTATACTGTTGTCTACAGTACTAAGTGGGCATTATAACTTGCTGTACAGTCTTCCGGTGATGCAGCTAATGTGCAGTGTACTTTAGCTTCAGACTTTAGATATCCATTTGTGACCCCACGTGCATAAGAATAATGTCGATTGAAATCTGATCTAAAACAATGTCAATATATATATATATATATTTCAAAATGTTGTTTGTGAATCTCGAAATCATCTCGTCATTAAGATAAGTCCATGTTGTTCATGAGCAATTGTAGATGCATGAAATAAGCAAGTTGTAATTTCATTTGTCTTTTCATTCGGATTATTATGTGGAAAGCTATCATTCATTGTTTGTTGACTTAAGCATATAGGTCTATTTATAACCTTGATGTAATGACATCTTTATGACACAATATCCATGCAGACGTTACCAATATTAGCTTTGATTTATTATAAAAAGCCAGCAACGGTCATTGAATTTTTAATGTTTCATACAATATTGTGTCTCTCTTACTATGTGCATGAATGTTTTCTAAATCTTATGTAACTTAACCCAGCAATGGCTATTAGGAAGAAATACTGACTGAAACGTGACTGTAGACAAAATTAATCAATACTCTGTTACTCCCTTTGTCTCTCTTTCACTTGTAGAAGATGGAAAAATATTGTGTGTTTCAGAGAGTAATAAATTACGTTTATTGACAAAAGATGTTTTGTTATATAAAAGGAAAAAGTTAAATGGCTAATTAAAGTTTTACTTTATGTGTTTTTTTGTTGACCTTTGGGATATCTGTTGCCTAAAACATATAATTTGGTGCAATGATGCAGAAGACGTAATTGATTTGAACAGGTAATCACATGATTTCGAGTGCAATTTGGAATAAATAAGCACGAGTAAATTTTTTCAAAGACTAACAAAATTGCACGAGCCGGTACGGTGAGTGCAATTTGTGGTCTTTCAAAAAATTTACGAGTGATTATTTATACCAAATTGCACGAGAAAAATCATGTGATTACTTATTAATAATATTCATGAAAAAATTGTGAGATACCTTATCATAATTATGCAGAAGCAACGAAGGGAAATCACGTGCAAAAATAATTTATTCAAACCCTGCAAATATATCATCACGCGTTCTGTCAAAAAACAAACAAACCAACAACAACAAAACAAAACAAAAACAAACAAACAGGTTTTTCAATGTTTTTTAAAGTTTTTTAAGCCGCAATTTTTTTCTCTTTTTTGCACTGAATTTCCTTTCTTCTGCATCGTGTTTCCTAAAAACTGCATTTCTCTTAGGCAATCAGAATCGAGAAAATTTTTCATGTATATTATTAGTTATGGAAACGTGTGGCTGTGAACATTTGCATAAAACATTGTGTTGAACTGTGCACGTCTTTTACAGATGTATGACAATTTTATGATTCTGTAACACCTTCTTGTTACAATATCCATACCAAAGAAAACTAATGTTGATCCGTATTTTTTCATTAGCAAAGCTGCGTAAACAAAAGTCACTATGTTCCCCTCTTTTGAGTATGTTATCATCCTATATTTCATAATTTTCTATCAATAATACACCGTAATTTCTCAACGTTTTCCTGTTTCAAAAGGCACTGGTCCAAGCAAGGGAATATCCTCGAGCCCTTTGAATGTATTTATGTTAATCCCAATGGGAGCAACTACAAGGCTTTATTAATGGATGTTGTGATGTTAAAGACCCAGTATTTCCCATTACGCTTCACGCGCCTATGTTGTTGTTTTGGTTTTCACGGGAGCGAGGCGTCTATTGTTTTTCGAGTAATCTCAGCGCGCAGTGCATAATGGGCAATACTGGGTCTTTAACTGTCCTGAGCCTTAGCATGTCCATTGTCTGTGACTGCTGCAAAAAATAAGAAAATGACTGTGTGTGCATGTCTATACCTGACTCACCTGTTTATCTTTGAGAGAGTTCTGCTGTGACAATCAAAGGCATAAGTGTTGTGATTTTCAGGGAAGTAACGAAAGTTGTCATGAATGAAGTCTGAAGTTAACATTTTTATATTTCTGGTGCATTGAAAATTAACTGTCCTATTTGCATCCTACCGTCATAAAATTTGGAGATCAGGTCCTGATGCTGTATTAAAAAGTCGGTAAATATTGTTACTGCCTTGATCGAAACACTTAAACACCTTCATTTTATTTTCAATAGATCTAGGGATAGGGAGTGTTTCAGTTAAATACAGTACTTTCCCAAACAGGCAATGTAGAATCGCCCTTAATTTGGGTGTTGATGCTGAACTAAAAAACACATTAATCGATATGAGACAACATTCAATATTTGATTTTAAAACCAGTTTCAGTCATAAATATAATTTTTAATCCACCTTGTAAATCTGCTGCTAATACGAGTCAAAACACTATATTTTCCTGGGATTCCACATCGAGGGTTTCCCCAACTAATGATTCCTCCCAGAAACCATTTTTTGTTCTTATTCCTTGGATCTGAGAATAAAAACCCTCCCCCACTATCTTGCTTACAAGAGTCCTTAGCTCTACTTGCATAGCCTGCACATATCATGTTAGCAGTTACAGGCCATGACTGTTTCTCATAAGCCTTTTGGCAGATCGAGCGTTCCACCACTGGCATATACACTTGTCGTAATTTTGAGGAGGGGCTGTCTGTTTCTGTAAATCCCCATCCTAACATAACACCCATGACACCAGGAGTTACTTTATACCTTTGCTGCTTGTTTGGTAAACACACTGGACGTACATAGTCTGTTATGTTTGCCTTCCATTTCAGTTGAATTAGGGCTAAATCTGAGTCGAACGTACTCGAGTTAAAGTCAGGATGGGGTACTATATCTTGGCTGTCTATCCTTTGGATGTACGGGTCTTGAGGCGAAGATGAAATATCGTGTACTCCAAGATGTACTCTAATTGTAGATAAACGCTTCTTTGTGAGTCTCTTGTAAACGCAATGAGCAGCTGTTACAACCCAGTCCTCTGCAATGAGGGATCCACCACACTGAAAAATGCCATTAACTGTTAATACCACTTGCCATGGCCACAGACCACGGGATGATTCAGTACCACCAAATATTCGTAACCTCTGATGCTTTACATTCATGTGAGATGAAATTGACTTCCCACATACAGGCAGACAGTGTGGCACATAATCAGACCAAGTGCCATCACTCTCACAATGCCGTAGCCTTGGTCCGTGCACGTTGTAATGTTTGTTGCAATAATAAGTGACAAAGTACGAGCCACCCTGATTCGTTATCTTGTAGTAACCATTTAGTGGTTTTTCAGGGTCAAGGCATGTATTTGGCGATCCTAAGTTGATTTTTGGTGGATATGTGACCAGAGGAATAATAGGAGGACAGGAATGTCTGTTGCAACTGACTGTCTGTGAACTGTGTCCTTGACAATTCTGTTCAGTTGTATTGCTTTGGCATACCCTAACCCTCGTTTGTATTCCACCCCCACATGACTGACTGCAAGCTTCCCACGAAGACCAACTGCTCCATGCTGCGCAAGGTTGCATTTCACAGATGTCACTTTCCACTTGGACGGGCCCAGTAGCTCCAGAACAGTTCCCAAGATGAAATGGATTCAGTCGCTTCCTACAGTATCGAGATCGGGTACGATATCCCCTGGAGCAATTCGTTGAACACTGGGACCAGCTTGTCCAGGAAGACCAAAAAGAATCATTTACATGGCTTTGATAAGTGCACTCGGAAATAGTGCAACGTCTAACCATGACAGCTTTGCCATGACATCCATCACCGCCACCTTGTGGCTTAGGATTGATACAGAATCGAAGCCTTGCCTGAACTCCCGTACCACAGGATAAAGAACATTCTGTCCAGTTAGACCAACTACTCCATCCTCCATTTACTGTACAACCACTTTGGTAGCAGGTTTTTACCTGCATCAGTGTCTCGACGCAAGGATCTCCTTTTGAGCTACAGATCCTGTTCCGTTGCTGCTTTCCAAGCCCACAGCTCACAGAACACTGAGACCAGGGAGTCCACTCATTCCAAACACCTTGCTCAGGGCAAGGCCCCCTATAACAGGCCCTCATGTCAGTTTCATTTCCTTTGCAAGCGTTGGTACCACTTTCACTTCCAGCAGAGTTGTAATTTAAGTCCCTACACGATCTGGTCCTTGTTTGCTGTCCCACAGCACATGTTCTACTACAGTCAGTCCAGTTTGACCACTCTGTCCATTTTCCCACAGCAGGACAAGGTCGCTGAAAACAATGTTTGCTCTGCTTGGCAACGCCAGTACAGTATCTTCCTCCATGTTGAGGTGAAGGGTTATCACATCTTCTATGTCTTGATTCTGTTCCATTACCACACGTCTTGGTGCAATCTGTCCATTTGGACCACTCACTCCACCTTCCATGGATGGCGCATGGTGCAAGCTGGCACACTTCCGTTTCAGTGGTATTGCCAGAACAAGTTTTGCCTCCATTACTAGGAACAGGATTGCTACAAGTTCGTGTTCGATTTTTTTTACCAGTAGAACAGCTTTTACTACATTCTGACCATTGAGACCATGCAGACCATTTACCATGAACAGGACACAATGCTATGGTACATGACCTAATTTCTTTCTCCTCACCTGAACAGTTTTTGCCCCCAAATTGTGGGAGAGGGTTACTACAATTTCTGTTACGAGATCTTGTTCCACTGGCACATGTCTTGCTACAGTCACTCCAAGATGACCATGCTGTCCACTGACCGTGCACAGGGCATGGGCCAAATTCACAGTGCCTCTCTTCAGAAGAATTTCCTGAACAGTTTTTACCACCACGTTGGGGTGACGGGTTACTACAACTTCTGTTACGAGATCTTGTTCCACTGGCACACGTCTTGCTACAGTCACTCCAAGATGACCATGCTGTCCACTGACCTTGCACAGGGCATGGGCCAAAGTTACATGGCCTGTTTTCAGAAGAATGTCCTGGACAGTTTTGGCCACCATGTTCAGGTGCTGGATTACTACAAGTCCTGTTTCGAGATCTTGATCCCTTGCTGCATGTCTTGCTACAGTCACTCCATGGTGACCAAGCCGCCCAATGACCATGTACTGGACATGGGCCAATATCACACTTTCTAAGATCAGAAGAATTCCCTGGACAGCTGTGGCCACCATGTTTGGGTGATGGATTACTGCAACTCCGAGATCTTACTTGGGACCCAAGTGAACAAGTCCTTGAGCATCCAGACCAAGGAGACCACGATGTCCATTCTCCATCAATAGGGCATTCCTCCAAGATGCAGTTTTCACGCTGGGTTGAAGTTCCAATGCAGACGTTGCCACCATACCGAGGAGCAGGATTGTTGCAGATCCTGCGCCTTGTTCTTGTTTCACAAGAAGCAGTACATGGTGACCAGGCAGACCAGGAAGACCACCCACCATCAACTGGACAGGACCCTAAATAGCATATTTGTGAACCAGTACTCCGGTCACTGTTAGGGCAAGGCTTGCCACCATATTGTGGCCTTGGATTGTCACAGTTTCTTGTCCTTAACCTGTTTCCCCAAGAGCACGTCACACTGCAGGGTGACCACTTAGACCAAGAGCCCCATGCGCCGTCAAGAGTACATAGCTGTCGGGTGCAGACGCGTGTCTCATAAGAAATCCCTCTGCAATGGTTGTTACTCACCCCAGTAACCATGCTTTTGCAAATTCTTGTCCTCACTTCAGTTCCAGAGGAGCATGATTGGGTGCATGCACTCCATTCCGACCAAGTCGTCCAGCTTGCTCCACATTCATTACCCTGGCAGCTTTTCGTCCTGGCACTTTCTCCCACGCATTCCTTTCGGCCCTTGGCTGGCGCAGGATAAGTGCAGTTTCGTCTCGACACTTGTGTTCCGCTTCCGCAAGTCACACTACAAGCACTCCACGGGGTCCACTTGGTCCAATGTCTGTCGACACAACTGAACTGATCGTCTGCTACATAAATTAGCGGTTTGCCTTTTAAACGTTCTGGTTGAGAGCAGGTGGTGCTTAGTCTATGTATGTATTTTGCCTTTGTCTTTAGCCAGTCTTTTAACCACCGAAGCCGACAGTCGCAGTAAAACGGATTACCACTAAGGAGAGCATATATTCCTGCCTTCAATCCAACGAAGGCATGATCATGAATTGTGGAAATATTATTATTTCCCAGCCCCAATATCCTCAGCGAGCCAAGTTTTCTGAATACGTTAACCGATATGTTTGTTATCCTGTTGCCTGTTAGCTTAAGGATGCTTAGTGAGCTTAGGTTTGAAAATGTTTCATCTTGAATGGTAGTCAAGACGTTGTTTGCAAGTGACAGCCCTTGCAATGAGTACGTACCGCGAAAAGAATTCCTAGGAATAGTCTTAAGTCTATTGAAGTGCAGATGAAGTCGCTTCAATGAGGGCAGATCTTGAAACAATTCCCCAGGGATTGTCTCGAGAGCATTGTTGTCAAGATAAATCTCTTCAAGGTTGTTTAATCCGTAAAATAGGCGCCCAGGGAGCGTTGACAGCTTGTTAAAACCAGCGTTGAAAGATCTGAGCTTCACAAGGTCACGAAATACGGTCGCCGGTAAATCACGCAATTGATTTGATCTCAGATTCATAGTCATCAAATGCGTTAAATTCCTGAACCCGTGTTCCGGGATGGCTGTAAGGCTGTTTCTATAAAGTGATAGGATTTCCACTTGGAGCGGAATGAAAGATGGGAAAACTTTCAATCCATTCTCGGAGCCGCAGTACATGTAAATCATATTCATTGTAGTGCACTGACACTTCCTCGGGCACTTTTCTGTTCTCTCTGTATCACGCGTCGGTAGTGCGCTCGACAGGAATAACAAACTCCAAATTATCCTGCTAAACATCACAAGTTGTATTTACTTGTTTATTTTGTGACGCTTGAAACTTGTCGAAGTTGCAACTGCTGGTCATAAACCCTGAAAAACAAAGTTGATAAACACATTTTATTCCTGTTCTACTTCACACACGTGTTCGCTGTCAACTCGCGGGTTACCGGGAATACATTTGATAGGACCCTACCCTAGGCAAAGGTTAACTTCTTTTCGCAATGCTGAACGATAACCCGAGCCTCAGGGCAAATAGTCAGAATAAGAGTAAAGTAATGACTGGCTTGGCCATCAGCCTTCATTGCATGGTTAGGAAATAATCTTGTTTGCCAATGACTTACACCATAACAAATCCTGTCAGTCTGTGTTTATCAAATACCAAATCAAGTAAAGTTGAAAGACCTTTTTTCAGCTCTGCACGGTAGTGGTGTTTCCGAACAAATGAAAGGATACTCTAAGGCTCAGTTCAAATATGTATTTAATATGTCAGTTGTCGGCGAAGCTTTGTAATGTTTATGTTACTTAAACTCTGAATATTCGGCAATACTGGAAGATCAGCTCTAAACGTATAAGGCTGGCGGCTTTCCGTTAAGATATTGATTCTGCGAAGGGGGATGATTTACATCGTAGGTTATGTTACATTTCAGCAACCTACCTGAAATTGCCAGTGTACGAAATCCAACGTATCAAAATTAGGTGTGAAGTACGCGTAATGTTAACCGTTTCATGCGCGGGGTGAAAACATGTTATCTTGGATTCGCAAATCTTTTAAAACGATCGATTTTAAGTATCGCTATAAAGTTGTCCTTAATTCCGTGCCCACAGCTACAGCGTTTCGCTTAGTAATGTGCTTATGTAAACAGCTTTACCCTTCCGAAGTAAGCTGTGGTCCGCTCAGTTTGCTTTGGCTTCACGGTTGACAGGAGTTTACTTCAAAGAACCTATTGTAAATCACATACAGGATACAATGCCCTCCCCAATTACACGCTAACAAAGCCGTTTATTATCTTAGATTTGATCTTGAAGTAAATTGTCAAAACATTGTGAAGTAGAACAACCCGACCAAATCCTTTTGTTAATACACGTCCGAGCAGCGCATTCATCTTCGCGGGTTTTCTTTGAAGGCATTGCAAACTTCCAAGATTCATTCATGTATTAAGTCAGGAATATTGAAGGTCCTGAAGGTTGTGCAAAAAGCTATTAGTCTACCTTGCTTTAGTGGAGGTATGTACTTGAGAACGCCACAAATTGTTATAACCGCAGACCTGATAAAAAATAATGGGCGTTGCAGTCTTATTTTGTTCTCAACTACCGTAACGACCAACCTTTTGAAAATGTAAACTACCTTAGGCTACGGTTGTAGCAGAATTATTCAATCATCATGCCACGGTCCTGAAAATTGTTTCGTTCAGTATTCATTATCAGTAAATTACTGTTTGAACTCTTGAGAGCATGTCAAGCTAGAATAAGTGCCAACGTTTAGTCTGGTATCAGACCTCTATGAAAAGTAACCTCTTGAAACCCTCACACAGCGCAAGCATTAATATTCCGATTGTAGAGTCATGCCTTCAAGAAAATAAACCCTTCTTTAAATTCTTTGTGTGGTGAAAGCGAGTGACAACATTCCTTTTCGATTTCGGAAGCTCTACGGAAATGACAATTTATCCCTACTAGTTATTGCGTGATCTTTTTACATGATTTCTTCCAAAACAACGATCATAAACTCGAGACATCTTACAAACCACTAATGATGACACAGGCCCTTTCATGCGATGCCTGGACCGGACGGACTCATCACGCACGTACTAGCGTCTGTTTTTGCACATGTGACTGCCTGTTTGTTTGTATCTGTTTTTTAAATCAACGTTGAATCAAATTCTTTTTGCAGATTGGGTATTACTTGATGCGTAAAGAAGTGGAAGAACAACGAGCTTCTGAATTTCGAAACTCAAGATACCAATGGCTGCATCATAAATGACACGAGGATAGTGCTATACCGACTGTCAGTAGTACTAAATACCCACAGCTATCAAAGATATGCCGATGATCTTGCATGTTTCTCGGATATAAGGCACATGAAGCCATTTCCTATGCAGTTAGTAATCGCCTGAATTTGCTCAACATGTAGAGGGTGGTGTTAATTTTTTTCTTAACGGTTGTGTTGTTATCGGCAAGTTCCAGTGATACTGCGGTCGGCCGTTGGTCTTTTAAGCACTCGTGTCGCCTTCTTGACCCTTGGCTTAGAATAATCTTATCGCCAGGAAGTTACGGAGACTCTCTGGCTCACACGGCTTGCTTTTCTAACCTTTCTAACCGTGGTTTCCTGCGTTGCGTCCGAGCGTTGTATAAAAGGCGGTGGACAATGATTAAGGTTGAGGTTGTGCACAGTACCACTACAAGGCTAACCAATTTATCGTGTTTTCTTAAGGTTACGGAACAGGTTAGCGGGTGCGTTGCGGAAAACCATCTTCACGGTCGCGTAATTTTACAAAAGTGCCTAAACCTATACATCATTTTAAAGCTTACAGGACCAAGAATGGCGTGGAAATGTTTTTAACTGGTGAAATTGAATATAAAACGTACTGCGATCAGTAAATTCAAAATGAAGCGATTTTTGTAAATGCGGCAAACTTGCGTCGGATTTTGGCCTTACGAAGTAAACAATGACTGCATAACACTTAGCCGATGTTTGCCTTCAAAAGGGTGTCGGGGAATAGCTTATTTGTTTTTCGTTTTAAAGATATAACTCCTAACGCTAATTCAATCCAAGAAATGGATGTCGCTGAACTTTGAATTGTAATAACTTTTTTTGGAAAGCTGATCTAACGATTCCCCGACATCCTTTTGAAGGCAAACATCTGTTAAGTGTTATGCAGTCATTGTTTACTTCGTAAGGCAAAAATCCGACGCGAGTTTGCCGCACTTATAAAAATCGCTACATTTTGCATTTACTGATCACAGTACATTTTATATTCAATTTCACCAGTTCTTGGTTCTGTAAGCTCTAAAATGATGTATAGGTTAGGCACCTTTGTAAAATTACGCGCCCGTGAGGATGGTTTTCCGCAAACGCACCCGCGAACCTGTTCCCTAACCTTAACACCTCAGGGGAAATGTTGATTGTTCGTTGTAATGAAATTTTGGCAGAAATATTATTTGTTAATGCTCATTGTTGTAGCTGGTATGTGGGATCGGTTCTTTTTTTTTTGTGGTATGGCCGGAAAGATTAAATTTTTCGAAGTGATTTGATGTTTGCGGTCCAAGTTAAGTGACAAGCTTCTGAATCATAGGAGATATAAATGGATTTCACGAAGACCTATCACGGTGTTTCAGAAGTTTTTTTTCCTTATAAAGTGTGCGTTTTCGTTGATCAGTATTGGGGTGGTTTATCTTTAAATTGTGGTAATGGTTAAAAAATGTCAAAGGTTTTTGATTCAGTTTTAGTGATGCTACAGCAGGGTTTCATTCCAACAACTCAGCCGGAGCACCTCAGCTGCAGTTCGTGTTATGCTTTTGCAATGTGTTCTTCTTTTCATCACTGTGTGATAGTCCATTGGGCTGAAATAGAGATAATACCATCTACTGTATACAATTAACAGGCTTAAAATCACACAACCGTTGGTTTTTCTAAGCCCCTAAATATAAAATTGGATGCAGAGGAATCGGGCTGTTTGTCCTAACACAATGCCATTGAATTAAGACTTGTAGTAGGAGTGTTGCGTCTGATTATTACGAAGTTCGTGTGAAATAACAAAATTAATCGAGCTTAAAGTCAACCTAAAGGTTACTGTTGAGGTATTTAGGTGAGCTTTAATTTTCGAATGAAGGACCTGAAATGAACCTTTAATTTAGTGAACCTTTAATTTAGTGGATTGATTAACCTTTCTTTATGAACCATTTCATAACAACTGTCAGTGCCAATTAAAGATGACTAAAGGTTCACTTATTGTCAATTAAATCTGCTTAAGGTGATCTTTGCTTAACCTTTAATTTTACCCAAATTCTTAGGATTACCTTAAAGTCACCTTTACTTTTCCCCAAATTCTCACCTAAATCTGCTTGAGGCTACTTTTAATTAACCATTCACCTTATTTTAAAGTCTTAGGATCACCTTAAATGTCGCCTTTAATTTTCCCAAAATTCCTTGCAAATGTTTGGCAATGGTGAAAAGACCGCTTTAGCTCATCTTAGGCTTTAATTCAGGAAAAATATTTAATTCAGGAAACCCAAATAAATGATTACAAACCAAGCTCTGGTTCAAGGTTCTCCATTTGAATGTTATACATTTTGTTTTGCTTTCCTCCATTCATTCCTATGAAACTCCAGGGGCACTTATCAAGTCCAGCACAAGATTGGCAGGCTTCTCTCGGGCAGGGGGGGAAATATCGCTAAGTTCGGCAAGGCTTGCCGCATGATACAACATTGAAATGGCGGCTGGTTAATATGCCGAGCTTTCTGTCGACCCTTCAAACGCTTAATTGCACGCAAGACAGCGGAGAAAATATCCGGGTTTAGGGCTCAGGAAATTACTCTATGTAGGGAATCTTCACGAAAAATAATGGAACACTTTTGTATTAACTTGCCGATAGAGAATTCACTTTGCTTTCCATTCTGTTCTCTTTCAGTTCTCACGACTATGTATTTCGTCCTTAAAAAGGAAATTGTTATGTATTTATAACTTGCCGATAGAATTTTATACGAAGGTTAAAACCTCCTATAAACATTCCAGAGAAAAGGGAGAAGGAAGCTAAAAGGGCGTGAACTAGACTAAAGAGGGAACCTTTTAGGAAACAATGGTGCGAGCTGGAGCTCCGGCTCGGCCTTGACAAACTTAAGGAAACCACCGCCATAGTAATGAGGAGTGGTTGAAGGAAGGAGCTAGAGATAGTTGATACTACAAACTTACTAGGTCTCACGATAAGCAGAAGTAAGTACACGAGCATTATTGGAAGGGCTCTGGCTATCAACATTTCTTCTACCTGAGACAATCCTTGTAATTCAGAAGGCACTTGCGATGGAATCATGAAATTCTCACCAGAAAATGTCTTTGGTTCTTTTTATCTCGAGAGCATCTTATGCATAAGTATTTTGCAAGAGTACTTAGTTCTTTGTCTTTGATGGCCATGCTTCATGGCAAACAACACAGTGATAAGTGGTGAAAAGGATGGATTTTCTGAAATGGTCCATGTTCAGTTTTATCTTTTCTTGTCCATGTAGCTGTTGTAATTCTTGATCACACAATAAAGAGTCCTCATTACTAATTGCTGTTTTTTTTCTTTTTTTGAATTTTATTTCTCTCTGAAGCGTTTCTTGACTGGTATTCTCTGTTTCGAGATTGCTTTCGTTTTTTCCAGTTTCTTGTTGTTGTTGTTTTTTCCAATTTATTTGTTTTTTCATCCTGTGTTTGCTTAAGCTTTTGCTTTAAAATTTTTAGGCTGATTTTAATGGTATTATTTTGTTCTGTTGACATGTCATGTAATCCATTTAAGTAAGCTGAAAGTATCACTTTTTCCCTTTGTTGAGAAATGGGCATTTAATTATTACAACTTCTGAAGAAGAATGATGCGATTGTGTGATATGAATAACACAGCTTAGTGCATCTGAAACTCCTTGAATGATTAAATAGTCATACCAAGTTCCATTTGTTGACATCCGTTGCATGTTGTGTTCTCAACTTTCACCAGTGACACTCTCTCTAAACCATTTTGAATGTGCTTGCAAATATTCTACTCCTACCATGCGAATTTGGAAGTGTAAATCTGGGGTACCTTAAATTTGATGAGACACTGATTTGAAAAAACAGTTTCCAGAACCACCGACATCCAAAGGCTTCAACCCAATATGTCCAAGTCTATCTGTTAAGAGTGACTTTGGCTCATTACCGGAATCCTCCATACAATTATTATCGGTCATCATGCTTACAATCATACAGGTGTTGTTACAAAAAGCTGTATAAATTCTCTTTTGACAGGCATTTGCGTGTAAATGTGTAGTAACCCTTGGTAAGAAATGTCTCCCAGCCTTCTTACTATGTTTAGGTTTCAGAGATGGATACATATACCTTCCATAAAATTTGGCCTCATTATACCAATAACAGAGTGATAAAAAATTTCTAAAGAAATTCCACAGATGGGATGAGTTTGGCACATGCAGTCTTTCTAATAAACAATTGCATTCTGTTCCTGAAACGTTTCTTCCACATATTTTTCTTCAGAAGCTTTCTAACTGGGATTCGAGATGGCTCTCTACTTCTTTTTCATTTCAATCTTGCAAAGTGAGATTTCAAACAGTTTGCCACAGTGAGACATGGCATATTAATTGGGTCGAATGTAAGACCTTTTGTAGTTTGGCTAAAGTTTTGTCCAGCCAAATAAGACATAATTGCTTTTGGTCTAATATTCTGTGATAAAGAAATTCGAAGTCGTTCAATTGAATACCAAGAGTATTTTGACCACAACTGGTCATTGTTTCTTGACCACAAATGGTCATTTTTGAACGATCACATAAGAATAACTCCACTGTTGTTGGTTTGACAGCAAATTGGCTTCACCACCCAACACCAAAACCAAGTTTTTGTTGCGACGAGTTTGCATATTTTCATACTGTAGTTCGGTTTCAACACCGAAAACGGCAATCGGTCACGAACATTCGTTTCTTGCGATGATACGAGCGCCATTCTCGAATAATTATTATAAGCAGGCGATTTTGCACAGTTAAGTCTGAGAAAACTGGAACAAAGTCTTAGCGGCTGTTCCAAAAAGTGCAGGAAGATTAGGATATTCCTAGAAATCTCGATTTTTCATGGCTATATGCTAAATGGATGACGTAGTATCCCAGATTAGGAAGCGGTCTCCCTCCTCGCCCGCAATTAGTATTTATTACTAGAAATAGTGTTCACTAGAGCTGCCCCCGCTTTTGATAACCTGTTTATGGGATGTGTATTTAATATAAATACTGTGCATAAGACCGTTGAAAAATTGACGTTTCAAGCATTTTATTGAAGTTCACAATTATCTGTAAATTTCCTAAAGAAGGAGTAATAACGTCCACTGAATCTTTCAAGACGACGCGCACCAATTTTATCAAGGCC
>BLFK01000397.1:2263434-2276405 GCA_014634185.1 Astreopora myriophthalma | reverse complement strand
CCCCCCCCCCCCCCCCCCCGCCAACCGCGATCACTAAGGAAGTGTTTAGGACCTGTTGGCTCCAAAGAGTAACATCCCGTCTGCAACACTGTTCACATGTACCCATGGTGTTAGGAGTGTTTGCAAGGGGCCCTAGACTAGTGCTGTAGCGTCTAATCGATCAAACCATTTTGAATGTTACCGTGACGTACTGTGGCATTTCGCAAATCAGTGCTAACGCTAACAGACAGTAATGAAGCCCTGTCCGTCTGGTTCCCGAAGTCTTTTACCGAAGGTCATCAACCCTTATCTCCCAAATCTGGTTAATCTGAATTAAAACTGGTTATGACCATGTTTGGCATCAACTTCGTTCCCCCCACACTGAAGGTAGCCTCATTCTCAGACGGTCCAGGTCGCCCGAGGCAACGTAGTCTCTCCTCCTAGCTCCACTGGATAAAAATAAGTTTTTGAATGAACTACATTTCAAGAGGTTTTATTTGCTGTCATTTGACATTTTATTTCAGTTTAAGGGTCAAGTCTGGCCCTGAAGAGGAAAGCCTGCCTGTCGTTTATAGCAGTACGCGGCAACTGTTACAACGCGATTGGCTAAGAAAACAATGATAATGGACCCAAACAGACATGGATTGGATTAGCATTAGAACACAATAGAAGATCCAATAGAATACTGCGAGGCCAATACGAAAACTTTATGTAGAAGTCGCGATTTAGCGGCGGAGCAATAATCTTCAAATGTTCGTTTGTTGTGGGGGTTGATCATTTTGTACCGGGTTCGGAAGTGGAGCAAGACTCAATGAGAAAACAGTATCCTCTTCATTCCGTTCATTCTGCTAACGAAAGCAAAACAGAGCACTCACCGGCGATTACCGAATGACGGGCCCAGACTAGTACACATACACAACACCCAACGAGTGTGCAATCACGTTTATCAAACAATGAGGACCAATGAGAGCATTTTCAACTTATCTCACCTTACGTCGACGTTATCAGCACGCCATTGAGAGTCCGTAAACAGCGATCCCGGTCCGTAAATAAAATTCACTGCTTGTCGTATCTTGTTCTAAACGCTTAAGTGCAGCGATTCCATGTCTGGCTGTGTGCTATCTGTAGATAACCCACTGCAACTTATCGCTCCAGTATTAAGGTGTGATATGCCTCTGAATTGATTGGCGTGAAAATAAAGCTGTTATGCTCCTTATCTCTCTCTCCATCTGATATTCCGGAGTCTATTCTCTCTTTGATAACAAACTTGTCAAAACAACAAATGTTTTCGCACTGTATGCGAGATGAGAAGCAAACGAGAAAGTAGGCATAAAAACCGTTTACCAGGGGTTTTCATACTTGACCAAAAAAGCCGACAAAATTTGGCTCGGCTGTCTTGTTGTTGCAACCATACAACTGGTCTCATGAGAACAGGACATCGGCAGTGGGGTATGGAATTACCGGTACGTGCGGCCTTGAAAGGAAGAGCTGTTTACAACACGGAAACTCAGCGACTTATTCTGGTAGCATCGGCCGCCAAGTGCTAACAAGCTGCAGATTGTAACCGGAATTTCTATAATGACACGTTTGAGGGTCTCCCAGGAGTTTGGGGGAAAAATGGAACATGGCTAATTTGAACTGGGGAACAGGGGAACAAAGGCAAAATATCTCAGGGAACAAGGGAACATAAACCATAGGGATCAAAAAGCTGGGAACAAGTTCGAAATTAATTTCGGGAACAACGGAACAAGGACCACCTCTGGGAGTACCTCAAGCATAATTACCTAACTTAGAAGGGATTCTGGGACATTCGTCAAAACGTAGATGACGCCCAACAACAAAGACCTCTTTAGTTCGGTGATGTGGATTTACTAATCAAAACAAATCCTTTGATTTAAATCCGGTGAATGGAAAAGTCCTCATTTAAGTCTATGTCGCCGGAAATGAGCTGACATAACGTCGGAAAATTAATAGGTCAATGACGCAATGAGTTTTCCACCAAGGAAGGCATTTCACACGGCTTAGCATTGATACTGATCCTATTACTTGTTTTATCGAGAAGCCCAAGTAGCCTGTGACCAAGCCCCTCTAAAAGGTGCGGCAGTTGGAAACGAGGGGGAATTTCCACCTTTTATCTTAGAGACTCTCTTTCATTGAAAGATCTGCGGAGGATCGAAAAAGCTGAATAGAAGACAACCAAAAACACACAGGCTTGTTTTGTTTTAAAATTACTATTTATAGTGGTCTGGAAATCATATATAAATGAGTCCATGGCCACTGCGGAAGATGCATGAAAGCGCATTCAAGTTGAATTGGGAGGTGAAGGTTCCATGTTTTTGTGCTTGCGGTTTCTTGCAATTGTGTTGTTTCTCGCCTTGAGAAAGCAACTAAGAGCATAAAATGCGGTGTCAGTTAATTAGACACATCCCTCAGTGTATGACTTCAACAGTCCTTTTTTATGTCATACTTAAATAATCTGTTTTACAGTAATTTATCACTTACCAGCCAAGAAACCTTTAAACAACAACTTGCGACTTGTTATTTTAGACAGTTCAACTGTCAGTGTTCTTATTTTGCGTCGTGGGTAATCGTGGGTTCGATTGATTGACATGTGTGCAGTGTTCCCATACAGCAAACATGCCAGTCAAGTTCCCCTTCCATCAGTGACTCGGCGTCATGTGTGGGTTAAGTTTGTTGCTTGTCTATACTCTGTTCGAAGAGATTTTTCTCTCTTTTGATTTGACTTGATTCATTGGATTTGTAGTGCATTTGAATACGCACACAAAGTACATCACATCATTACCATCGTCATCGTCATCATCATCATCATCATTTAATAATGCGTTATTGAAAATTCTCATTACGACATGAGTTTCATCCTTTTAACGACTAGGGCGCATAAAGGTCAACGGAGTCATGAAATGAAAGAATTCTCCGATAAGCAAAGCAATTAGATATTTCCTCAGTCATCATTGAACACTTACCTCATGCATTACTGCACCCATTGGTCTACTCTACCGAACGCTAGTGTGTGCCATGGTGTGCCATGCGTAAGCCTGTGGGGCAGGCGTTCGAAGTGTCATTTTCACGGCCATGGATCAACTTATACTCGTGGTTAAAAATTTCCACTCGTTTTTGCATGTTCTCACAAACATCTTGGCTCAAAAAGCTTGAAACAAACATTTGTCCATAATTTATTTTGATTTATGGCTCATTGATAATCCGCCAAATCTCAAACCGGAATCCTTGAGATACCCGTCTCGCTTGTGGTTTTTTTTCATCTATTTCTAGAATTCGACGTGAACAACCACTAAACTTCTTTGCGATTGTTGTTTGCTAGCGTGAAATAGCGGCAACGGATTAGACAGCTCTGTTCGAATTAAATTAAAAGTCAGCTGGGTTATCATGAGGTCGATATAAAAGCGATCTTCGTTGGCTAGACAGGCATAAATAGGTTATCTCTCAAAATTGGTCAATAAAGAATGCCCTCGATCATGTTACTGTGACATCGGGTGACAATCTTAAAAGGTCCATCTCCATAACAAAAAAATTGAAAACAGATGCCGCGCAGACAAAAATGCCCACGGGTGCCGTTGGGGAGAAACTCTAAAGGGTGCGTTTTTTTCGGGATGATCCGAAAAAGGATCATTGATCCAAGATCACTTGGATCATGGTGCATCAAAGGAACGAAGAATCCTTTCCCAGAGTGGATTCATCGGTTCCTTTGATGCACCATGATCCAAGTGATCTTTGATCAATGATCCTTTTTCGGATCATCCCCAAAAAACGCACCCTTGGACAGGCCAATTTGCTCCCTATTCAGTCTTATTCCTTTTACATATGCGTAAGCCACCATCCCTTCAAATTTAAAAGGAAATTATCAATGTACGTTTGCAGGAAGAGCCATCCATAATAAATTTTTGGCACTGATTTCTTCAAGGTGAGTGTGAGAATTCGACAAAAATGGCCCAATGTCTTTCAACTTGCCTCTTTGCCTCTTTGCGACCGGAAACGACAGAAGACAGTAAATAAGTTGAAATGCAGCAACGAAGTCTCGCGAAATTAAAGACAACTTTAAGCACTCTACAGTAAGAACAAAAGCGGGTTCGTGGCGTAGCCCCTTTAAACATGTAAAGGGTGATGGTGACTTCATCTAGCCGACTGAAGACGTTGAATACATGATTTGAAGGACTGAAGGTTAAATAATTTAATTTAATTTTTTATTTTGCACCGAAGTAGTCCGTGGATGTTTCCTTAGTAGGCTTAATTAAAGTGGCTGAACACAATTTTTAATTTTCCTATATTTCCTCTACTACAATATTTAGGCTGTTTTTGCATGAAAGCTCGAACATGGTCACAAACAAGCGCTACCACAACGGTTTATATTTTTGACAGTTTGGGTGCTCTGCGTGCTGTTGCCATGGTAACGTATCTAGATTTAAACGAGGGCTGAAGGATGCTATTTTCTTATTCATGACAAAATTTACTCGATAGTTTCTCTTGCAGTATTTGTTTACGAAAAAAAATATTGTACGTGTAACAGATGTTATGATTGAATTTTAAAAGCTGAACTTTTCATGTTGACTGGCGTTTTGTGGTTTTTCTCAAAATTGTTTGTTACATTTAAGATTTTTTCTTATAGACCATTCATTTGTAGTCTGAAGTATTCATATTCCAAATTTCTCCAAAATCTAACAACTGGTTCGCGAGAAATTGGGAAAAACAGACAATAGCTGTAAGTCAATGTTTGAAGCAAAGCGCATGCGCAGCATTCGCTGGACTCCTTTGCGTTCGTTGCGTACGCAGGACTTTTTATGATTTGATTTACGCCCCTGGATTTACGTAATGGAAGCGAAATTACACCGCATTTGCCGAACCATCACGAGCAAGAGAAAAAAAGGGTCTTGCCATCACCGCCATATTTGTTTTGTTTATCAATTTAGAGAATACCGTTAACCGCGAAAAAACTGTGTTTAGCCACAGGGGCATGAGTTTTACCCGCAAATATTTGAAGTCTAAAATCAAGATGGGCAAATAGCGCTGTTCTGAGTGGACCCCACACCCAAATGCCCTCGACTGGTTCGATTACGCTCTGAGCAAAGTTTGGAAGATCAAGCCTCACATAACAAACTCATTTCCAGGGCTTTTCTGCGCCGACGGTGGCGGAGAAAAGCCCTGGGAACAAGGTTGCCCACATAAGTGTTTCAATACATGGCCAAGTCTGATACGGATGTCACGTTCGTTGCAGTTCGGTAGGATTTATGCTACAAATTCTGCCTGTAGGGTACATTGTCGTCATAACTGTCCCCAAAGGAAAAGTACTCTCGCTAGAACCACTCCATTGCTGCTGCAATGTTCTCGCTTTATGCTCTATTCCAGTTACATGTAACATGCGTAATATGGTTGGGCTAACTTTTGAAAGAAAAAATAACTACGTACTGTACTTGATCCGATAGGCTGCACACTACAGACAGTTAGGATCGTTTCGTTCAGTTTGAAATACGGCCTGGTCTAGGCTGTTAAGTCCGCCTTTACTAAGGTTCCTTGAATACGTGTTCGCGTTTATGTAGTGTTTGACGCAGGACACATCATCGACCTAAAAGAGTTACGATCATTCCAGAAACGCTCGAAGTTACTCAGGCCAAAGTTATTGGTTCTTAGGTAAGGTATTTGTCACCTAGTATATTATGCAAACCTTAGACTTTCGCCCTCAGCAAGCATTGTCTTTCTGTTACGCTACATTCAGCAGGAATGCTCTTTACTACCGTGCCCGCATCGTCGCCCGCATCACCTATTGTGCACCCGAAGAGCGTCACTTTGTTTAAACTTGCATGTACACACCTTGCAAGCATTGTCACTGTCTTTCTGCTGTGTTACACTCAGCAGGCATGTTCGGCACATTATATGTTGACACGGCAGAAGGAATATGGATTTCTCCGAGAGATCTTGATCACATGCCACACACAGCACAATTGCTTTCTTCTTAATGCTGTCTGTCAGAGTTTGAGTTTGCTGCGGTTGCTTCCACTTTCGTTTCCCTTTTGAATCTGTTGAGCAACCCAATAATCGAGAGACTAAGCGCAATCAGGATAGCTCAAGAAAAGTTATGTTAGGACCCAAGCTTAAACGCATGGCAGGAACTAGAAATGAAATGTTATGAAAGCTAGAACGACCATCGCAGTCAAGGGAGTAACTTAAGGCGGGGGTTAACCTGAAAGTCGTTTTAACGCCGCTTAAAATGGGTTTGATGGAAATATTTCGTTCGCGTTTCAAGCAATGCCAATCTGACCCTATGCTGAAAAGACGAATCGGTGTTTTGCTGTTTTGCGGTGTTCTGTAAATTTGGGATGATTTGGAGGTATGTTTGGGAGGAGGTAGTTTTTCTCAAAGAGAAGTCAAATTTTGAGAAATAAGAAATAGGGACGATTGGTTCAAACCCCGTTGAAGTCTTGAATTTTTTCAGGCTTCTCTACGCAATTACTAAAATCGAGTTCATACGAGGATCATAGCTTCACTTGATTTCACATCGGCAGTTCAACATATGATTCATTTCATTCTATAATCACAGCTATTAATAAATTTTTCTCTTACTTCTTGTAAACAGTAATTTATTTAATGACTGCTCTAGCCTTAGGCCGCCCGCCTCGACTAGCGTTGGCTATTTGCGGGCGGAACTGCTTTGTATGTATAGAATTTGAGTTGATTGATTTTAAATAAATAAATTAAAAAAAAAAGTTTAAAATAAGTCTGTGCACACCGAAAGAGTCCCCCTATCACTCGAAATAAAGTGAATCTAGAATGAAAGAATGAGTTGACATAAGTTAGAACCAATTCATAACAAGTTACAAGAGGAAAACTTGAAAATGCTCGCCTGACATTTTCAAGTTTAAATCCAACCCCATCTTGGTCATCTGCCACTGAAGACATCTGGAAACAATTTATTTGCATCACAATAGCCTTTTAACCATCAGCCATAAAATGTCCCTTGGATTTCAATGAAAAATTAGCATGATACTGCCCCTTTAGAGCATTAGCATCAAAATAAGCTGAGCTATTCAAAACAGTTTCTTTTTCAAAGCTGTGCATGCATACGAATTCTCTTGATCTGGGCCATTTGAACCCTTTCTTGAGCACTTGAAAAGGCTCTCAAGCTTCCAGATTTTGTGTAAAACCCATCATTCCAATAGTAATCAAAGCATAACATACAGGACACAAGTAAACATTCACAACTTACCAAGGTCTGACTGTGTGATGGAGGCCTGTGTGAGAACTGGGTTTTCTTCAACGCGGCTTGCTTTTCTTGTGAACATTTGGATACCTTGCAGTGTTTGACGCAATGCTGAATCAAGACTCTTAGAAACTGCTTCCTCATGATCAAGTTCTTGCGCTGGCTCTAAAACAAAACAGTTACTTGCTACTACATATACCTATGGGACATTTTCACTGAACACTGATAACTCGTCATACCTGTTTGCTCTGATGAACACAAAGTAGAAGCAAGAACTCTTCGTTCACATTTTGCACCAGAAAGTTTTTGAGTACTTGTTGACTCCCTTTTTGTGTGCTTGACAATTTTGCTGAACTCTCTTAATGATACTTTCCTATCCATTTTCAATGAGGAACTGTTAGATTCTGTAGATAAGTTAGGATCCCTTCCAACTGTCCTTCCAAATGCAGATATGTTTACAGCTGATGTCAATAGGAACTTATCAATCCTAACTTTAAGGGCACTGTTTGGTACTGGCTTGCATGTGTCAGAGAATAGTTTCCCAGTAAATGGATCAGATGGCAGTCGTCCCCATGATCGCTCCGCTATAATGTGCTTTTCAAGTGTGACTGTGTCAATATTATGACCAGATGGCAATAACAAGGGTACAGTCATGAGCTCATATGTGATTGGATCCAGAAAATCTTCTGGAATAGCCTCTTTGTTACAACTCAATTGAAAATTGTGATTCTTAGAATTATCAACTGTCCTGTCCTGTTTCAGCCCAGCAGAATCAGTAACTGCTTTCCCAACACCCCATATTTTTTCCTGAATAACCATGGCATGTCCCAAAATTTCTGGTTTGCAGAAAGCTGATGGTTGTCCCCATATTTCAACTTTCCCAATTGCAGGCACAGATGACCCACTTAATCTAGCAATCTTTAAAGCCACATGAGTTACTTTTTGCAGTGAATACAGTCGCTGAAATTTTCCTAATTGAACGTCTGGTGTTTGTTCCATGTGAAGTCCTTGAACAGGAGGTCTCTGTTGAAACATTTGGTTTTGAAGATGAACTGTTCTGCCTTCTCTGTCATTTAACCAAGCCACTTGGGTAAATAATGAGGAGTGTTCACCTTTTGCTGAGGCAGGTGTGATGGCAAGTTCATAGCTGTGACTGGCAATCCCTGCATTTTGCAATGGACTGCTTGAGGCTCTACCTCCTTTTCCAAACCCTGCCTTAGAGAAGAGTTCAGAGCAAAAGTATAGGTAGAATGCTAAAAAGAGGCCGTTTAGCTCTAATGATGAGCCCACAACACCGATTAAAACACCCATAGTAAAAGACTTTACATGTGCGATCCTGTTGAGGGTTCTTGGGAGTCCTCCTGAAAGTTCTTTAAGGGCACATAATTTTCTTAATTAGGTTAAGGATTCTCAGAGATCGTCATCATCATCATCATCATCATCATCATCATCATCATCATCATCATCATAATGGGTGCTGAGAAGTGATTGTCTTCAATTAAAATGAAAAGTGAAGGATACCACCTGAAAGAGCCTCCAAGCATCAGTCAGATTACATGTATGAATTTTGAACATGATTGAAACAAAGGAAAGTCAAAGGTGGGCGTTTACAAATCCTTTAAACAAGAGAGCTTAGTACAGATTGGAGGATGCCCATCCCTCCAAACATACAAATTCCTCTTAAGTTAAATGTCTTTATGTTTGAAGCAATTATTATATTACTCAAATTTTGTAAACCTGCTGACGTTTGGTTGCTCTTTCCATTTACAA
Source organism: Astreopora myriophthalma (assembly GCA_014634185.1). NCBI lineage: Eukaryota > Metazoa > Cnidaria > Anthozoa > Scleractinia > Acroporidae > Astreopora > Astreopora myriophthalma. Next base: position 2,267,428 of record BLFK01000397.1, on the reverse strand, counting down.
GATAATTTAATTTTTCCATTATTGATTTTAAATATTCTCCCCAAGTGCCCTAGCTATTTAGAACATGGTAAACTGCAAATCTCCATTGGACCCCTTCTAGATCTCAATCTGGAGCCTTCCCCCCGTGTCACCCTCTGGAGTAGTGTTCAGAGGGGTGTCAATGTTCTGGTCAGTGGGGGTGGCTAGAATTTGCAACAAGGTGGCAAAAGATTGCAAAAAGACAACAAGCCTTGTATCAGGATTTCAACATCCCTCCCCTAATCAAAGTGGCACCAATAATAATTGGCTGGACTTTAGCACCAGGTATATTGATTGTTTTGATTCATTCCAGAGAGGAAGGGTGGATGGGGTCCAAAATGGCCTAGAAAAGGTCCCCAGAGGAGCCATATGGGGGCCCAAAAAACGGGGGTCTACTCTCTGTACGGTCCCTAAAGCGTCCATTGCCTACCTGGTTTAGGCCTAGAAGAATTTCCCTTTTATTTTTTTTCGTCGAATTCTTAGAGGAGTTTGTCGCTTTCCGATCACACTTGTCTCTTTTTTTTAAAGGGCTATCATTTGTAGCTATTCCTGCCACCAGAACTGCTATTCCTGATGAAATCTGAGAGCCTACTTTAGGCTTGATGATCATAGATTCCACATGAGCAGGAAATGGAAGCTGGAACAACAAGAGAGCGGGAGGCTTGATAAAATGGGCCGCTAAAAATCCTCGCGAACGTTCCCTGAAATCCAGACTGACAAGATTACTAATGGAATACCCATCAGAGGAAACAACATCGCAATCCACGATAGGATCGAAGAAAGGATGTAGAAAATTCACGAGCATTTTGCCGGCAAAGAAAACTTGGAAAGTTTTGTTCTTTGTGACAACCCAGTAGCCAAGCCTACTGCTTCATTACCTGTGCAGCCAGGCCTTATTCCAAAATGGCGGCAGTAGAGAGCGTTTGGGACATTGCAGAAATAGTGGAAATTATTCTTCGTCTCCTTCCAGGAAGATCCATCGCAACAGCCGCACAAGTCAGTCGATTATGGCGTGACACAGTGGACAGAATTCGTAGATCAAGGAGAGAGTGCGTCGTTTATTTGTCTCCAAATAATTTAAACTTTGCGGAATTTTCCAGGGACGTGCTGGACTTCCTAACTCAGCAGCGTGTTGAGCCCAGAGCTTTACTGCTTTTCTCAGGGGCTCTACCTTCGTCTAGTACCTTGTTTATTAAGAGCTTTTTACAGTCCATACAAAACTGTCTTCCGTTGAACTGTCCTTTCATTGGCTGCACGGGTCTTGGAGTCATTGGTTCAGGAAGGGCTTTCTCGAGACACCCATCTGAGAACTCGCAAGGTTTATCGCTCATGATGTTTCCACGTTGTGAGGGACTTGAAATCCACGACTTTTATGTTCCTCTTCGCAACAAGTATAAGAAGATAAGTGGAGTGAAATCGTTTCTTCCTGACATGAGACTTCCCGTGAAGATGGTCATAGTTCTTGCGCATCCATTGTCACTTGGGAAGCTCACTCATTTGACCTTGGCTTTGAGGTCCAAGTATGGTGATAATGTGAGATGGCAGGACCTTGCATCTTTTTACATTCAAATTTTCTACATTCGATTAAATAATTTCTCAAGACTAATATCTTTAGACCAATTCTTATTATCAAACTTTCTCAGGGACTAACATGAAGTTTTCCTGCAGTAGCCAAAACAAAGTCTTTACCAGCCAGGCTTGTCACGTGCGGTTTTACTGCCGTAATTTATTTTGCAGAGCAGAGAGTGGAGGGCTCATATATTTGCGAGCCATGTAAAGTGAAATCTAAACTGCAGGTTTAGCTTTGTCACACTGACTGGATCAATCTCTTTTACGTTTTAGGTGATGATTGTGGGTGGTTACAGTGATAACTATTTGTTTTACAACTCTGAAGTCACATCCCGCGAAATCAATGGTCTGGTGCTGGCAGGAAATTTACAGGCGTCTTCCACTGTCATCACAGGTGGCACCAAAGTGGAATCCATAGAGAATCTCCATGACTCAATTCAGAGTCTGGCAAATTGTGATGTACCAAAGGAAACCAGTTTCAGTTTGATGTTTTCATGTTTCTCAAGAGGAAGTATGACTTACGGTTATGAAAATGCTGAGTGCATAACTGTTAGAGAAGCATTTCCTCATACAGCCCTTGCAGGATTTTATGGCACTGCCGCATTTGGATGTGACAGAGAAAAACTAAAATCAAGAGGCCTAAAACCAGGAGGTAGAGATTTCTTACACATTGATGCATCAGTGTTATGTTTTGGGTCGTTGGAGCAATCCTAGCTGACAACTTTTTTGACATGCATTTCATCATCAGTAGCATCATCATCATCATCATCATCATCCATTAGTCACCATCATCGTTCATTATCATTGTCCTTTATTGTTATTGTCACAGCAGTAGCAGAAGTGTTATCATTGTCATTGTCATCATCATTAATATCATAATCCTTTAATAGCCTCAATTTGTTACCTTGATAATCCATTTTCTTATTTGCTTATTATGTTGACCTTTTTGTGTTTTTTCTTTTACAAGTAATGGTTTTTGTAAGAACTTTCTCAACTTATGACAACCCGCAGTTTTGCTCTCAAAATGATCTGTCTTTGGAAAAAAAAAAGAAAGGAAGTGACATGAGGAGTTCCAGTTTCTTACATACACCGCTAAATGGTGATATATGTGTAAGTCTTTGGCTATCAGTAAGCCAAAGACTTACACATATGTCACCATAAGAAACTTGAACTCCTCATGTCACTTCCTTTTTGAATCAATGGCTCCTACGAGAGACCGTATCAATGCACTAAAGATCTGACCAAATGTTTTCCAGTTTTGTAAGTTGTATAGACAGGATGTTAAACAAAACATTATGCCGACATATACATTTACAATGGCGTTATATTTATAAATGATAATTCGAACTGTTTTGCTTTCTGCACTTTCACACGGTTCACAGTTCGTGTATCACGTTATTCACACTGGTTATTTTTATAGTTCAAGTGCACTATCGCCAGTGCAGGTGAAGATCACGTTTTAAGGCAAAATATTTTCACGTTACAATACTTGGTATTTTATTAAACGAAAACCTCTCCATAGATGGAATTTTTGGCTCCATCCACACTAATGCGTTTTCTTTTGAAAACGCATTTTTCGCCTATCGTCCACACTAAAATACTCGCAAACGCTGATGAAAATGGATATTTTCAAAAGCGGTGTCAAAAGGGAAGACTGACGCATAGTTTCTAGTGTGGACAGGTGAAAACGTAAGAAAGAATCACATGCTATCAGTTCCAGCACAAATAGATGAGTTTCCAAAGCACGAACTTCTTTTTTGGTCAAAAACGCCATTTCGTGCGTTCCCTGAAAAGGTCTGTAAAGAAATTCAAATTCTCAGTCTCCGCTTCTCATCACGGCGGACTCAAGTTCGATTCCAGGGTGAGATAACTTTTCACGCAGTTTCTCCTGGCCAAAAAGTTATTACAACGGTCACGTTAGTCGCCCATTGGTGAGAATTTTACAACCCAACGAGGGAGTGACTAAGTTCCACGGCTAAACTTCGTTCATTTCTTCGTTTCCACTCCTAAAACAAAAATACTTCGTGAACGTAAAAAGTTCCACAAAAATTTATATGTTTGACTATTTGACGGACGTATATTGAGTTGAACGTTGTGTAGTTGTGCGATAAGTTACCCGTTATTGTGAGTTGTTTTCTCTGAAGCACTCGCTTTGAAGCCTGTTTTGAATGATGCTGTTAAAAGTAATGAAAATGGAGGGTACAGGTGTCAGTGTGAAAACTCTCCTAGAGATCGAGTCCTTATCAAACAATAGGCCACAGGTAGCCAGTACTGTGGCCGATTTCTGGCTCCAGTTGTTCGAAAGGTGGATAACGCTATCCACCGGATAAGAACTAGCAAATCCAATTGACTTTTCCAGTGGATAGCGCTATCCACCCTTCGAACAACCGGGGCCTGGTTCTTAAGT